>JAFBJZ010000847.1:1545000-1907500 GCA_016785225.1 Psettodes erumei | reverse complement strand
GCCCCCTTCTCAGTAAAACTAAGTGAAATTCATTCTGCCATGCACACAGGAAACGACTTCACGAATGGATTTACTGCTCATCAGATCAACAGGATCATAAAAAAGACTGTGGCATGTTGTGTAGTATAAGGGGCACAGTGTTGTTGTGGTGTATGTCAGCTGACAGAACACTCCAGGGCGCTTTTCACAGCTGTGGGGTGATGAATTAACCCTCACATGTTCGTGTCCCTGCCTTTGATCGTCCTAAACAACCTCGAGGACGTGATTCCCGTGCTGAAGCGGAGGAGCGTCGCTGTGTTCCGACAGCGGAAAAATTTCCCTCCTCTGAACCAGCAGATCCAGTCCCGGGGCGCGAGATGCTACTTTTGAGTATCGTTATCTGTCCCGGGGGACAAAGGCAGGTTTGGGCACGCTGCAGAGACACTCAAGCGTGAACACAAAGTGTCATCTTTCCAAGGAAGACGCCGCGGGTGGAGAGAGACAGAGAGAGAGAGAGAGAGAGAGAACTCACATGTTGCTTCTGTAGTCCGGCGGCTGTAGGTGCGGCGGGCGCGGTACCTGACCACCAGCTCCCCGCTCTCCATCATGGGCTCGAACGCCTCTCTGTGTAAACGCACACACACACACACACACACACACACACACACAACAGCGCACATCACAATGAGGTCGGCGTGGCAGATACGTAAACACAGCTGAAAGTGTGGCAGCGCTCCATAATGAATGACTGGTGGTCCTTCAAAACAGATGTGTCCTGCTGCATCCAAGTACTTGTCTCCAAGTGACTCAACTGGGCCAAGGGAGTGAAAAATAATAATAAAAAAACAAACACTTTTTGGTTTCGACGCAGCTTTCCAGTCCCTCCCTTCTACCCACGAGGAAGCACTGAGAGCCCGTACACACCCGAAACGCGTCTCCTTGCGCCGCAGCTTGGCCACGTAAACAGCCAGGAGCACGGCTATGGACACGGCGCCGGCGATGGCCATCACCACATACCACCAGTGCCAGGAAAAGGCCGGGGGCGACGACGGACCTGGGGTGTGGACAGAGACAGAGGAGCGTTTAGACTTTAAGGATTACGGAGCCCTTAAAGTGGGAAAAGCAGGAATTTAGTTTTTGGGAAAGCAAAATACAAAATATTATTTTATTGATGGATTTCGTTTAACTGGTCAGATTACTCATTGCTGCTTCATGTCATGTCTGGGGTGTGCGTCAGGATCTATTGTGTAATATAACAGCAGGGAGATAAAGATGTATATTTGTGTTAAATTCCCTTTTTTGTCCGTTGTTTGTACGTGTGAAGTGCTCCACATGTATGTTCTTGACAAAGTCTCCTCAGATTACATTTATACAAGTTTTGTCATGAAAGTTCACACACTGACTTAAACAGTTGTAATAACAGTAAGGTAATCCGTCTTATGTACATCTGCAGCATTATTATGGGGTAAAAACATGCTTTGCCTCAGTGCTGCCCTCCATATTTGCTGAGCTAAATCTAAATATTTATTCTCTTACTAACTTTAAGCAACATTTTCCCCCAAAATCCTGAAAACAGGCACTTTGTCTGAGCTCCCTCTGTCTTTCTGTCCCATCTCTCACATTAAATTTACTCCCAGCCACCCCCGCACGCTACTGCCAAACACTCACAACCTCCACCCTCTGTTTTCAACTTTTCCTCCCATTCACACACATCCTCCCCCAACTTTCCCTGCCTCTTTTCTTTTTTTTCTTTTTTTACTTCTTTTTATCTGTCTTTCTTGTTGTTTGAATTCTCTGTCTGGCTCTATTAGACTAAGCAAACAGAGATGCTACACTGTTCCTGCCGGCTATAAATATTTATGATGTGTCTCCTCATTCATCCCCACCCCCCCACCCCCGTCACCCCTCTTCCCCTTTCCCGTCTCTCTGAGATCCTCTCTCTTCTCTTTTTTCTCTTCCTTCCCCTTTTTTCTCTGATTCACGATAAAGAGCTATCATGGAGGAACCCGGCGACGGAGAGTGAGAAAGAGAAGTCCTGTGGTCGCAGAAAAACAAAACAAAAACGCCACCATGAGCTCACTTCCCCGGTCACTGTGTCATTACGTATTACCACTGAGAGAGGTCGCAGAAGGAGAAAGTGCAAAGACGTTCAGCACTCACCTCGAAATTCCTCCATTTCTGTGAGAATAATAAAAAAAGGCTTGTGTCAGTATGTTGACTTTCAGGAGAGCAGAAACATTGATATATGTTGTAACGTGATACCATCTGATTATTGTGAGGAAGTTTTCTCTCACCGGGGGTGATGAGCGTCAGAGTCTGCACGGGGGTCCAGGGTCCTTGTCCTGCCCCTGTATAGGCGCACACTCGAAAAGACACATTGGACAGGGGGAGGGACAGGTTGATTGACAGCTCGGTTTCCAATCCAGTGTCCACAACCAGCTGTCAACAAAAGAAAAGAGGGGCACAGTCACTATCAGGAAGATTTTCTTTCACTCTGACAGTTGTTGTTGTTGTTGTTGCTGTTTAGCGCTTGTGCGTCCTCTGCTGACCTGCTGGGAGTTGGGCGTGCTGTACTCCACCATGTAGCCCTGTAGCTCTCCGTTCAGCTTCCCCAGGGGCCCCTCCCACGCCACCAGCACCTCCGTCCCGTTCAGCGCCGCCGTCAGGTTCACAGGTGGGTTTTCTGGCACTGACACACACACACACACACAAAAAAACAGAACCGGGACATGAAGGCTTTGCAGCGGGAAGGTCAGGTGTCTCAGGCTGCAGCGGCCTCACAAGGGGCCGCGGGAGGTGGCCAGGCGTGTGTTGTTTTGACAGGCCGAGCCTCCGGGCTGTGGATAACTACAACAGCAGCTGGACGGAGAAGATGTCGGAGTATGTGGAGAATTCAGCCTTAACAGGGCATTAAAAAAGGCAGGTGGAGGGCACCACACACAGGGCCCATTAGCCCAGTTCAAGCTGCTGCACTGTCTCTGAGTCGCACGGGTGGACGAACACATGCTGAGACCTGCGTCCCCCTCCGTCCCCCGCCCCCCCGTTCATCCCTATTTCTGCTTTGTTGTCTCTCTCGTTTGCCCTTTTCTCTCTCTTCTGGAGCAGAGAGCGAAAAAAAAGCTGCTGGCAGCAGAAATACCCAGTGGAGAGAAAACCTGGCTGAACAACATGCTAGAAATAGTGTGAGGAATTTGTGAGTGTGTGTCTGTGTGCGTATGTGTGTGTCCGATACTACACAAAAATCCAAGAACCTTTCTGGTAAAGGAAAAAACAGTGCTTCCATCCTCTGTTGATGTTTAACTTGAGGTTCTCTTTGTCTTTGCCTCTTACTCTGCACAGACAGGCTGGACACACACACACACACACACACACACACACACACACACACACACACACACACACTCACTCTCACACACACTAAGTCAGTGTGAGTTTGGGAAACATGGCCCAGCCTATGGATGATGTTATCAGGAAGCGTTTGGCGGATGATTGTTTCCACATGTGGTCCCTGCTCTGCCCGCCAGCGGCAACAAAAACAACCTCCGAGTCAAGTTCGCTCCAGAGGTCTGTCTCCACCTATGCTCCGTCACCCACCGGCCTCTCTCTCTCTCTCTTCCTTTTTCATTTCTTCTTCTTTTGTCGCCTACCCACTCTCTCTTCTTCTCTCTCTCTACTTGCCTCCACTCCATCTCTTTCTCTCTCCCTGTCCAAGTTTTCCTCTCCCTCACTGCCCTCTCTGTGGTAATGCCTCTCTTTCTTTTTTTTTGTCATGGAACAAGTGAAGAGAGATTGTTGACGTAAAATCTTTGTGGAGGGAAAAAAAACTCCACTTGCATGGTTTGGGTTTCTAAAGGAAAATGTAAAAAAAAAAAAAAAAAAGAAAAAGACGTGTGTTGTTTTCTGAAACATAGAAAGGACAGAGAAAAAAGGGCCTTGTGTCTTTCCTTTGTTTTCCACATGAAAACAGACCTGGCTCGAGAAATAAACACCAGAGGTTAACATCTGCATCCCTGGCAGACTACTGTTTCACATTCTGCTGCGTGCCGCTGTGGAGGAGGCCGTGTCAGATAACCGTGCTCGTTCAGAGGCAGAGCTGCTGCTCCGTTTCTAAGCGACATCTCGTCCTCTCCCGTCGGCTGAGCCTCTGCATGGGTCAGCACGTGGCTGGAAAAAGGGTCACCCCTCAGCCAGAAGCTGACTCATGACCCCGGGATCCGGAGTCTGTTCTCACTGAATGAAAACATACTCAGCACTACACAGGAAACAGATCAGGTCTTGCACTAATATTACACTGTCCTCAAAGATGTCACAACTTCTTAGGATGTCCACCTCATCAGTTTTTACGGTCTTTGATGAACGGAGCCGTTTTACAATTGCCGCTGCGTTTTTTTTGCTGCCAGCAGTATTACATTAAATCGGATGTGAGTGTGTGATGTGCCACGTCGTCGTGACTCACATCCATCAAGGCGGTTTTGGAGGTTTGGTCGTCCCGTAACTGGGGATTAACTCTGGCGTCACTTTAGGGGTACAGACCGATGTGATGTAACAAAGTCCCTCAGTTAGTGTTAGTGGTGTAACTGCATGCTGGTGGTACGTATTTTGTAATCCCAGCAGGAGTTGCTGCTGCACCCATTCACCTCGCTCTCTGTGTTTTGGGAAGACGCATTTCTGGAGCTATTTAAGGAAGCAGAAGGAAAAAGCAGACGTGTAAAACATAATCTTGCTGCAGCTTCAGGATTATGAGGGTGACATGGGTCGTCTCACTTCCTCTCCCACCCCCAACCCCCCACCCCCCTCTCTCTTCCCTCTCATCCTCCGGGGACACATAGTGGGCTTTGGGAAAATTGCAAAATGAGTGTTTTCTCAAAGCCCCCCCCAACCCCCCACTATTTGCCTGCTCTTCCACCCATCCATCCATCCATCCATCCATCCATCCATCCCTTTGCCTACTCCCATCAAAAAAACCCACTCTGTTTTTTGGTTTTTTCCCACAGTGCCTGGCTGCGTGCTGTGGAAAGAGAAATCACAGGTCATCTGAGGTTGAGGGAAAAAAAAGTGGGACGGGGAGGAGAAATGAAAGAGAAAAGTTGAAAGACTTGCTCAGCTTGTTTTGAAGATGCAGGAAATAAATTCCCCTGCAATGTTTGTAGGATCTGACAAAAAGACTTCAGCAAACAAAATGAGAGCCACTTAGCCAGATTGTATTTGAGGAGAAATGGAGGATGGCTGTGAGAAAAGGAAAAACAGAGCTGGCAGGAGAAGGAGGAGAGTCTGTAGTGAATTTTTTTAAAAAGTAAGAATGAAGGAGGAGACAGGGCGGAGGATGACACATGTAAGAGATAGCACAGCACAAACAGTATTTGCCAAATTTATTAATGAGAAACAACTGGAGCAGCAACGTCAGACTTGGCAGCAAAGCCTTATGGGAGTTTAGTCTCAGTCTCCAGTGCTGGCACTGCAGAGAAAGATGAGGAGAACAGGGCTGATGTGAGAGCAGCCTCCCTTTCATTCACTCCTTTTCTTTGACCTTCGGTGCCTCCTGAACTATATTTGACCACCAGCTGAATCTTATCTCCTGTTTTTGTTAATACTCTGACTCATTAGGGAAAATGTAGTGAGAGCTGCCGCAGCAACAGTAACAGAATATCCTCAGAAGGGAAATGATATAATTTGGCCAAACAGAGCATTTTCCCCCAAAACGAAACAATGCCTGCTAGAACTTTTGTTAAATGAAGAAGTGAGAAATCCTGACTGATGAGGCTTTTTTGTACCCTTCCCCTTCACAGTGATGTCTCACAGAGCGCTACTTCTCCCTTTATTTTTTTTCCGTGTGCATGAGAAATGCTGTGCTGAGGAGTTTTCACATCACAAGCAGCTTCCATTATGGAAAGCCCCCGTCATCCCCGTGGCATATCCCTCCTCACAGTGCTTGCTGTTTCCACTCCTCTCCATCCAGGGATAGAGACAGCATGAGCTGGCAATGGAAAATCCCACCTCAGTTTAAACAGCCCCAACGTTACAGTTTGGAAGGATTGCTGCGATCCTAACTGAAGCCTTTCAGGAGAACTTAACCCCCCCCTTTCCCCCCGACATCTCCACCCACTCCGTGTCCCTCCCAATACCAGTCCGCCCTCTCGCTCCAGAGTTTACATTTGGAACTGGGTTCGTGGAGGCACAGTGACTCGTGTCTGGTACTCTTCATAAACATAGATTGAGTTAAGGGGGCATAGGAAGGAGTATTATGACTAACAGCGCACGGTAACTTGATTCTTCGACTGCTTGTTATCATGCAATGAGTTCCCAGCAGTCGACAGACTCAGACCTGTGTTGAATTAAACTGAATTTTTACAAGTTATGAAAGTTTGAATTTAATGAAAGACAGGACACGACAGGATCGGAACTGTGGCCTTGACACCTGAGTGTTTGACCTGGAGCAATAAGAATACATAAGGAAGCTGGAGCCAGGCCTTGCAAAGCCTTCAATGTTTCATTATACATTATCTTAACTGTGTGACAAAATAATGCATTTTTTAAATGCTGTACCACTGTCGACTTAAGAAGTTGCTATTTGTCTCTGAAGACGTTCAGTGAGACTTGGACAGGCCTTGAGACTTGACTGGGACTTGGGTTAGGTTAGGTTAGGTACCTTTGCCATTGCCCTTTGTAAACACGGTTGTGCAGGGCCTGGTATTTTGCAGTTAAATTCTAAAGGTTCACATAATGATGTGGGTAGAGATCAGAACACCCTAAAATAGCTTTGTTTTGTCCTGCTTACAACACACAGCAGGGGCGGGGGAGACCTGGACTTGAACCTCAGTCAGTAGCCAGATTACACAGCCTTGACCTTCACTCGCTCTAGAGGTAAGACACACACACACAAACACACACACACACAACACCCAGGGTGAACACAAACATCTCCTCGCGTGGGAGCTGCTCACCTCCTTCTTTGGTGCGCAGCTCCACCCAGGGTGACCAGTCAGAGGGCCCCTGGCTGCTGTGACAGGCCACCCTGATCGTGTAGGTGGTGTGGGGCTCCAGGTCCCCGATGAGGTGTGTGGCCGGTGGGATGTTCACATTCTGGTTGTGGATCAGCTTATCTGGGCCCACGGGTGGGACTCTCCTGAATGTTTGGCCTGGAACAGAGAGATAATGCTTTTTATTTTCTGCGTCCTGCTCAGGCTTCTACAGTGATGTGTTTTATTGCTTTATGGCACAAACAGGAAGAGGACACTGTTCCTTCAGTGCAAATGCAACTAAAGCTGAAGTTTTCTTTTATAGCAGAAGTGAGAAATCTCTTCCAACATGTTTACAATTTTAAATAAAGCCCAAAACCTCAACCAAAACTTAAACTACACAAAAACAAATAAATGCGACACACGGTTGTTGTTAACACTATTAATACCAATGTTACTGATTATCAATGTCTTAGAGTAAAGGGTTTGTGAATATTGGAAATCTACCAATAATTAACCTAAGAAACTTTTGACATTTAACCATTTGCATACTTTAAGTTGTTATTTTAGCATTATTTTCCCCTATATGAACTATAGCTGACAGGCCTGGTTAGGTTGAGGTTATTGTGGAAGAAAAGACAGGAGGTTGGAGTCTGTGCATGGGGGTGTTGGGGGTCATTACGTGTTAATTGTCAGAATTGGCATAAAATCTGCTGCGCTGCTGTTCTGAACGTGGCCCGGGCTCAGCAAGGTGCACCGAAAGCAGAACTCATTAATCCAACATCAGAGGCAGAAACCTGCTGCTTCTGCAAACCCACTGTGGTAAACACGTTTAAAGAGGAACACAAGGCAGGAACAAAAAAAATCTCCTTCATTGCAGCAATCTTAAAAAAGAAAAGCCACATTAAAGTTGCTGGTCTGGACCACTGTTCTCTGCTGCGCTGCTCGTTATTATCGAATGGCTCCTGCAGGCTACGGGCGACATCTCACAGCCAGAGCTCTGCAGTGCAAATAATGGAGCTAAAAACTACACAAACAGATTAGGTGCGGTGTGTGTGTGTGTGTGTGTGTGTGTGTGTGTGTGTGTGTGCGTGTGCGTGTGCACGTGCTGCTTTGATAATGGCTTTCAAAACAACAGGAGCGTTCAGATTTCAAAGAGGAAGCTGGGTGGGTAACTTTCCCTCATGGCGTTAGGAGTTAAGTGGCGTGATTTCAAGGAATATTGTGAGTTGTATGAATGAGGGAGTGTGTGAATACTTGAGCGTGTGGGTCAGAGAGAGGGAGAGAGTGTGAGTCGATCCCGACTCTATGAATCACCGTCCAGCCTGTAAACAAGTGTGTTTAATCTAATTGTACAGCTCAGCCCTGAGTCAGCCTGCATTCTCCTCGCATGGCTCAGACCCACAGTACCTGCTGCCTCTTTCTTCAACTGACTTTTTCTTTCTTTCTTTCTTTCCTGGCATGTTTCTCTTCGTCTACACAAAGAACCGTTAAATTTGAGATTTTTGCCCCATTCTGCTGAAGCCGGCCCCTCGCCTTGTTCCCCTGTGAGGGTGAGGGGGCTGGGGGAGGGTGGGGGGCAAGAACTGCAAGAGGTATGAGGGGCAGCTTTATTAGAACCAGACGTTTCGGGGTGGTGCTGCTGTTGCTGCTCCCTTCTCCAGGAGAAATGGTTCCTCCTCTCAGCTCCGAGCTGCAGTGGCCGCAGAGCCAGATAGTGGCAGAGAGACACCGACAGAGAGAGGGGGAGAGAGAGGGAGTGGTGCTGCACAAGACTGGTCCAAGAGGCCACTTTCCCAGAGTGAAACCTGATCCAGTGGTACGTGAATAAGGCAGGGAGGGGTAGAGGATGAGTTAAGAGAAGAAAAGGAAAAGCAAGCTCTCTTTCCTTTAACTTTAGGGCTGGAAAAGGTAAGACCCTGGTCTGCAGAGTCCCGCAAATATCGAGTGAGAGATGAGTTTGTTTGACACACAGGTCAAACAGTTGCAGTGATTTTTTTTTTCTCAGCCAGTCGTGGTTTTCTCCTCCCACCATTTATCTCACGTTTGCTCACCTGAACAGAGCAACGGATTATCGGGTAGTCGCCTCCAAAGCCAGGCCGCCACGATAAACGTAGACTGGTCTGAGTGACCTCCACAGCCCTCAGGTTCTGAGGCTGGGACGGGAGAACTAAACACAAGAAAGACGGAAAAAAGAGGGAGTGTGGATAAGTTTTAATCAGGGAAAGTACGACTGAAAAGGGCTGAAGATGGAGGGGATTGTGACACCTACCGGTGATGGTGCCGGATCCGGACGTGGCCACCCCTTTGCGGTTATGAGCTTCACAGGAGAAGGTGCTGGTCCTGTTCAGACCTGGACAGAAAAATGAAACAAACATGTGCGTGTGAAGCGGGAACATCTGAGGTTTCTTCATTTTGGGAGCTGAATGCGAGAAATGTTGTGAAAGCGCAAACTGAAGTGTGAGAGTAGCAGTTTCTGTACGGTCACATGCTCTCTCCGTCGACACCATAGTGATTAGTTTTGGGGTTAGTCAATGCGTGCTGGTTGATGTGAGGGTCCATTGCTGAGAGAGTAAAAATAATTTCCGGTCAAACTCTTGGATTCTTCAGATTTGTAAAAGAAGTGAAGGAGTTCTTGCAGAAACGATACAGAAGCCTCGCGACTTTGAGCTGCATTTCATCAGAAAAAGGTTTTAGGCGTCTCAGTTCCATCTAACTGTTTACATATATGGTCATTAAAATACATTTTAGCCTTGTTATATTTGACTAATTATTGTACCGAAGAATCTCTAACCTCCAAAAAAAAAGATGTCTGCGTGCCAGCAGCTTGTTGATGCTGTAAAAATGTTGAAGTGCAGTATGAGAACAAAGAGGGCGGCCCCGTTGAGGCCCAGGTGTAAGAGGCTGGGGCTCCTCTGAAGGGGGTGGGGGGTGGGGGCACTGTGACACATGCTGACATTCAACAGAGAATCAGTCCTCTCACAAAGTGACTAACAGTGTGCTCACACACTTGAGTCACACACACACACACACACTGAAACATGTGACATTCAAGTTTTATCACTGTTATCTAACACCCCAACACTCTCCGTCAGCCACGAACACAGAATCCCGCAGTGTGTCGCGCTGCGCTGACGGCACCATGCCTCCATTGTGCTGCGGCCCGGAAAAAGAACAGGGGGTACGAGCCTCGCTGGGTGAAGAGAGGGGTTGTGAGAGAGGAGAGGGAGGGAGCGAGGGAGGGAGTGATGATGACCACTGGCTGTGTGGGTGAATGAACTGCTCATCAGGCCATCTTAAGATTGCGCCACCCGCCTCTCTGGCTCTTTCCTTCCCCATTGGCGCAAAATGAAACACAACGTTCCGCTGACCGGCTGAAAATGTTGGTAATGACAGCGTCACGTTGTTGACCAACACTGTTACTGTCAGCCAGAAATGAGTGTGAGCACAGACCTGGTGCTTTCTTCCCACAGCTGACATGCACAGTCCTGTCAGAAAGTATTGATATGCGTGATTTACTTTCTTCGGCTCATCAGATCTAAGTCTGCGACAAAGTTGATCAAGGTGAAAAATTTCACACTTAGTGTACAAAATGGGAAAAAACATTGACAAACACCCACCGCGAATTCAAGTTTTCAAATTGTTGGTTTTATCTCCAACGAGCCAAAATGCAAAGATGTTCAGTTGGGCCAGATATGAGACGAAGAAATGCCAAATCAAATCCTCTGATGAGAGGAGAAGCAGGAGCCAGTAGATGTTTCCGCATTTTTGTTTTTCATCACACACTGAACTAGAAATGAAACAGTGAGGTTAAAACTGCTGACTTTAGTTTGACGGTGATCCTCAGCATGCAGCCAAAGATGCATTAAGGTCCAAAAAACTGAGAATATTGAAGAGCGAATGAGGACGTTGTTTAAATTCCTAAAACTGGTAGGTGGACTGGGAGTAAAAGAGGTTCTGGTTCCTCCGCTGTCCCAGCAGATGTGGATGGAAACTACCTCAGACTTGATGTTACAGAGACATGTGTTGTCCCCGGCTCCTCGCCGTTCGTGCCGTCTCTTTATGCCCTTAGGTTTGAAACCTGCGGTCTGCCGGGGCAGCTGCCCGTTCCACAGATGTGAGTGTAGGTTACCGCCAGACGGGTGCTGGTCAGCACCATGCAGCCCGCTCCGATGAGTCAGACCAGATCCTGCCGCCTTCAGACTGACTCAGCCTGTCCTCCTACTACTGGACCTAATGCAGGCCAGCTCTACTGGCAGGCAGCTGTGGTTTGCATTCAGGCAGCAACGCAGCCCTCCTCCTCCTCCTCCTTTATACTCCTCTCCCTCTCTTCTGTTTTCCCTGCTCCCTGTAGTCCAACCACAGGGTACGTCCTCAATGGATCTACTGGAACTGTGCCAGCCAGCCTGCACTCTCTGAGGAGTGTGTGTGTGTGTGTGTGTGTGTGTGTGGGGGGGGGGCAGGGTTATTTGCTGGTTTTGTTTAAGCCATGATGGGGGGTGGGGGGGTGGAAGTCTTTGAAACTACAGGAGACAGTTGCTGTGTGGCTTTTGAGGGAGTGCACTGTAATCAACCTAACTGGATTAAATGAAAACCATTTTTAAATCATCTTGTTTACAGCAATTTCAAACCTTTGCTACTTACGTTGCAAACTGAGAGCAACTTCTTGCTTGACTGATGTAGAGTCGAAACGTCGATTAAATCCACTACTTAATCCACGAGTCCAAAAATGCCAAACATGTTCTGGTTCCAGCTTTATGTAAAACGTGAAGGGTTGCTGTTTGTATTTTATCTGACTGTAAACTAAATATCTATGTGTTTGGTGCTGGTGGAGCTTTGTCAACATGTGATGGATGTGATTTATTTTCTTCAGTAGCTGCCCAGGCTTACTTACTGATCAGTGAATATTGGACTGCATCAGTGAAAACTAACTAAGCGACAGACAGTACCTGTGAGGTTGAGCGTTGAGGGCGACAGGGCCACCGGGTCTGCCAGCGTGTTGAGAGGAGCGCCGTCCTGCAGCCAGATGACCCTGACGGGTTCTGGAGGTCCGTGGGCCTCGCACCTCAGGCTCAGCGACACGTTGGCCACGACAGACATGTGCTGAGGCTCCGTGGAGAAATGAGGAAGGCCTGAGAGAAAGAATTAGCCTGATGAGACGCTTTAGTTTTGTGACTGCCTTTTTGTACGTAGGGGGGCTAGAGATGAACTCACCCTCCAGCTGAATGCTCCCCTCCTCAGACAGAATCTGGTGTTTTTCTGACAGAACAGCACATCGGTAGGAGCCCATGTCGGGAAGCTGGACCTTGTCAATACTGGTGGGAAGACAGAGGCCGAAAGACCCCGGTTACTTTCCCTTCCAGATTTTTCCATCAAATCAGACTAGCATTAATACATGAAGCTACAGCAGGAGAAGCACACGGGCTTTTGCAGTGGCTGGATGTGAACATGGTGATGTAATTCAGCGTCAGAGCTTGTTCAGCCAGGTGAAAGGATAAGAGGGAGGGATGAGTGACATTCTTTAGGCCGGGCGTGGCCGATCAACGTTCACCATTAAATCAAACGTGCTGCTAACCTCAGCGTGCTGATGATCGTCCAACTGCTGCTGCCGGTGTGAACCTGGAACTGGTTGGTGTCCGCGTACTGAAGGGGCACGGCGTCTCTCAGCCACAGGACGTCCGGCGGTTCCTCTTGCTCGCCACCCGTGCCCTTCAGGGTGCAGTGTAACGTAACGGGTTTGCCCAGCGAGGAGATGACGGTAGCCGGACTCCGCTCGAACTCCAGATCTTTGTGAAAGGGGCAGGAAGAATCGGCAATTACTATGATTAACTGCTAATTTAACACATGATTATTTTCATTATTGAATCATATATTGATGGTTAATGGATATTGATTAACCATGTAGTCAATAAAATGTAAGAAAATAGAGAAGAAAGCTCATCACAAGTTCCCATAATTCAAGGTGAAGTCTCCAAAATGTTTGTCCAAACAACCTGAAGATATTCAGCTTGCACTGATTCAGAAACGCAACAACAGCAAAGTTTGGTTTAATGAATAACTTAAAGACTTAAATTTGCTGGGGACATACGAATGAATCAGCCAGAAGATATGATAGCACCAGGTAAACCCAGAGACTGGTTGTTTTGTGTGTCCCACACCGATAGAGAGGTTGACCTGAGAAGGACAGAGCTGATACCGGGACAAAGGGTCGTTGTCTGGGAGCTCAAACACTAAACGTATTCAGGGCTCCTCTGAGAATGGCAATGACGGGCCCGCAGGTCGTCCTCTGCAGAAGATCGTCAGAAATATGACAATTATCAACTTCTCGGCTGCTTCTGGCCTTGTCTTACTTCTAAAACATTCAACAGACATGAGAATCGCTGATGATGAGTCTGAAGACTAGTGCAGGTCGTTTGAAAGATAAAAGGAGGGTCACACCCCGGATCTTTGTTAAAACACAAAGCTGGAGGGACACATATCTCTCCCCCTGGACTTCTTTTCCTTTCTTCTCAGGCATCAGATAAAAATGCAAAGCATCCATGGGAGCGGGCCAAGACGAGGCGAGGCACAAGTGCTCCTGCACTCGATAAAAAACGTTTAAAAAAGATAAAATAAGTTGAGATTTTTCTGACTTGGCCCGAGCTCTTGAATTTCAGGCCAAGAATAAATCTCATTTGTTTCAGCAGAGTGATGCCCTGTAAAGATTTTCTCAAGGTTGTCCACCCGCCCCTTCTAGTCTATTTCACTGCCAACCTTTGACCTCTGAACCCTTCGCTGCGACCCCAGGGGACTCGGCCGCAACCCCTCTCACGCAAACACTCGTCATACAGCTGAGAACAGTCCCGCGAAGTAAAAATGCTCATATTGGCAGGAGTTATGTTACTCTCGTGTAGAACATGCCCTTGACTCTTTAATCCACACAAACACAGACTCACAACCCCGGCATAGAAAAGCTTGTTCTGGGAGTGTGCAATAAATGAAGGGGCCCACTGAGCCTCTGCTTCGCCGCCTCTCTGTCTCTCTGTGCTCTTTGGCGTTAAAAGTCATTCCTCCCTTTATTTTTAAGCATGGCTGAGTCTTTTGAAGAATCTACATGGCCCCGACTTGTTTTTTTGGTTTTTTTTCTCTCCAGTACCGTTTTGAACAAAAAAAGCCCTACTTTCTCTCTCCGTCGCTTAGTGCTGCATTCATATAATAATAAACCTTTTATGAGAACACAGGGTTGGACAGAGAGCAGGCCATGGTCAAACTGTGTGTGTGTGTGTGTGTGTGTGTGTGTGTGTGTGTGTGTGTGTGTGTGTGTGTGGCCTGTCTCCACTGACTCGTTTGGGCTTATCTCCTCTCCTTTTGTCCCCTGAATTCCCTCAAGGTCCAACACTTTTTTTTCACCCCCATTATCTGTCTCTCCACCCTTTCTCATCTCCTACTGTCTCTGTCTCTCTCTCCCTCTCACATGTTAGACGTCGGTGGACATGCGCATACCAAAAATACTCGACACAGTCGGAGCATTTATCCTCCTCGCCCTCCCTCCTTTATCTTTCTGTCTTTTCTAACGCTCCGTACCCCGGCCCCTCCATTCACTGCCGCCGCCTTTTGCCCTCTTCTCATCTCGCCTCCTTTTTCATGCCATTCTTACGATTCATCGCTACACATTTTGCCACCTCCCCTCCCGACTCGCTCTCCTCCACTCTTTGCCCTTTTACCCCATCCATCATTCTGCTGCTGGAGTCGGAGTCAGCTCTGACTCACAAACCAAAGCATTTGCCCCCCACCCCTCCCTCCCTGCCCTCACATCCCCTCACTCGCTCCTGGGCCCCAGACATACCTACATCCAAATAGGAACTGAGACATCGGGAAAACTTCTCCTTTGAAACCATCAACTGCGAGCTTATAAATTACAGCATACGTGCAGTAATCTTTGCCCCCCACCCCACCCGGCCCCCGCACACTCACTCATACATCTGCCGAGGCTGAGGGCAGAGGTACAGCTCCTAGAGAGACACAGCGTCTGTAATGGTCAAAACACATGAGCTGACAGGTGGAGGCCCCTGGAGGGACTGCAGTAGCTAATGGATCTAAAAAACCTTTAAACAGCACACTCGATTTTTTCACACAGATAAAGACTTGTGAGTGATGGCGGACAGAGTTTCCACATCAAGAGGAAGCCAACACTTTCAATATGCAGTACGGTTGTGAAGCCAGTTTCACCCTATCCTCACACTTCCCAGCAGGATTTATTTTAAGCCCCTTGTCATTTCCCTGCCTGGAGTGCGTCTCAGAGAATGCCGTGACAGGGGATCTGGACCTGGTCTGCGTCAGGCCCAAGCAAGAGTAAAACAAGGTGTTGTTGCTGCACCTGATCTCAAAACATGACCCATCTAACTTCTGACAGCCAGACAAGAAACCAGAAAAGATCTCCAGAGCAAAACTCCATCACCTCCGTCACCAGTTAACTTGCTGTCACTGACTCAACATCAGCAGGTTTGATTTTTATTTCAAGTAGCTTATTAGAAATGACTCCAGCAGGTAAAACTGCCCCCTCATTTGTTTTTTGTCTTTCATCACCTTGTTTTATTTAAATGAGCATGATGATTCCCTTCATGCTGGCCAGATGTGTGAGACACATGCAGCCTTTAATGAGTCAGGAGCAGAGGGATGACTGGGACTAATTGCTCATTACGTTGTTTTCCCACCTCGCAGTAAAGCTGGCAAACATTGAGGATGGGTGTATGTGTATAAAAAACGCTGCTGTACCTGTCAGTGAACCGGCGGTCACCGGCCTCCTCCAGGTGGACAACACCACGGCGAGGACCAGGAGCGACCACTTGGACTCGCTCATGGTTCTTCTTCTTCTGGAAACGAGCTTCACGAGAAGAGCGCAAACATCCCCGGACTCCATCAGCGCATCTCAGCTGCGCAAAAGATCCGAAACTTCTCCTGTGACTCCCACTGTCAAAAATGCGATTATCCGCAGGTTGGAACCAAAAACAAACCGAATCCAATCGTTTCTGTTCCCAACCTTTTTTATCGACAGACCGTGAAGGAAAAAAACGTCTTCTTTTAGTTGATCCAAGTACAAAGTCTCCTGTAGGTTTTAGTTCCCCAAACAAAAAGAGAAAACGCACACAGTAAAAAGTCCCTCCGAACTTTTCGGATCCAGTCGAGTCTATTTGGAGAAACCGAGGGAGTATATTTAAGTCAGTGTTTCCTGTAGCCTGTCCTCCCGACTCTCTCCCCCTGCCCACCGGTTCCTTTAGACTCACTCAGACATTCCCCTTGCCCCCCCCCCCCCCCCCCCCTTCAAACAGGATTCAAATTCCTCAACTCAAGTTCTTGCCCTCCTCCTCCTCCTCCTCCTCCTCCTCTTTCTGATGTGAGAAACCCTGCGGCTGATTGTCTTATCGCAATTCACCCATTCGCTTTTTAATTACGCGAGGAGTTATAAATAGCTCAGCGACCCCCCCCCCCGTTTCCCGCCTTAAACAGTATATTTATATATGTCAATCATTGGCAGTATCAGTGGTATCGTTTGTTTACTTATTGTCGTCGTTAGGTCAAAGTCGTTATTTTGATTTGCTTAATTAAGTGAGTTAATTTTCACATTAGGTACCTATTAATATCGGTATTACTTGTTTACCTGCTGTTTTTATACTTTGACTATATATATATATATATATATACTTTTATACATAAATGTTTTATTTATTATTATAGCGTCATCAATCTAAAACACATAGCCACATTAACGTTACAATTCATTCATTTGTATTGTTTATGATAAAAATAAGTTAAGTCAAATTGTCCCTGCACTTCTTGAGTAACCAAAAACCAACTCCTGCCTTATGGTGAATTTCCTCAGTGGCCTGAAACATGTCGAGCTGCTTGTATTTAAGCAGGTTTATCAGTGTCCTGTTAACAGTGACGGCCTGTTGATGTAGGCGTGGATAAAGGAAAACAAACCAAAAATGTGCTGGAGTAAAATAATAGCATTGCGATTACTCTGTGTGTCTCTTCTGCTACTGCACATAGCCAGAGTTAGGCGCATCAGAATGTCTGGGAATTTGTTTTGAACATAGAAAACCGTCTCAGCCAAAACAGGCTCAAGCATCATCAGCTGCAGTCTAAATAAACGCTGCCGCCCCTGATTCCCATCAGGTGTATAGGGGAGCATCTGAGCAGGGCTTATTTTGTTGTTGTAGACTGTGATGTCTGATGTGATGTGTGTGCGTGTGTGTGTGTGTGTGTGTGTTTGGGCAGAGGTGATGCTGGCGCTCTCTGCCTGGGAGAAGGACCCACAGGAGTTCACATACCATTCAGGAATTATAATTCTTCTCCTATGAAAATGAAGGGAGGAGGCACAGAGGACTCGGGTTTTGCGAGGAACCCCGGGTCCCACTGGCCCTTTAAGAGTGGCTCTGTGGACAGTGTTGTGTTCCCAGGGTCTTTAATGGAGACAGAAAGGGACTGAGAAAGACCCCATTGTATATGCTCTCTTTTCAATAGGGGCTTGAGCAATGGTGCTCTCACTGCTCCCAGATAGAAGGACAGAGAGGGAGAGAGAGAGGGAGGGAGGGAGAGGGTCACCCAGGGGGTCCTGTGCAAGAAAGAGGGGTCTTCTACTCAAAAACACAAAGTTTGGGAGCTGGATGGACCCTGGAAGCAGTGCATGTTTGGGTTTTTGAGGGGGAAGGGCTTTACTTCCACGACTCTGTGTTTAGGTTTAAGCAACATCGAAATCCTGCAAATCTGAATCTCCAAAACCCCCAGGACTTAAAGATTTAGGTTTTTTTCTTAGATGAAGATAAAGTGGATTAACAGCATTGAAATAATATGCTTCCAGTCATAAATTACCAGCAGAACAAGTTACATAGACACCAGTTATTATGTTCTTTTAGACAAAGGCAAACTGCAGAACCAATATCCTTATAGGCTCCGCTGCCTGTGAAACAAAACAACCTGTTGGTTTCATGGGAGAGTGCCTATTGGCTGCAGGACATGGGAAACACCTTCCTGCTGCTCTCCCAGCCACAGGGCCACCCGGGGGTGCTAACAATGAGCTAACCTTTTCTTCTTCTCCTCCTTCATCTTGTTTCTTTCTGCAGCCTGGATGCAGCTGAAGATAAACTGTTTCCTCCAACCTGTTGATACATCTCAAGGACTACAACCACATGTGACTGCCTCAGGTTTTCAGAGGCTTCTTCTGCCCCCTGCTGGTAACAAGTGCAAAGTAATTATTTTTTTAAAATGACTTTGATTGATATTATTTTGATTTTTTTAAAAAGATTATAGAGTAATAAATGATGTGATTTTCTTTTTCTACATCAAAATCACGTTGTCAAGTACGTTGTCATTCAGTGCAACAGATTCAGAGTGCATATCACTCAATAACACCTGAAGGACCATGATATATTGTTGGGTACCTTGTATAAAACACATAACATAATATAAATTCCAACTGAAATTTACTTGCACGTTTTTTTTTTTTTTTATTGTTTGCTACAACATAAAGTATCTGGTCTGTGGATCAACTGCTTTGTTTCCCTTTGAGAAAAATATAACAGTCTAAGAGGGGGGTAATCCTTTTTTTTTTACTTTGAACCTGACGACTCCCTGTGATAAATTACAAAATCGCTATGCTGCTGATCTCACTGAGAATCCACGGTCCAGTCTGCCAAATGAGTCAAACCTTAGGTCTGCTGAGGACGCCGGGGTGCAGATACCTAACCAGCCTCCCCTGACCCGGGCCTGACACTCCTACATTTTGAACATCTGCTTTCTTTTACGCTTTACATGTATACTGTTCTGAAAAGTGAACTTGATAGCACAGATGTGTCAGATGGAAAAATAACGGTCACGTTCCATCATCGCTTGGCTTCTGATTACTAGCCCTGTTTGTGATTTGTCACGATTCACGGACCATAAACACTGCAGGTTGTCACTGGGAATAAAGTCGCACAAAACTGAAAGAGGCTTCAAACAAATCTTTTTGGCGTGTTGGTGGCTTAATGCAAGACATTTCACATGCTATTCTTTGATGACACTTTTGAGGAGAAGCTGCATATCTGTTGTTGTTTTGCGTGAATGTGTTTAAGATCATTTATGTTTTTTCTCCCCAGACTTTTTGGGGTTTTTTTGTTTCTTGTATTTGAAGATTTTTTGGACAATATCAAGTTTTCCTTTCAGTTGTCGTTAGCAGAAAATCATACATTATTCTTCAGTCCCCTAACTGTTTTTATTAGATTGTCCAGTGTGCTTCTCATTGTGAATGAATACAGTCAGCATGTCTTTTCTCACATCACTGTGTGAGTTTGTGCAGTATATTGAGAAAGGGCCATTGTAGCTGGATTTGTGATCCACACAGTACCAGTGGCCATCTTTGATCTGAGATGAAATTTTTTTATTTTTTTCAGAATTAATCTGGATAAAAATGTGGTGCTGAGCAGAGGCTGGTGGTTCAGGGTCCCATATGAACATGAAGATTTTACTTTCATGCAAAAAATGGGCTTTTAATCCAATTAAAGTGATTGGACTGGCTCAGAAAACAATTTAGAGACCCCACCCCCAGATAAGTACATACTGTATCAGTTTAGGGAGTGACCCCTGTTTAATGAGATTCTGCCCCACAATTTAGATTCAGACGTATCTGCCGTTGAGAGGTAATGTAATTAGTTTTTTTTTCTTTCAGCTTCTTCTCCAGCTTTACTGTCTTACTGTCTCTCTGTCCTCCACCATCACTTATAAGTTTCAGACTGTCTGAAATGTTTCTTGAGCAACTGGTAAAAATGGAACAGTCTTGCAGGCAACTATAATGAACATGTCTACTTTCTCTTCTGTTGTTTTACTGGTTTGCTGATAACAATGTGTGTATTTTTTTTTTTTTTTACATCTCCTGCTGAATACTACTCACTGTACTTTGTCTCTTTCTCTTTTAGGCTGCCGCCATCTTAAACCCATTTATCCCTTAAGTACATGGGACCTGTTTGGCTGTGGCCTCTCTGAGATCACTCCTGTTACGTAATGTTATTCTAACTGAGACACAGGCCCAGACAATGAGTGGTGTTTAATCCTGCTTAAATATATATGACATTGAAAAACAGTTAATATCTTGGAGGTTGTGGGGGGCTCAGGTGGCATGTATGCCAGGTCTGGCCAGATTAAAATCTTGGTTGGGCCTATCTACAGCACTGCAACAACCAGCTTCCAGCTGTGCATGGATAATAATCTCTCTGTTTTAATCTGCCTGAGCGGGAGGTGATCCAAGGCCTGGCTCCGTGGCCATCCAAGGTCACGGAGATACGCGGGGAAACAGGTTTGATGACGTTTTAATGATAAACTATAATGAACTGCCCATATGTTATGTGCAGGCCCGCAGTTAGAGGCTTAAATCTGTGCACGTATGTTTCTGAGAGGCGAGCAGAACGTGACATCTGGTGATGGCCCACAATGAAAATCATGGGACGCCTCTGCTGGGGATTTATCCATCACTGTTATGATTATTTGGGCCTCTTAACACTCATATGATGATTTAGGCACACATAAGCAGGGACGGCTCCAATTCCACTCACAACAGCACGGGTTTAAGGAAGGCAGGCCTAAATAGTGGGGATTATTCTCTCTCTCTCTCTCCCTCTCTCTTTACCCTATTTTTCAGCATCAGTTGCTCTGCCTCTCATTTCAGGACCTGCTGCCATGATGACCACAGGCATGACCACAGCAGGCGTTCACCGAGGCTTCCTCAGGAAATACGGTAGGCCTGCTGTCAGCTTTCACGTACAGAAATGTCCGATGTGTGCTTGTCTGAACAAACTCGAGCCCGAGGTCAGTGTGTACCTGCACAGTTCTCCCTCCATCACCGTCTTTGACTGCAGTTTACTTACTGTTAGCCATGTATGTATGTTTTGTTTGTGTGTTTTAATCTGACAAAAGCAGAGTTGCAATCATGATTTAGTCCATGTGGAAAGTGAGTCATTAAACTTGATCAGAAAAGCAACAATATTTAATTATTGACAACCAGAATTGAAAGAAATTATCATTTTTTTTGACAAAAAGGTCCCTTATACAGACTTGTCTTAAATCTAGACTTATTGTACCAAATGATGAGCTTTTGCTTGTGATATTTTCCCCTCGAGGTATAATAAATTCTCTGTATTTATTCTTCCAAGAACAGGAGAGCTCATAGGGCTGTTGACTTTACAAAGACTTAAGAGGAATACTGCCTCTCCAGCCATCAGATGACTGACACCAGAATGAGAGTTGCTCTGTGTGATGTGATTGCTGCCAGATGTGTTTTTATAGAGCGATGAGACGTTTGTTTTCGAAGCCAAGTCATGATTCGGGACTCGACCAGCGTTTCGTGTCTTTGTGCTGATGTTACATCTGTTTCATATCGCCCTTGATTTCATTCGATGGTGGCGTCACGGAGGCTCCGGGGTCTGAGGCAGAAGACACTACTTGCAGTGTCAGCAATTGAGATTAATTTTTTCATTTGCCATCTCTCTCCACTGTGTGGACTAATAACAGTAAAATACCTTTACAATAATGCTTTGTTTGTATGTTTGTTTGTTAATACATTATTTAGAACATCAGTGTTCCCAGACACATGGAAATATTACCCCCTCCACCTCTCTCTCTCTCTCTCTCTCCTGTTTTTTGAAATCCACCTGTTCATCTCTAATCCTCTGTATGGAGAAATGGAGCAAGTCTTTTCCATCCATCACCACGTTCTTTCCATCTATTATCGATATTACACAATGGACGTCTGTCTGGGACACTAACAATCTGGCGCCATCATGTGTCTCCTGTTCTGAAAAAGCAGCAGCTTTTCCTTTTGTTTCTACAATTAAAGGGTTGCCTTTAAGAGGTATGCTGACACTTACTCTCTGCAGGTGATGAGTAAGGACAGGGAGTGTGAGATGTTTATTATTATTATTATTATTTATGTGCATGTACACACCTTAATGCTGCCCAACACTGTTGTCCTACTAGTGTTTTTGTATAGCTTACACTTCTCCAGTCATTTTAAATTTCAAGCCTTATGCCCATGCATTTGTTTTCCCTTTCCCATTTCATTACTGTCACTGTGTAATTTTATTTAGCCCTTACTTAAATTGATGTCCAGTTGAAGATGCTCCTGGTTATTCCGTGATTATTCAGCTCATATCAAGTGAAATTTCTCCAGGCAGCAGTTTGTGTTCTTGCTGTTGTTTTGGATTGCATTGCATTGAACCTTTCAACAGAGTACAGCCTCAAAAACTTAAATTAATCATCAAGCAAACATCTGTTGGAGGACTGAGCATTTAACAATTGCAAAATCTACGGGAAACTATGGTTTGGGATTAAATATCAATAGAACAGAAAGAGTGACAAGGATCATCTACTGTCAGGGAGAATCTCTTACATGGCAGTTGTTTGAATGATGGATGCCTCCACAATGATTCCCTGGTGCTTGTCTGGCTGCAGGGGGCTTTATGTTTAAACAGTGGAAGGAGAGGTACCTCGTGTTGACCATGGAGGGAAACCTGCTGGTGTGCCGCGATGCAGAGTCCCCCCCGGATCAGGTGGTAGCACTGCACACCAACTGCGAGACCATTGCAGAGGGACGGGAAATCCTGGACCTGCCAAAGCTGCCCCCAGGGGGCAGGAGGGACTGCTGCTTTGCCCTCATCCTGCCACAGAACAAGTTCCTGCTGTTACTCACAGACAATCCTGATGACTGCAAGTGGGTCACACACACACACACACACACACACACACAGGGTGTCAAACGTCCTCTATCCCCTCATTATCAGACCCTAACTGCTGTCCCACATACAGTCACAGAGTTTGACGACAGATGGTTTTCAGATTGGGGACAGTGAACTCTTCTTTCTTTTGTGTTGTTAAAGGAATCTAAAGGTAAAATAAAATGCTGTGTCATGTTTGTCCCTCACAGTCTTTGGCTGAAGTTGATCAGGAAAGTGAGAGAGGTGAGACAGCAGTTTTCAATTCAGCCTTGTTTTTGTGCTGCGGCTGCATTCAACAAAATATGTAACGTGTACAAAGGGAATGCTTTGTGTGTCCCTCTGCGTAAACTGCGTGACACAGTAACCTGGTGTTTGTCTCTCTGTCTAGGGCGTTATGTCACCCCTGACCCTTCAGAGACAGCGCAGCATCACTCCCTGCATCACCGACAGAGACCCCCTGCCCGATTCCTCAAGCGACAAAGACCCTGGGTCGCCCAGGGTCGGGGAGGGTACTCCTCCTCTGTCTCGAGTCACTGAACGGGGAGGCTCCTTCAGAGATGGAGGCCCAAACCAAGGTCAGGTCATCTTACTTTGAAGAAGGCAGATCTGGGTAGTTCTGGTCCAGCAGACCAACTCCTGTGATAGATATAAGAGAAGAAAAATGCCAGTTGCATATGGTTTACATTCTTTTCCACTTTTTCTCTTCTGCAGCTGGTGGACCTCGGCGGCCTCTTCGTAGTATTTCTGTGGCCCCACCTCACCGCGTGTCCGATTGTCTCCGCCATGGCAACAGCAGCGATGCACGGGCAGTGAGGGCAGTGTGTCTGTTGATGGGAGGGGCGGCAGCCTCCTCTGCCCTGGGCTACCTCAACTCCTGCACCCCTTCCTCTCCTCTCGCCGGCAGAGCCCCGGAGATGGCCCACGGCTCAGGAGGCTTCTCTGAGCTTTCGCCGGGAGGCTCCTTCCACGCCTGTAGCCAGGATGTGGACTCCCCGCACTTCAACAGCTTCGACTTTGAGGGAGACTCCGACTTTGATGCATTTGACTGTGGAGGATTTGCCTTTTAGTTGTAAGGAACTGTTTGAAAGACCTTATGGTCTCATCAGAATCCCTGTGTTGGTACTCCTTTATAAGGGCATTGTTGTTAATTAATCACTGGATGGGTTATCTATGCGTCTAATTTATAAATTAATGAAGTTGTTCTTCCTGGCTTTATGCCCATGCTCCTCAGGTAAATCATTCATGACCTTGACTCCTCTGAATGTCTGTCGTGTATCACTCTTTCCATGCCACGGGAAGGCTTGAGGTTTATTGGATGACACAGCCACACGGACACTTACAAGGGAGGACATTCTAATCTCAGAATTTTGAAAGTAGTATTTCTCCACTGTTTGTTTCATTACTGTGTTTATTTTAATACTTGTTTTTTAAAAAACAAACAACAAAAAACCTTTCCCCTCCATCTCTTTGCCATAATTTTCAATTTGCCCTGTTTTCAGAAATCACCCCATCGTCCACATTTCTGCACATACAGGAGATGCAGTCCAAAGTTGAGCCCTGAATAAACCCTGCTGTCACCATGAGCGTGCATCTTTCTGTCGAGATTCATCTGCTGTTTGTTGGCTGGCATGGAGCTGAAGTGCAGGGATGTTTTGCTGGGAGGCGGAGCCTGAATGGCTATTTGTGCTTAACAGAGATTTTGTCTCACAGCAAAACCAATCTGTTGGGTTTACGCCTCGTGAGCTGGATGTATGTTCTGGGATAAACCTCCAGCGCACGCTTAAAAACCACTGAGTGAAAGGAAAACCTTATGGAACAGTGGCACACATGCCTTCATGCTGTTTTCTTTTGTCACTCACATGCTGTAATAATAACAGTTAATATTTCACCCCATTTCACCTCTTGCAAAAGGCTGTGCTCCAGCCTGATTCCTGTAAAATATTAACAAAAAAGAAATGAAATACAAAACAAGAGACTGGGACAAAGTAATTCAGTTTGACAGACTAATGAGGAGACAACAGGAATATGAAGTGTTGACAGTGTTATGGGATTTTCTGCAGTTAACAGTTAATGTTGGCAGTGAGGATCTCATAATGAAAACCAGAGAAAGGACTCACCTCTTATAAGTGTTTAGGTAGGAAGTTTGGTAGGAGTTTGGCTGTCAATTAACCACACAGGTTAAAGTTTGTACAATAATGGACCTGCTGTCCACAAAAGTCAGAATATAAGAAAATACTGTGGAAGCTAATTGTCCATCTTTCTTTATTTCCTCATAGCAACATAGAATATGTTACATAACTGCGTTAATGTGAGCGCACCACTCAAAGACTTAGATTTACTAGGATACAACATACATTGTGCTAAATTTGTTTTTCATAGTCAGAGTGATAACTATTAGTTTATCCTGAAGCACAGAATGTGCACTGTGATTTTAAATCATCAAAAAATCCAGTTAATCTGTTCAGGGGATCTTTCATAGTTGTTCAAAATAATGCGGGTTTAAGCATTGGACAGCAGGATTGTGAACCTCTTTACATACTGAGGAAGGGGCCAGCAGTACTGATCCAGCTATGACTACATTCATTTGTGAAATGCTCATTGCTTGAATTGATCCTTCTGGGTTTTCAAATGTTATTAGCTTTCAATAATACGGCAACAGACAGTAACACACGCTTTTAGTTGTTCCTTTCAGCAGCGGGAGAGAGGAAGTGCATCACTTGTTTTTGACCATAAAATTCAGGTCAAATGTCTGAGCAACTTTAGTATCTTACATTGTGCAGTAAACACAGTGTAAAACAGGGATTAGGTAAAGGTGTACAAAGGTACACAGGACAACATAGTTGACCTGTGGCCTAATGTAGCACTCCCGCCTGTCAAGAGTAAAGACAAATATTCAGGAGACATAAAACAGTCACAGTGTGGAGGTGGGTTGAAGACAGATCTGCTGGAGAGACAAGAGGACAAGTGGAGAGCGTTATGGACTTCACGGCGACAGTGATACTGGCAGGGCTGATCGTTGCACTGCTGTGGGGCATCAGAGTTAAAAACAGCAGGAAGGATTGTTTGCCTCCAGGACCTGCTGCACTTCCTCTCATAGGAAACCTGCCTCAACTGGACAAGAATGCACCTTTTAAAAGTTTCCTCAAGGTGAGCTCAGGAACTTCAGAACTGACAGATGTTGCATCATTATTCAGTTTCACTGAATCTGATTTTGGACTCCAATTGACTTTGCTTCAAAGAATAATTAAAATTGCATGAGAATGTTTACAACCCTCAAAAATCATGTCTTTTTCCAGTTCAGTGAGACCTACGGTCCTGTGCTGACGCTGTACCTGGGCTGGCAGCGGACGGTGGTTCTGGTTGGATATGATGCGGTGAAGGAGGCTCTGGTGGACCGAGCAGACGACTTCACAGGCAGAAGCCCCCTGCCATTTCTAATCAGAGCTACCAAGGGCTATGGTAACTCAAGACACCTCAGATCAGTTGCTTCACACCCTCTCTCTATCTACGTGTCTCTGTTGCGTAGCTCAAGTTGGTGAACAAGCACATGTATTTTCTCTTTTGTCAGGTTTGGGGATCAGTAACGGGGAGCGCTGGCGCCAGCTGCGGCGCTTCACACTGACAACGCTGAGAGACTTTGGCATGGGACGCAAGGGGATGGAAGAGTGGATCCAGGAGGAGAGCAAGCACATGAGGGCTCGCATAGATACATTCAAAGGTTTGTTTTCAGATTGGGGCTGATGTAGAAGAGGGATATTACATAACCTGTCAAGGAAAGTTTACTTTGGAGAACCTTTCCCTTACACCTGACAATGAGTTCAATCATAAACACCTACAGCAAAAAAAACTGCATGTCACATGTCTCATCTGAAAACTGCCTGTCTGGTGGAGTCTGAACAAGAAAAACACAGAAAAAACAGATGATAACTGGTCAACAACTGAAAACTCTGCGTGTTTATCTCTTGCTGCAGCTGCCCTCTTTAATCCTTATCTCTTTCTGATTGCAGTTTGTGCAAAGTAAACACTGAATGTGTTACATAACCCACAAAAATGCTGAAACGTCAGCCTTGTTTTTAACAAAGGGAATTTTTTAACTACATTTTAATATGAACACTGGAGGTGACCGACTCTCTGGTTACTGATGTTTTCACATTTGATATTGACCTATGAAAGCTAATGATTGAATGACATTATTTAAAAGGTTGCCACAGAGTAACCTACATTCCCCATAGTTGGCAGATGTCTCAGAAGCAATACAAGGCTGAAAACTGTGCCTTCAATCTAAGTTCTGGCATTTCAAGCATTTTCAAGCACAACACTGACATGGCAGGTGTGAATAAGTAAAGTTGAAGATAATCTGTTCTCCCAGGTCACCGTTTAAGCTCTGAAACAGAGCTGTGCGGAGTTTTGGGAAATTAGGAAAAATTTAATGAAAGCCGAAAATATTCAAACCCCTAAAGAGTTTCTACATTTTGCTTTTGGCATTTGAAAAAGTCAGTTATTGCCTTTTTCCCGCCCTCTCCTGCAGCTGCACCGTTCAACCCGACGTTCCTGTTGAGTCGCACCGTGTCCAATGTGATCTGCTGCCTGGTGTTTGGTCAGCGCTTCAGCTACGAGGACAAGCAGTTCCTACGCCTCCTCAATATCATATCTGACATTTTAAGGTTTGGCAGTAGCCCTCTGGGTCAGGTCAGTGGAGATAGCAGGGAAGTCATTGTTTTAATGATGTTTAAAAAAAAAAAAAAAAAAGATTTTTAAGATTATATTTTCAGTGACAGTTTACCAAGATTTACTTGCAGCATCTTAGAGTGACGGCTCCAATTTACCTAACATGTGTTCATAGAATAATTATAATAATAATATGCTTAGAAACAAAGCTGCTGTGTGCCACAGATGTACAACATCTTTCCCTGGCTAATGGAGCATCTGCCCGGCTACCAACACAGGCTTTTTGCCTACATTGAGGAGGTGAGAGAGTTTATCAAGATGAAGATCCATGAACACAAGGAGACCCTGGATCCCAGCTCCCCGCGGGACTTCATTGACTGCTTCCTCATCCGAATTGACCAGGTGGGAAAGAACTTCAGGATTTTTTGTTTACTTGTAGGGAATATGAGACCACGCTGACATCTCATTGTGAGCTGTAGCAAAAGTTTTCCTGGTGCAGCTGTGACAGATTTTCCTGTTTAATAATTCAAATCATCCAAATGAAAGAATTCATCTACTGTATGTGTCTTTTATTTTGTCCTCTCAGGAAAAGCACATTCCCACAACTGAGTTCCACTACGACAACTTGGTGTCTACAGTGTTGAATCTGTTCCTGGCAGGAACAGAAACCACCAGCTCGACTATCAGATACGCTCTCAGTGTGCTGATCAAACACCCAGACATACAGGGTAGGTCCCCTGACAGAGGACACGTTCTTCTTATTTTGTTGCCATGGACTGAATAAGTCTGTGGACAGACCCACCTGATAACTTTCAGGACACAAATGACTTTGCCTTGTATGTGTAGAGAAAATGCAGCAGGAGATTCACAGAGTGGTTGGAAAAGACCGTTGCCCCAACATGGAGGACAGGAAGTCCCTCCCCTTCACAGACGCCGTTATCCATGAGGTGCAGCGTTTTCTTGACATCGTCCCCTTCAGCCTCCCTCACTACACCCTGAGGGACATCACTTTCAGGGGTTACACAATTCCCAAGGTACTTTACGTTCATTAGAGACTATGCCCCACAACACTACCTGATATTGATGTTTTACACTAAGACAATGTCTTGACTCAACAGGACACAGTGATTATTCCCTTATTGCACTCTGTGTTGAAAGAGGAGAAACAGTGGGCAACTCCCTGGTCCTTTAACCCCCAGCACTTCCTGGACCAGAACGAGAACTTTAAGAAAAATCCTGCATTCCTGCCATTTTCTGCAGGTGAAACAGGCAGCAAATGGATCACGAGTCAACATGCCTTTAACACTCTAACAATGAATGATTCACATGAATCTGTGTTTTAGTTGATGGGTTTTTTTTGTGAGTATTTAATCTTGTCTCCTGACAGGGAAGAGATCCTGTGTCGGTGAGTCTCTGGCTCGGATGGAGCTTTTTATCTTCCTGGTGTCGCTGCTGCAGCATTTCACCTTTTCCTGCAGCGGAGGCCCTGACAGCATAAACCTCATCCCAGAGTACAGCAGTTTCGCCAACCTGCCGCGTCAATACGAGATTATTGCCACACCACAGTGAAGAGAGGAGGGGGGGAGCCAGAATCTCTGTACAGCATGTTTTATTGTGACACAACAATGTCTATTGTGCCACTAATGTTTGCTGTTACTTCTGTTATGATGAAAAGTTTGTCTAATTCATAAGTGTTTTTCTTTTTGTCCATATTTAGTCAGTTATTGGTACCCGTGTTAATTGTAAACATAGTATCTTACACCATAATAAATAAATATATTGCTGCTATAAATATGTATTGTTACTATTAGGACTACTTTTATACAATCTCAATAAATCATTTGCTTTAGAGGAGGTATATATATACCTGGTAGGAAGTGATTTACCTTTATGCTACATGTTGTGTAATTGTAAACATGATGTGATTGGCTGTAGAGCAATGACGCAGGGCGAGCAGATACGCCCACTTCAAAATGGTTTTAGTGCCTTAAACTTTTTTACAGCTGTGTGTGTATCCTAAGGTGCATGGCGTTAGTGTCAAACCACTAGATGAAATGGTTTCAGTGAAGTCGCATCCAACGTCTGTGGAGGAAATGAGATCGGTTTCCTGCTCAGCTGCAGAAGCCTCGGGAATGAGGATGTTGGCCCGGCTGTCATGTGTTTGCACAATCAGTCGATCAGCTTCAGCGACGCAGACTTATGACGTTGTTTTTCTTTGGGGGCATTATGGAGCTGTGTGGGACGCTGGTTCTTGCAGGGCTGGTGTTTTTGTTGTGGCTGCTGAAGCTGAGGAGTCGCGGAAAGAATCGTTTACCTCCGGGACCCTCGGGCCTGCCGATCATAGGGAACCTGCTGCAGCTGGACAAGAAGGCTCCGTTCAAAACTCTGCTGAAGGTGACAGATTTACGACTTCCACTCTGTTTACGACCGATTTTCCAGTTGGGGATCAAATGCGTCAGTTCTGTTTCACACCTACTTACCTGCACATAATAAGGAAATGCAGCTGCCTTCAGAAACACTTCTGTAACAGCCCAGAGAAAATACCGGTCACACCAACTTTAAGATATAATTTTTAGTGTTTTTCAAAGCAACTTTAAGTCGCATCTCTTCACTTTGGCCTTTAACTAGATGTGACTTTCCAGATGCAAGCCTGAAATTCTTTTTTGCACTCATGCACTGTTGCCTTTCTTGTTTGAAAGGTGCTAAAAAAAACTAAATTAGATTTTAGCTGTATTATCCTTCATTGCGTTCTATGTGTCTTGTACACTGAATACTTGAGTCATATTCCTTGAATGCTTAAATTACCCAGCTGATTTAATGATCAGCTGATCAATGTAACTGCTCATTTAGTTTTTTCTTACCAAGTCTCAGGTGCAGTTATTACTTTTGTGTTGACATGACTTGACCCAATGCTTGTGTGTTACTTCCAGCTCAGTGAGAGCTATGGCTCCGTGATGACTGTGTACCTGGGCCCTCAGCGCGCCGTGGTTCTGGTGGGATACGATGCTGTGAGGGAGGCTCTGGTGGACCAGGCTGACGACTTCACTGGCAGAGCGCCTATTCCCTTCTTAATGAGAGCCACCGGGGGTTATGGTATCTTGAGAATTTTGTCTGATATGTGTGCCAGTTCAACACGTTTCTCTGTATTTAACACCGAGTTAACTGCACTCAACAGGGATGACAGATGACAGATTTATCGTGGGTTTCCTTTTAAAAAGGTCTGGCGATCAGTAATGGGGAGCGCTGGCGGCAGCTGCGACGCTTCACTCTCACAACTCTGAGAGACTTTGGAATGGGACGCAAGGGGATGGAAGAGTGGATCCAGCAAGAGAGCAAGCACCTGGTGGCCCAAATACACAGCACCAAAGGTATGTGCTCTATCATATGTACAGCCATGCAAGACATTCATAAAAACTGAAAAGACTTTCCTAATGATGGCAAGATCCAAATCTTGAAGTGTTGGTTTTTAGCATTGGACTGAACACGCTTTCTTTTTTTTTATTCCAGCCACACCTTTTGATCCAACATTCTTCATGAGCTGCTCCGTGTCCAACGTGATCTGTTGCCTGGTGTTCGGTCAGCGCTTCAGCTACGACGATGACCACTTCCTCTACCTCCTGCAGACAATATCAGATGTCCTGAAATTTGGCAGCAGCCCCTGGGGTCAGGTAAGAGGAGTAGGAGGTGCAGAGGAGGTGAAGCATCATGGGTGGGGCAGTGGTTTTGGAGGCTTTTGTGCTTTTGAGCGAGGTCCTTAAAACCCGACCCGTCCAGCCATTCTTTAGAGAACCAAGCAATAAGTGATCTCATCATTTCTGAGGGATAGTTAACTGAACATGACTCAGACCTTCTCATTTTTAGGGTTTTCATAGAGTATCCTCACCAGTAGTCAAGTTTAAGTTTTGTAAGTTTAATAATGAATTCAAATGTTAGTAATTCAATTCATTTATATGCAGTGAGGGTTAGTGGTATTTTTTAATCTAACAACTCAAATATCACAGGTTGGCAGGAGGAATTTTAACTCCTTTCTACATCCTGTCACAGCTGTACAACATCTTCCCTCGACTGATGGAGTGGCTGCCGGGTCGACAGCACAAAATATTCGCCAGAATTGAAGAGCTGAGAGCCTTTATAATGAAGAAGATCCAGGAGCACGAGGACACGCTGGACCCGGGCTCGCCCAGAGATTACGTGGACTGCTTCCTCGTCAGACTCGGTCAGGTACGCCATAGTGGGTTCACCGGGATGAGCCTCCGTGTTATATTTGACATGGTGAATTTTGATCCTGCGGGCTGTGTTGTTCAGGAAAAGCACAGTCCCACAACCGAGTTCCACTATGACAACTTGGTGTCAACGGTGTTCAATCTGTACCTGGCAGGTACAGAAACCACCAGCTCAACTCTCAGATTTGCGCTCAGTGTTCTGATCAGATACCCAGACATACAGGGTAAGTCACAACCGGTGGTGTTTAAAAGATCATGAAGCTGGTCTAATGACTTTTACTATATATTGATTTTATTCTCATCTTTCTTTTTAATGCATCCCATTTGCTGTGTAAAAAGCAGCAAATCCTCAGTTTTAAGAAGATGGAAACAGCAAATGTTTGGTACATTTTTCTGTATGAATGAACTATTAATCAAAATTGATTAATTTTGCTGATTTTCTAATTGATTAGTCAGGGAATTACTTCCAGACTAGTTAAATAGCTGTGTTTTCCTCATCCTGAAGAGAAACTGCAGCAGGAGATCCACGCTTTGATAGGACAGGAGCGTTGTCCAAATATGGAGGACAGGAAGTCGCTTCCCTTAACAGATGCAGTTCTTCATGAAATCCAGCGTCTAATGGACATTGTCCCCATGAGCATCCCTCACTACGCCCTCCAGGACATCTCTTTCAGGGGTTACACAATTCCCAAGGTACTTTACGTTCATTAGAGACTATGCCCCACAACACTACCTGATATTGATGTTTTATTGATGCTCTAGTTTCATCACGTAAAATATCAGTGACGCAGAAAATCCAAAATCTGATGATGCACCCTGTCTCAACAGGAGACAGTAATTGTGCCCTTGTTGCACTCTGTACTGAAAGAGGAAAAACAGTGGCGAGACCCTTGGTCCTTCAACCCCCAGCACTTCCTGGACCAAAATGGCAACTTCAAGAAAAACCCTGCATTCCTGCCATTTTCTGCAGGTAAATTATTATAAGTAAATTTCCCTTCATTCACAAAATGTGGCTGAACAGATTTCAGTGTTGTCACCTCCTATTTATTTCTGTTCTCACTGGTTCCCACTCAGGAAAGAGATCTTGTGTTGGAGAGTCCCTCGCTCGCATGGAGATCTTCCTCTTCATGGTGTCACTTCTGCAGCATTTCACCTTCACTTGCGCTGGAGGAGCTGACAGCATTGACCTCAGCCCCGAGTACAGCAGCTTCGCCAATGTGCCTCGCAGGTACGAGATCATCGCAACGCCCCGGTGGTCATGATATTTTACAGCATAGTCCAGCAAAGCACATCATTTGATACCAGGGGACCTGGTGTAGTGTGAGCAGAAGGACTTGACATTTCCTTCTCCAGTGTTTATGACCTTCGCCATGACGTCACCAAAATGAGTTAGGGTCTCGTCTGGCTGCTTTTTCTGTGTGACTTAATGCTGACACATATTTAATATGTCAGGGGGTGATTAAAGATGCAGTATATTACACTTCCAGTTTAACGTTTTAACAAGATTCTCAGTTAAATCATTTCAAATGCTCTTAGGTTCAACTGAGGGGTAAAGTTTTTTTTACCAGATGTTAAACAGGTTTGCCAAAGAGTTTTAAAATGACATTGCTCAGTAGCTCTCTTAATCTTGAATGCCATAGTGGCATTTCTTTTTTCTCACTTGTTGAGTTAAATTATGCCCTAAAAATAAGCAAGTCAAAGTTTATATTAGAGAAAAATTGTCCTCTTATTAATGTGAATGGAATTGTGTTGGTTTAATGTGTTTTGTTAACGCTTCCTCTTGGAAAAATTGAATGTATAATAATTTTTTTTTTTTATTATGATAAACAAGAGATACTTAATGTTTTATCCAAAGTGCATCAGTCATCTTGTGACCAGCTGCAAGACCCTAGATGACCCTCAATTAAGACCTGTCAGTTTACATCCCTTAGCAGGGTTGAAGCGTAACAAGGAGTTACGTCAGTAACTTGATAAGTTCAAGGTCAGGTGATCAGTCAAGCTGCGTGTCAGGCTGTCAGCGTGTCGATGCCCGTTCCAGCATATCACTGTCTTGTGTCTGAGCAACGGAGCAAACGTCCAAGTCAGACCCGCGGGATCGTTGTCAAAGACTAAGGCTGCAACATGTTAAGAACCCATCAAATTACTTCAGGGTATCAGCTGTCAAGGCAGGGTTTTATTAAACCTTAATAAGACTGAGTGAGGAAGTCACATGTCAAGTATACAATATTATATATCGCACTGCAGTATACAGTATATTCAGTACTTCTTTTGATTTTATAATACAAAATTTACATGTTTACTGGACCTAAAGCTAAATGATTTTAATTCTTCCTATAGCTTTACAATAAAAATATACCAGAATGAAAAGTTTTATTGTCTTACTTGCTTAATAGATTAACCCTAAAACATCAGATGTTGCTGCTGATCGTGTCAGTACTGTACATTACATGATATTGACGTGATGCTGGCACACTGGTGCGCTGTGAAAAGTGGTGCCCATTGTGTTTTGAGGGAACCTCACAGGGAAATGTGCATCCTTTGGTAACAGTACTGTAAGAGTGTTGCCTAACCTGCAGCTGACCCGAGTATTGTTAATGTGAAGAAAAGTTAGTGATAATGTCTGAGGATGAGTGATCACAGAATTAAAAAAAAAACAATCTCTGACTCTCACACTGAGAATATACAGTGTGTGGATTGGACTGTATTCAAACCACTGCGCTAAACATCGTCCATGTTTGTCAGTTTCTCAGCCACAAACTTGTCCTGCAGTCTGTCGCTTCGTTAAATGTTGGGCAGGTGATATTTGTGCTTCACCTGTTTCTTGACATCTGGCGCCGGTGAGATGTTGCTGTTTGGTAACTGAGGCAGGTACTGTGCCTGCAGAAGAAGAGAGAGAGAGAGAGAGACCATGAGTAAACAACTATCTGCTGTGAACATCTCAAACTTTTAAGATTCAACAGTCAGGCTAGTGATGGAAAAATAATGAGAGGAATTGTCCGTTAAAGTGCTGCTCCAGGGTCAGACAGACAGTTGTGAAGTGACCAACTCGACCACATGTTTGACTGTAGCAGGGTCAGCGTTACTCACCCCCGCCAGTCTGCGTCGGGAGACTTTGTCATGTCGTCTTCCCGGGCGCTCACCCTCTCGGCCCCAGTTGGCTCCCCCTCCTCCTTCTTCCTGGAAATAAGGCAGCTCCAGCAGCTCTTCACAGGACAACCGGAGAGAGGGGTCCATCACCAGGCAGGACTGTTAAAAGATGTGCAGAGTTAGCACAGAGTGGTGGCTCACAACATCAACTTTCCCTTGACAAATATAGTCATAGTATTTAGTTGTAGTTTTGTTTACACTTTAATATCATATCCAGTTTTAAAGAGTTTAATGAGACAATAATAGATTAGCCAGTACTCATTCAGTAAACTAAAACCATTGCTTAAATATTTTTCAAAATGGATTCCTTAAATTTGTTGATTATATATATGTGTGTGTGTGTGATAGGCTAAAAGCAGCTGATGATATCAACCTTCAGGTATGATCAGCCAGGCTCTGTTAAACATAAACAGAACATACCTTCATAACCTGGAGGGCATGAAGGGACACGCCATGGAAGCGCTTTTCCAGGGGCTCCTAAGAGGGGAAAAATAATAACACCTTCATCACACTTCATCACCTCTCCATTACGAATGTATGCATTCCCAGTGGTTGCAGAAGGGTTCATACCGTCGTGTCAGGTTCAGGAATACTGACTCCACTGAAGAAAACGTTAGAGCGGAATACCTGCTGGTGACGAGGAATCAGGTCACCTGGGGGCAGAAATGAGATGATCAACTGGTGCCAACATCTGAATGAGCAGTCGGCACTTTGCAAACCTTGAAACGCTTCTGCAACCTTTAAAAACATGTTGAACTAAGAACAGCAAGCCCTGCTTTTTATATCACTTCAAGAAACCCACAAGACAAATCCATTATAAAAGAAGTTCCCATAAATTTTTTTTACAAGGTTTCACTCCTGTTTGGATTTAGTTATCTTGGGGTGGTGTGAAAGATGTCAGGGGACAGACGCTCAAGAAGGCAGAACTGCTTCATACTAACTGTGACAGTTTGTGTTGTGAAAGCAAAAGAAACAAACCGCACAGGTAGATTATTTCCGCTTGTCGACGTGTACCTAGAGTTTTTCGGATGAGGTACAGCTGATCCACGTCAGACTTCCCGGGCCAGAGTGGATTCCCATGGAGCAGCTCAGCAAAGACGCAGCCCAGAGCCCACACGTCCACGGGTGGCCCGTACTGAGTGTCCCCGACCAGCAGTTCAGGGGCCCGGTACCAGCGGGTCGCCACGTAGTCTGTGTAGTCGTCCTCCGGTCCCGCTGAGCACACCAACACACAGCACAGATAGAGACGTGAAGGGACACACTTGCAGTTAGATACTGAATAATGAACACTAAATAACACATACATTGTAGAGGAAGGGATTACAAGGCATGCTGAGTGACTACATGTTAATGTATGGTAACACAACACTGAAACCTAAGGCGGGAAGGGTAAACAGAGACACGCTGCACAAAGATGCACTAACTGGCTCAATGGTCCTCCTATGCAATGCATTTATTGACACATTGAAAGTGAGGAGGCCATCAGCAGGAGATGATATAGGTACCATACTGAATTAGTCATTAGAGGTACACAAACACTAAATGTGCATAAATGCACCGGCTCTGTGGGCGACCTACTCAGGATGCGGGCGAAGCCAAAGTCGCAGAGCTTAATGACTCCGGTTTTGGTCAGGAGGATGTTCTCTGGCTTCACATCACGGTGGATGCACTGCAACACAAATGCTCAGCATCAGGGATTTAGGCAACATGATCAATAGGAATCAACAAAAACAGGGTAGGAGAGAGTCAAAAGAGAAATAAATGAAAATCCAAGAAAATATTTTTCAAAATATATCCTGACATTGTGCTTGTGGCAGAAGTTCACAGCCTGCAGAGTCTGCCACACTATGCTTTTCAGCTGAGCCTCCGGTACCCTGCAGAAAACAAGAGACAAAGGAACATTGATTGGTGTATGAGGGAAAACAAAACACAACTTCTTTTACCCATCTATTACTCCAGCAATTTAAAAGAAGAAAAAAGAAGTGGTGCTATATACACAGCCCTCTTGTCACCTGGGTAACCTTAGGCCCTGTCTCTAACAGCAACAGCGCCTTTGTTTTCAGGAGCAGCTAGAGTTTCTGCTACGCAGTCTTATTGGGAAAAGAAAAATGGTCACAGCAACTAGCTTAGGTCTGACTAAACAAAAATCTTATCTCATGCCCACTGATTGCATGGGGAGTCCACAAAGCGCAGAGCAAAGAAAAGAACTGTTTTTCCCTAAATACTTTAATCTGTTGCTTTAGACTCCGCTGCTCCTCCCCGATTCTCCTGCCAACATCTTACGTCTTTGAAATCTCTTGGCAACAGTCTTCACCCCCCCATTTAATTCTCCCTGTTCCTTTCTGCTGCTCCATTACAGCTAAAGGTCCTGCGTTTAAAATTGTATTTAAGATAAGGAATGATTATCGGCAAACTGTAATTAAAGTATCAAAAGCTAAAGTACTCCTTATGCAACAGAAAGGCTGCATAAAGTTATATTAAAAAGGTTTTATAATGCTTATCACTAATGCATTAACATGTAAGGAGCATGTTAATGTTGTAGAGCCAGACAATTTGGGGTTCATTTTTAATCATCAATCATATTTTATAAACTGACATAGGTTTGTATGTAAAAACTTAATCTGCAAAGTAACTAGTCTTTAGTTGTTAAATAAAGGCAGTGGCTTTACTTAGGTTCAACATTGAACCTAAGTAAAGCAAGTATCAATCTGAACCCCCTTCTCTAATTCAGAACAACTCTCATAAAACAAATATGTTCAGATCTGTGCTGCCCCCCCAGGACCTACCCTCGGGGGTGTTTGTCCAGCTCATTGAGGACTGTCTGCTCACAGAACTCAAAAACCAAGTGCAGGCGTCTCTTCCTCCTGAAGACCTCCAGAAGGTTGACCAGGTTCACATGTTTCAGCTGCTGCAGGGCCAGCAGAGAACGAGGACAGCATGTCAGCACATTGCAACGAAATGTTGGACAAAATATTTCGTTATACCCAGCAGAGGATCTAAACTCTGACCACCTTTCAGAAACTCAGTTCATTTCTGCTGCCTCTTAATGTTGCGTTTGTGCGATGTCTACGGCTTTTATTTTTGCAGAAGTGCTGTGCATGCACACATCCACTTGTGGTGTTTGCTGTGGACAAACCTGATACTGTTTGGGTGACGCTTATCGCCTCTCACCTTCAGCATACGGATTTCTCTCAGCGCTATCTTCTTAATGACCGGGTCATCTTCAGACTCCACGAACTTCTTGATGGCCACGATCTGGCCGGTGTCCCTGTGTCTGCACTTGAACACCACGCCGTAGGAGCCCTCGCCGATCTTAGCCAGCTTTTCGTATTTCTCCATTGTGCAGTTGGTAGCTGTCACCTGTCAAGAAAACCAAAAACAAAAAAACCAACAACTTCATTTTAAAGTTGTGACACTTAGGCACTCATTATTTCTAAACATAAATATAGACCATGCACGTCTGTGGTATCTCCATTGGAGTTTACCGATTTTCCTGCGACACAGAAACTTTATAAAACGGATACATATAATTATTATACTTTGAAACCTGTGAGAGAATAGCACATTGCGGAAGATATGTGTTGTTGGTAGAGAGGACGCACTCACCTGTCCAGAGTCTAAGAGGGTCTTCATCGACAAGTCAGCCGCGAATCTGCGGATGTATCGAGTCCACCAAAAGTCCGCAAAGTAGCACACACGTAGGTCAGCGGGGATTATTGCCCCCCCCTCTCCGTGCCCCCACCGTCACTCACTGGCTCGTCCTCTGCGTCGTTTGTACCATGGTAACTTTAGTATTTTCCCTGAGGCATAGTCCACTCACTCAGTCCGAACTCTCTGTTTTTTAAAATCCCATTTTCACACTGAAACAAAGTCTCGTACGTTCATAAAGGCAGTAATAACGACGGACCAGTCCCTACGGTGTTTAACTCAACTCCCTTGGAAACGGCGCAGAAAAAAGCGACGACGACACGGGATACCTATTCACCAAGCTGGTTACGTAAGTTTAAACACGCGAATACGCATGCGTTGTAACCACGGAGACAGCTGGTGAGGCGGCCACACCGTCAGTTTTCCGAACTAATCTAGCTAGCATTATCTTAAATGACAAGTCCTGCAATCAAAATACAGCGGTACAGTATTGTGTGTTTACAAATGTTGTTATTTTATCTATCTTCTCAGTCATATCACCTTTGTGTAACAGCCTACCTACTAAAGTAGCCTACAGATTGCAAAATGTGTGATCAACTTGTAATCTATATGCATACATACCCAACAAAATATATGGCAGCTAAAGTGGGCTTAACCCTGGCTGGCTACAACAAAAATGCATTTTGCATGTTTTACGGTAATAGAAACTATCATTGACATGACATTTTTGATATTTTTAAGTACATTTTATTGATAACACCTCTGTACTTCTGTAAGATTCTGAGTGTTGGACTTTTTTCTCGTAGTGGATTATTTCTGTATTGGTGTATTTATACTTCAGTAAACTATGTCAACACTATTTCTCCTCTGCTTATAGTGAAATGCCTCATATTGTCACAGTATGCATCAGAATAGCAAATTAATATACTGTTGAAAGAAGCTAGTGCATTGTATTACTCTGCCAGAGTCATGAAACGTATGCAGGACCAGCCTGATGCGTTAACATGAGTTAAACTTTGCTCTCTATTTGACTTTGAATATCTTATTTCTTTCTCCCAGCATCCTGCCCTCGGCTCGTTTTTGCCACAGCTCTATCCCCGGCAGAGTTACACAGAGCATCGTTTCAGGACTTCACAGTGAATGATGGGAAGGCAGACCATGTTGCACTCCTGTGTTCGGAGACTCGCCGACACCTTGAAGTGCTGGCACAGAGGCCTTGTGGTGAAAGGTATGAAATGCCCCATGGCAGATTGGCAAGACACGCTGGTTGTACGGAGTCAGTAAGGCACGGAGGTTGTTGTGTTCAGAGGCCAATGTTAAAAGTCCACTGGAGAGCAGAGAAAATTGATCACAACACACAGTATACCTGGGGTATGTTGCCGTGGCAAAATTTAGCATGTTGGTTGACTGGTTTCCTCTGATTATACAGCTTTCATAATCTACCTGACTGCTGTCTAATCATGGGAAGACCTCTGGGTGCATTCAGGATTTTTCTCTTCTAATTTTGCTGCAGTTATTTTGTCTCTCAGACAATATACAAGAAGAAGATCTGTAATTATATCTGTTGCGACCATTCTCTACACTACTATTAAAGTGGCTGAATTCATATGTAGCGCATATGTATTTTATGTAAAAAAAACCAAACAAACAAAAAAACCAAACACGCATGAGAAGAAATAGACTAAATATTTAAAGGTAGATGACAGGTAGATGACAGAGCACCTAAATGATATCCCATCTTTGGCCATTAGGTGGCAGTGCACATCCATCAAAACTCCAGTAATAGTTGTTGACATTCAAAGCCACCCTCATTTTTTTCCCCTCACCATCTTATCATTAATTGTAATCAGAGAGATAATTCAGTCGCCAGTACAGTAGAAATACACTCCAGACTCTCTTTGGTTAAGTTACTATTGTTTTCTGTTACGAGCATAGCTGGTATTTTAGGGGATTTTTGCCTTGAATTTCCTTATGCTTATCATCATAAATCACCCTTTATTGCTAGTGTTTGATGAATAGCTTATTCTTCATAACTGCCACAGTGAATGGAAGACAATAGACACCCATGGGAAACACATTTGGAAAAAACCTAAAAAAGAAATATTCCAAGATCAAAGACTACAATGGCAAGTTACTAACTGTATTTCCCTGTTGAATCATGCTTCAGACAGAAACAAAATGATTGAAACCATCACCGGTTTGTTTTAGTCTGGCCTTCCTTTTGAAAATACACAGTCCAACCTCTAAAAGGCACCCAGACCTAGGACAGCGCACCACACGGTCCTGCCCTGTTGGCTCTCCATCCCTCGAAATTCACCCTTCCACATTTAGACTAGCTCGCCCCCAAGCGCCTTGGTCCTCTGGCCTGGCAGGCCCCTTCACCTTCGCAGCCACCAGGTAAATGTGGCGGCCAGTCGGTGAGGCGAGACACTGGTGCCATGCAAGGCTTGTTGACATTGTCAGTCACCATTGCTTCAGTCTCACTCAGGCCAGAGTGTGTGTGTGTGTGTGTGTTTGTGTGTGTGTGTGGAGTGAGTGAGAGACAGAGAGACAGAGAGAGAGAGAGAGAGAGAGAGAGAGAGAGAGAGAGAGAGAGAGCTTTTGCCTCTAAAGCCAGTAATTCAGCGTGTTCAGCTCTCCTGGCTTCCTGATGTGGACAGGAGGCAGGCAGCAGCAGAACTCTGTTAAACAGCAGATGTTTTACACTGCGGCCGTTACCCTCATTTCCTGGGCGGAGAGCTCCTCGCTCTATTAGACGAGTAACAGGAACCAGAAAACAGCAGAGTTAGAGGGAGAGAGAGAGAGAGAGAGAGAGAGAGAGAGAGAGAGATCGTAGGAGCTCCCACAAATCACTTTGTCACCAGCAAGCTCTGACAAGCACACTAGAGAGAGAGGGAGCGCACAGGGAGGGAGGCAGGGAGTTGGACCGAGGTGCGAATAGGGAGTTGTGTCACGGGAGACTCGGGAGGGGAAGGTGTGAAGGAGCCGCGGAGGGCATAAACGAGGTGATACCGATGGATGGGTAGAGGGAAGAGGGGAGACAGACGAGACCTGGAATCTGGTTCCCGAACGCAGCGTGGGTTGAGAGGGGCTGTTGTCGTGACTGCTGCTGTGTGTGGATGGTGCCGCTCATTTAAAGAGAAGGTTTGTCAAACTGATTCTTGTTGGTGTGTGTGTGTGACAGTTTGTCCACAGATAGTGAGGGGTTTTTTTTGTTGTTTTTGCTGCGTGTTGTCTGGCATCCCTGCTTGAGGCTGGACAGCCGCTGATCGCGCTCTGGGTTTTTTGAGGGGTTGATGAAGACGCAGAGAGAGACAGCTGCTCTGTCTGTGAAGTAGGCATGAGTCGCACGGCTTGAGAGCGATCTCCGGTGAGCCGCAGCTGTACACAGATCACATGCTGTTGCTGCTGAAAAGAGGTAGTCAGAGCAGAGAGCGACAGCAGCTTGTCAAATGATCCCCCCGTCTTCTTCTTCAGGGACATTTCTTAATGGCATAGCTTTGTGAGTGCTGTACAATAAGTAGGTGAAAGTGAGATTAAAAACCCCAAACAAACTACTTTAGACTTTCTTTCCCTTCGCCGCGAATAACTTGATCAGCGCCGGGTTGAATCAAAGCCGCCGAGAGTTTTATCTGGGCCGTACAGGAAGCCAGGGGTCATCTGATCATACTTAAGAAAAGCGAGAAATAGCACAGCCCGTATCTTTTCTTCGAGGCGTCAGGCGCTGCGTCCATGTGCAGAGGAGTCCCCTTGTGGGTCAGAGAGGACAGGAAGCCTCCGCCTCAGATGTGAGTAAGCTGCGCTCTGCCATCGCTCCCCCTCACCTTCGCTCGTCCCTGGGGACATGTAAAGAGAGACGGGCCTGGTGAGCAACGCAGCCCCCGAGCTGACACGTGGAAGAGCGTGTGTGTGTGTGTGTGTGTGTGTGTGTGTGTACACACAATATATACTTGTTTAAAGAAAGACAACATTCAACTTAATGTTGCAAAGTACCAATCGCAAGTCGGTCAGTGAGTACGGAACCAGTTGCGTTGAGTGCCTGAGTGCTGGCCGGTTGTTTTGGACTGACGGGTGCCGTGGGGTTGTGCCGAGGCTTGGGGGCGCTGTCTGTGTGCATGTTTGGATGAGCCCTGTTGGCATTTGACAGCTCTGCTCTGGACTCACTTTCGGCGTCTCCGACGTCATTGTGTTACCTGTGTGGCTGAGTCAGAGGCTGGCTCATCCCTCCATGTCTGTCTGCCCACTGGGAATCTCTCCACCTGCCTCTGTGCAAAGAGATCACAAGTGTTAGGTCGTTTCCAGCAGCAGCGGCGGCACCGGCAGTCCTGAACTTTTCAGGACTCTCCACACTGCTTTAATTGTTCTGCTGTGTGTAAACACCTTGCGTCAGTCACACCTCTCCACGGAGTGATTCACTCTCCCCAAAGCATCCCTGGTCATAGGAGGGCAGTGAAGGAAAAGGTGAGGGGGCAGTTGCCAAGAACCAGAGCACATTAGTCGTTGCAGTCGGGTCGGTACCATGAAGCTGGCGCTGTTGATGCTCACGGCCGTGTGCGCGGCGGTCAGCGTGAGTGGCATGTCCACATGCAAGACGGTGGACCTGGAGATGGTGAAGAAGAAGCGCATCGAGGCCATCAGGAGTCAGATCCTGAGCAAACTGCGTTTGCCCGTGGAGCCCAGTCAGGCCGGAGACAAGGAGGAGATCCCCTCCACCCTGCTGTCCCTCTACAACAGCACCAAGGAGATGCTGAAGGAGCAGCAGGCCCAGGTCCAGACGGAAATCTCCACAGAGCAGGAGGAGGAGGAGTACTTCGCCAAGGTGCTGCACAAGTTCAACATGACCAGTGAGTACCAGATAACTCAGATAAGACAGGCATTGTGCCATATGGACACCCATTGTCAAGAATGGAGGCAGTTGCTGATGCCGTAACTACAACATTAAGAATGTCTAACTATGATTTATGCTTCTACATTCGGCAGTCGAGGTACACTGCTCATACATACACACACATGCACACAGGATGCAATGTTTCTCACAGCTCACATTCACAGCAAAGGGGAATCACCAGGTGTTCTTTAATGAAAACTACTGCATGGTAATATACAAAAACAAGAGAAGATCTGAGGCCATTTATTTTAAAGGCATTGTCATTTATATTGGCCCACCAAATTTCAGAATCAACATGCCTTAAAGCATTGGCTGGGATAGATGAACTTCGCAGCTACAGTTAATCATGACTTGCACCATGGCTGGTTGTCAATTCCAATCTCCCCCATAAATTCCCTCAACACATGCACCCCTTCTGATCTACACCCAACATCTCCAGGCAGCCGCAGGAGTTCAGGGATCACAGGCGTTACACGTTTGCAGGACTGCGTGCTGCATCTGGTCTGATGCTCTGTGTTGCTTTTGTGGTATCCACAGCATTTTTTTTTTTTTAAACTGCTGCTTCATTAGCGCTGTATGTTTGGCTTGCCCCCATATGCTGTTTGTTCAGCCAAATGTTTTTTTGGCTGTAATTGTGCAGTGACTCTCAAACTATTATGATAAACATATTTCTTTTTTTCATTTGGTTTAGTTTCTTTGCTCCATTGTTCTCTACATGCCTATACTCCTCACCCTATCAAGCAGGCATCCACGTACTATCCCTCTTTTATCCACCACTTCAAAAGCAAGACTTGAGTGGATGGACCGTGCTCAGGAGTGTGCAGACCAGGGGGAGAACAAAGGATCCTTCAGAATGACGGGCACAATTTTGTTCTGCTTCGAAGAGAAGACAAGGAACAGAGGAGGGAGGGCGGGTAGAAAAATGGGATTAAAGACGACGTGAAATGTACTCTTTCACCCTCACCCTGTCTCTTTCCCTCTCTCTCTCTCTCTCTCTCTCTCTCTCTCTCTCTCTGTCCCTCAGAGAGTGGGGGGTTTCCTGTAACTTGAGCATTGGGTTCTCCCTTGCTTATCCTGTCACCTGTTCTCCATCATATCTCTTTCTCTTTCCTTCTGATCATTTTCCATTTAACTTCTCTGTCTCCCTGCCCATGATCACCACACACCCCCACCCCACCCCCGCCCCTCTCTGCTGGGTTTCCTGAGCCTATTATCAGTGTGTTTGCAGCGTGTTTGTGACAGGGCAGCTTTGGCAGGAAGGAAGGCAGGCGAGATGGCCACTGAGATCTTGAGTGACTCAGGTCCGGTGCAAGCGGTGCCCATGGGGAGCATGTGTTTCCTTACCTCAGTGGAATGCCAGAGAACACCCATCCACTGTCTTAACCCCCCCCCTTAAAACTGAGACAACCTCCACACACTGGGAGAGTGCGAACGCCAAGAGTGGACGTGTGCAGGCCTAGCAAGAACTGTTTTGCAATTATTTAAAAAAACACACACAGACACACACAAGACAGTGCAACCTCTACTCGTCTGTGGGAAATAAAAGACAGAGGAATTTATTTGAACACAGTCATTAAAATAGAATCCCACTGGAGAATGAGCTTTTTTAATATTAATTAACAATCCTCTTTGTCATTTCAATTTTCTTTTTATTGCACCACTCACGCTTTCCTGACATCCTCAAAAAACAGCCTACGGGCACGCATATTTGTGTGCAGAGCATTTTAGAGCTTAATAGTTGTATTCTGGTAATTGGGTGGTGGTTTGGGCGCAGCTCCTACAGCCAGTTAGCAGTAACATCCTTGTATTTAATGTAATTCAGCTCTTATTCAGAGAGGGAACTCTTCCCTCCTTTGGGAACTGGACATTTTGTGACATTCAGGATCGTGATAACTCACTGCTCCGGAGCTGTCATCAGATTTAAGGGTGACTAAAGCTTCTTCCACCCTACGATGGTGAGGGGGTCCGACACCATGTGTAAAACAGGGCAAGGTGGGGAAACGAGACATCGACGGGTGGGATGTGGGAAGGTGGAGCCGAGCATATGAAGGAGGCAGGTATTTAGCCTGTTGCTGGAATCTGGTTCCTCCCACTGGTAATTACAGGGCTGTCTCCCTACCTGTCACAACAGCTGTCCCCGGCTTACCTGCGGATAGGCCCTGATTCAACACACAAATCCCCCCCCACACCCATGTAAGTACGCCGGCTCGGGTGCTAGCTGGAAGAGCGAGGCCTTTATCTCAGCTTCTCTTGGAGGAGAAGTTTTACACTTTGCTGCGTCAAAGCGTTGCAGTGTTTGATCACAGGAACAGCCCGGTGACAGTCTGCCAGAGGCGGTGCAAGCCGTGTTAATTGGAAAGTAGAAGTGAGGATAAAGCTTCAACGTAATTATGGTGCTGCAGCCAATATGCTTCTTAGGGGAAGTGACTTAATTTCCTGTTTCGTAAACACTTCTCTAACCCTTAACACATTTATCTCAGTTTATTTAAACTAGCTGGAGACGACGGCGACTTGCCGTGCATGGTGTCGCTCGGAAAGCCGCTGCCAAGCCGCCGCTCTCCGCATACTGTACACGCTCTGTGACGCTCTGTGTTTCCATTCATGCGGCGTACAACCAAACATTTGACTGAGCTCTGGGTGGGACCAGCGAAATGTCATCTCATTTCCCTTTGCACTCTGCACCAGCTCTTTTCAGTTTCAGTTTGGCTCCAACACAAGCATTGAAACTCTACCTCAGCAGCAACACAGATGGGTGATACTGGTAAATGATACACAGGCAGCCGTGACATGGAGGGTCCTGGTACGGCCTGGGTTGGCCTCGCAGCGCAAGTATGCAAGGCTGGGGTGTAGCTGCTTGTCAGAGAGTAATTCCCGGGCTTGTAAGAGAACCCTGGCTTTGGCAGGCTGAGGCACAGTAGATGTTTCGGGCCTGGATCAGACCTCAGGCTCCAGTGATACGCTTCTCCAATTTCTCCCACCCCCCTCTCCCTGTACACACACACACACACACACACACTCTCACTCTCATACCCTTTTACCTCTTGCAACTATGAGTTATACACATATGAGTGCATTCTTCACTTTGCTGTTTTCTTTGCTTTTACCGTTACAACCCCACCCCTTCACACCCCCCCCAGCCACCACCACCACCACCCCTACACCTCCTCCTAGTCTCTGTATCTGCACAGCGCTTCACTCATCTGCCATCCTGCGCTTATCTTCGCACGCCTCCGTCCGACTTAATCCTCTGTAATGTAACACTGGTAGATTTATGACGTTAAAGCCTTCGGTAGCTTGGCTCTGCTTTCTGGGGAATGTTCCCTGCTGTGATGATACGGACGGGCTCAGGAATGAAAGTTGCAAATGTGGGCAGCAGCACTGTAAGAAAACAAAACACTCTTTATGGTCAACTTTACAGCAGCTGGAACAGATGAGCTCTTGGCTGCAGTTATGATCATTGAGCAACACTGTGAACTTGGCCGTTGCCTTTTATTAATGTGTACAGTAATACGAAAAACATGTTTGAAAGAACTTTTCATGAAATTTACGTGGGAAAAGCAGAGTAATAAACAATATTACAGTATTACACAATGTTGTAAATTCCAGTAAATATAATGTAATATAAACTTATAAAAAATGTATGAATATAGTGTTATATAGAAAAAGTTCAGCTGAAAGTAACTGATTCTTTCCCACACATATATGTGTTTTATAGATAACTTCCAACAGCTCAGACACAAAGTTACATCACTTGCTTTTATAACCCGAGAACATTTGGTTCTGGTCTTGTCTCGGAGACCTTCTCCGCAAACGTGTGGGAAAAGCGGTCGACCCGTGTCCACTCATTTCACTGCGTGGCCCCAGTGGATGCTCCTCTCAATGGGAGCGATATAAATATGATGGCCTTTTGCTCTCTGCTGGCCAGAGGGCTTATTCTAACCAGTTCCAACATGTGGCCAGTGGATCAGAGAGGTCCATCAAGGAGAAAAAAAAAAGAAGTCATATACACCATCAGAGGGTCTGCCAGAAAATACTGCCACTTGGCAGCCGTTTATACCCATTGTAACCTACGTGTATTTTCCAATCATTATAATTCTATTTACTTGTTTATTTATGTGTATGTGAGTCTGTAAACATATCTACTGCGGTAGAGAACTACAGTACGGGACAGGGGGCATGTGGGGGACATGGTGAGGGACTTGACTTATCTGTCAAATGTTAAAGTTTTGTTTGTTTTTTGTTTTTTTAACAGGGAGAACGAAGACAAAAATAACAGACAAAAATAACACGGACAACAACAACAAGTCCGTAAGCATCCCAATGTTCTTCAATATCTCTGAGATGCGGCAAAGCGTTGGGGATTACCGCCTGCTGACCAGCGCCGAGCTGCGGATGCTCATCAAGCAAACCATGATACGCGATGAGCAGCGGGTGGAGCTGTACCAGGGTGTGGGTTCCTCTGCCCGCTACCTCGCTTCCCGCTTCCTCACCAACAAGCACAGGGACAAGTGGTTGTCCTTTGACGTCACCGAGACCCTGCAGAACTGGATCAAGGGGGGCGGTGAGTTACAGAATCTAGTCATCTAGTGCTACTACAACTTCTGTTTGCTCCAGGCTGTGTGCAGCCTTGATGATACTTACCTTGAAGTAACCACACAGTCATGTTTTAAATTTCCCGTCTCACCAGAGGACGAGCAGAGCTTCCAGCTCCGGCTGTTCTGCGGATGCAGTGAGAACGAGCAAAATGTCGTCAGACAGTTCAATTTCCACATCTCAGGGACCACGGACAATAGGGGAGACACGGGGATGTTGCAACAGATGACCCAGCAACCGCCCTACATCCTCACCATGTCCATCCCTCAGAACATCAGCAGCCACCTCACCTCACGCAAAAAACGCTCCACGGAGGCAAAGGACACGTGTACAGCGTAAGCAATCCTACACATGTCCAAATATTCCACTGTGTTTCATTTCATTGACATTTTAAAAGCTACACTGTGCAACCTAACCCACTGGTCTGTGGTCACTTTTATTGGTGCACGGTAAATGCACTGCAGTTGTGCAGGGCTTTTCAACCTGAGAAGGATTAAGCGTTTTACAACATGCTCCTCATTCAACCACACACCGACACGGGTGTTCAGTGTCTTGCTCAAGGACACTTAAATGCGTGGACAGGACGAGCTAGGGCTCAAACCACCTGGGTGCTGGGTTGGAGGAGGGGGAGACAGCACAAATAATGTAACTCTCTGGGGGCTTGCTTAGGATGGGAAGCCATCAAAATCTCTCAGGCATCCCTTCACCACACTTTGTTTTCTGTCATGTAGCCAGACAGAGACCTGCTGCGTGCGGAGCCTGTACATCGACTTCAGGAAAGACCTGGGCTGGAAGTGGATTCACAAGCCGACGGGCTACCACGCCAACTACTGCATGGGGTCCTGCACCTACATCTGGAACGCTGAAAACAAATACTCTCAGGTACGGTGCAACACCTCGACTTCGCTGTCGTGTGCAACCCACATCTGATGACATGGTTGAATGCAGAGCGGCAGTTTGGCAGCTCTCGATTTGATTTGAAAAGCAGATTTGACTTGACTGTTTTGAGTCACACTCCAGTGGCGTGGAACACATTGACTAATTAAGTGTGTGTTGTAGAGAGTCAGGGCTTGTACAGAGGATTTAAATTGACGGTGAAGTGATAATTTGTTATGTTTGGTCACAACTGGAAGACATCACCTTGGGCTCAGGGAACTTGTGATTGGCATTTTTCACAATTTTCTGACACTTTATAGACCAAATAATTGTTAATAAATCTGAAAAATAACATGATAATGGCACAGTAAGTATTAATGACTGGAGACATTAGTTGCAGGGCTATAGATTTTGGCTTTGTAGGGATTGCAGTGTTGGTTTGTTTGTCCAGACTAAAATATCTCCAAATATATTGGATTATTGGACACGGCATTTATCAGCACTGCTGTGTGTCTGCACATCCTCAGAGAGACACTAGTGTAGACTGTTGCTGAGTTGAAGTCACACATAATTAACATTTTGTGTCTGTAAAGTGTATCTGAAAATTGGACATATGTATTAACCTTGGCTGTTTATTCTTCTTAGAGTGGAAATTCTGGTCAACACAATGCATTAATTCAAACTTAATGAATCAACAAATAGTTTAAATAATGAATGAAGTAAATGAAATATACAAAGACTGTTCAACATTGTGGATTTTACCAAACGCCCCTTGAACTTCTGAGCCAGGTTCTTTGTTTTCTTGTGTTTCCGCCTCGTTAATGGTTTGCAGATTCTGGCCCTGTATAAGCATCACAACCCAGGAGCCTCTGCCCAGCCCTGCTGCGTCCCCCAGGCTCTGGAGCCCCTGCCAATCCTGTACTACGTGGGCAGGCAACACAAGGTATCTATGCCGCAGTCAACCACCTCCGTTCTGGGGTGAAATGTTTGCATTTCACATTTTAGGCAAAAGCAACACTCACTGATGATTTATCACACTGCTGCTGATTTTCCACTTTCAGGTGGAGCAGCTGTCCAATATGATCGTGAAGTCCTGCAAGTGCAGCTAAAGATCCAGCGTGGCATGCTGCTCCGCTGGCCCTCAAACATATAGACAGAGGAAGACATGCTCCAGACCACAGAGAAGAGCAGAAAGGTAGAGGACGAGAATAATTTGGACTAGCTTCCCTCCTGTAAGCTCTGCAATTATCATGTGGGAAGCACATCAAACCGAGGACATCTTCTAGGTATTATAGATGATACTTTTTAATGTGTATATACTTTTTCTTTGCAGTACTTAAAATATCTGTCTCAAAATGAATTAATTTATTTGTTGGATGGACAGATTTCTAAAGAAATGATACACGTGTCAGTTTGACGTGGAAAAAGGATCAAAATCATTTATTATAAACCAAAAAAAGTTGGATAAAGGAAGCCAGAGGACATGAGGACCAAATTGACCTCGATGGAAGAAACGCTTTTGTTTTCACAGATGATTGTCTAGGACATTTCTGTTTGCCACGCCGTCTTCCTAACAGAGGTCACGCTTGACGGTGCTAAACCACAGGTGTGGAAAAACAGCGCTTGCTGGGGTTTTCCTGGACGATAACACTGCAGGTGTTTTTCTGGAGCGAGCTCCACCGTAAAAGGACAGCAGACAACCACAGGGACAGTCCGACCCGGGGAAACTCCCTCAGACAGACTGTTTCACACGAGCCGTCCGTCACTTTTACTTGCTTTGCCTCTTTGTTTTTAGTTTTCCACCCACGTGATTTTTCTTTTACAATGTTTTTTTTGTCACTGTGTTTGTGTTCATAATTGAATGTCAGCTTGTCCTCGGGCTGTTGAAGCCATGAGTAATGTCAGTGGTCGCGAGTATGATGACGCCACGTTTCTCTTCCTCTCGGGATTTGCAGCCAGCTTGTTATCTTTACATGGTGAGGGTCAGGGGGATGTGGTTGCGGTGCTGGTTTTAGGGAAGAGCCATTCAGACTTGATACACACATTTGCTTTTTTTTTTTATAACTGTTGTAAATTAGGGGCAATTTGTTGCCTTTTATTTCAGGACAAGTTTCTACTTTCATCTGAAGTGTGATGCTTTTTGCACAAGTCAAGAATTAATTCAGTGATTTGTTTTAGGGACAAAACCAACCCATTTTTTCAGTTTTCTTTATTTTGTAGTGCACTTATGATTTTAAATTTGCATCTGTAAATATTGAAAAAAATTGAAATAAACATTGATGTTAAATTATCACGTAGGAGTGGAAGATTCTGTGAGCATATCTAAAACCACATGCAATGTCTCCACTTGTCAGAGGGCCGTGTTGTGCAATTTAATGTGTATTGCACTTGTCAGTGCACGCATGTGCATGTGTGTAAGGCTAGAGAGCATTTTCTGACAGCACAACCTGATCCACACAAAAATGTGAATGATGTTGCTCTTTTAGCGTATGGTTAACTTTATTGGAAAATCGGGTTGGGCGGATGTAGAACAAGGCAGATGTACAAGGCCCCCACCTGCACACACCTCCTTTTCCTCCCACACCTTTTCAGTACAAGGCTCCTCTTCTACTTCTACGTCCCTCGTTACCTCTCTCATATGACGATTCTTTTGGCAAAGTTTTATAAGGCCAGGTTGTGCGTTTAGTGGTGACAGTACAGTGTGAGACGAGAGATGTACCAGTGGAAAAGTGTGGCGTTCGCCAGGTGCGTGTGGTCTATTTCTGGCCAACCACCGGATGTCTGTTTACTCTGGACTGACTGAAGAAGAGCAGCGAGCCCTCCTGGGCTCCACCGACGGCTCGGCCAACTGCAGGATTCCCGGCCGCGCAGGCCTGTTCTTGGCACTGCCTTCACCTGAAGGGATGCACACCATTTTTTTTTATCTCCGTGCACCTCGTCCACCCCCACCCTGCCTGCCCCACCCCTCTTTCTCAGCACTCAAGGGATTACTGGCAGCCCACGAGGCTGGATTGGGAATGAGGAGAGCAGGTCCGGACCCGTTGGTAAGTCCCAGACTTGGGGGCAGTGACTACATGGAAAATTAAACACACATACTGTAGACATGCACATGAAAACATTGAACCCGCTGACACACAGCCACGGCTCGCACATCAGCGGCAAGTGCCTTACATAAGCTTTGTGCTGGTGAGAGGTGTAGGAGGGGGATGCTTGTGATGCTAAGAAGGTGACAGTGATGTGTGCTATCTTCTTTGTTCTAATGCTGCTCGTGTTACCCAGGGTTCCTCGGGAAAGCACAGGAATTTTTGCCCCTGCGAGCCAACGCAGAGACTGCTTGTTTGGAAAGTGCTTTTCAAAGGCAGATAAACAAAGTAAAATTGAAACGTGATCCGCATAATTAAATCCACTTTTGTCTCACCTCTCAAAATGATTTGGACAGATCCGTTGCCAGCTCTTGATTTTTAATGGAGCTGAGGCACAATGTGTACTGTGTTAACTTGGCAGGGGAAAATGTAATTGGAATGCTAAAAGGTTTTTATCTCCCCCAGAAAACAGGATCATTACTGAACCTAAACAAGCAAAACATGAGTTTTTCTTGGAGGAGACAAGATCATTAAAATTAGTTTCTAAAAATGCACTTCCACCTGTTTTACTTTCCCCTGCAACAACCGAAGAAAGGGGTATGAATGTCAAGAGGCTAATAAATCTATCATGGCGTTAATGGAACAGTCCCAGAGGGAAGTCGAACTCAAGTAGGCTTGTCCCTCCAAACCAATGTTCATTTCTCAGCAGCTGCTTCCTCTCGAGCCCTCGGGCTTTTTATGGGACTGAAGCAAACTGCTGACACCTCCTGTCACAGACTGAAGCACATCCCAAAAACACTCGATCCAAAGACAGGAAAAAAGGGGGGGTTGCTTGAATTTGCCATATATTGTGCATGAGTGTTACACAAGAGGAACAGGGTGAAGATGGATGCCTGCAGCATTTCAAGGTCAGGCAGGTGTTCTTTTACCACTAACGCAATCCACGTGCCGAGTTTATACGACTGCATGAGTAACCAGAAAATTGTTCTGTTGTTGCACTTTTATCAGAGCAAGTAAGTCATTCACTTTTGACATAATTGGCCCTTTAATTGCCTCCATGTGCTGTGTTTCATCCTCTTTTATCTGCAAAAATGAAAGGCCGCATTTTCGTGTTATGCAGCTGGCCGCAACATTTTCTCCCTGCTGCGCTTTTTACAAGTTCACAATGAAAACCAATCACGCTGAATGGAAGCTGATTCGCCACGACGCCGGGCTTGAAATGCTATTTTGGGTTTTGTCTTATTACAACATCTATGACATTTGCAATTATACGTCCACTGATCTTTTGCCACAACTGGTTGTTAAAAGTGGAGCAGCCGAGCGGGCCTGGTGTAATTCCTGTGGACTCAGACAGAGCTGACTGTGACCTTAATAACACACCCCGGTGTCCTGCTGCTGCTCAGCTCTGCCTGACAAACACACAGCTGCTCGTGGCCATTGTTGCTCCAGGTGCGCGCACACACACACACACACACACACACATCAACAAACACGCCTTCCTACCAGTTATAACTGCCTGTGATATAATTTTTTAAATTTTAATTTCAGTTTTGATCGAAGACTGTCATTTCACTTTATTATGTTGTTATTTTAATTAGTGAATTATATGTATCTTAAATGTTCTACATTGCTATAATTATGTGTTTATTGTAAACTTTATTGTTGGGGAGTACTCCTTCTGACATAAGAGATCTGGCTGCATAAATTTAAGAAAATACTCTAACTCGCTATCCTTGATTTTTAAAATTTTAAAATGTGTGAATTTGTTTAGGTTTACCTTATTTTATTAAATTACATTTCAATTAGTTTTAGTTAGTCTAGAAGATTTAAATAAATTGTGACATTTTGTGTGTGTGTTTTGGTTTGACATGTTCATAAAGAGCGCTTCAAAGTCCAACAGACCTTTTGAGGATGTGAGGACCAGTAAAAATGTCTCTGTGGCCACGGCGTTTAACCGAGTCCTGGGATGGTTTTGGGATATGAGTGCTGCCCTTGCTGAAAGGTTAGCAGTGAGTTGACAGGTTTTCCTTCTCCACCTGTCCCTTCTTTACTGGCACCCCTCTCACTTCACACCTGCAGTTTAAACCAAGATGGTTATCATGGTCTGAGTCAGCCTCTTTTCTCTCTCTTCCTCTCTCTGTCTTCTTTTTGTTAACCCCTGCCAGCTCTTTGAAGACACCCCCCCTTCCTGCTTTATCATTTGAACTAAACAACGAGGCCTGCGATAGGGGGCTACAACAGATGAGTGAATGGATGAGGGACAAAAGACCACACACCTCTGCTCACCTCTCAGCTTTCAGCTGAAGTGCTTTACACTGGGAAAAAAAAACATACTTACAAATGAGAAGCTTTCATTTCCTTTTCACCAGATGTGCTCTTTTGTCGTGCACATGACCAGTAGCTAACATCATTGCTTAATATATTGGAGGATCAAAGACAGGGGAGAAACTCAAACCCTTTTCAAAGTGAAAAGTACAAAGGGAAAGTATGATAAACCCCGCGAGTGTCTGAGTGCAGTTATAAAGCATGCTGCGCCCTGACTCATTTGCTGGACCTCGGTAAGTAAGAAATGTTTTCTAAAAAAGGAAAGGTACCAATTACATCTCTGGACTGGCTCCTTCTCACGGTACCGCCCCTCCGTTTCCTTCCTTCTCAGAGTCTCTCTCTCTCTCTCTCTCTCTTCTGCCTTTGTCTCTCTGTCTCTGGATGCAGAGGGACAAATCTGCCCCTATAAACAGTGACTATCTCCCTGGGTAATAAACAGAGGAAAAGATCTCACTCTGGGGTCTGAAAAGACAACAACGTCCATAGGATCTACACACCCAGAGGACAGGCAGCCCCTAAATAGCAGTTTAATCTCACAGGAACGTAACCCAGTGGGTGATGGTGATGTTGGGAGGGGTGTAGGGGGGAGAACTCGTAGGGGCTGAGGTTTGAAGGTCCAATAATTGCCCTAAGCAGCCCCTAGCTAGTCTCTATTACTTTAGCATCTGTAATCCAATGAGTTTTTAATAGAGGGTTTCGTTCAAGAGTCTTTTTTGTGAAGACTCTGGGGTTTTCCGTCCATAATAAAAACTAAATTCTCCTTCTACTGTTGTACTGGCTTGTGAAATCTTAACATTTTTTAATTTGCATCCTTTGTTTTCGCCCACGTCAGGGACAGAATCGTTTTGTTGCACCAAACCACAGGTAAGTCTTGTATTCACTGCAGCTCCACATGACATTGATTTGTTGTGAATTTCAAAAATTGAATTTATTGATCGCTTCAAGTGTTGAACTTGTGTCATCTACAAAGGATACAATAATATAAGTATTGAAGAGTTTTGAAAAGAAGCAGCGTGAGGCATGCTGGGAGAGGGGACGGGGCTCCAGCACTCCATGAACCCCTGTTAGTGAGCTCAGCTTAAACTTAAATTCCGTCACACTACTTTACTCATCATTCGCACACACACACACACGCAGTAAAACAGGGGCAAGGCTGCTGCCTCCAATTTAAGAGAGGTGTGCTTAAAATTACAAATCACATGCACTGGCGTTAAACTGACAGGGTGGACAAGAAGAAATATCATCTTCCTGTTCTGTGAATGTGCACACACACACTGTCTGCATCGCATGGTAACCTGACTCTTCTGATTGGATAAATGGGAGGTTAGGGAGGTGTTAGGTTTTCAAGGATAGCTTGGTATGGGGTCTGGTTTAGATTAGTCAGCCATGATCTGCGGCCTCCTGTGTCAGCGGGGCCTTCGGCTGTATTGATGGCCGTATGAAGGTTATGACAGCAGAGAGAGAGAGAAGCTCGGCAGCCCGCTCCTACATCGCCTCCACTCGGAGGGACATTAGGTCAGCGTGCCCCCACCCCTCCTTCCTCTCCCCACCGGGTCTGAATTCCCCAATGAACAACACATTCCTCCTTCCCAGTCCCTCTGTTTATGACACGCTATCCTTTGAAGCAGCATGGTGAGTGTTTGTGTACGTGAATGAGCATGGGTGCACGAATGTGTGTGTGCTTGTTAGCCTTAAGCAACTGAGCCTTGGTAAATACATAAACGTTTCAGCATGACATTATCAAAGTTGGAGCGTTTCTTGCAAGTATTCTGCAGATCGAACACACCTGAGCAGGTATGATAAAGGGCATGCATCTGCGTGACAGCTGTTTTTTACATCCCTGCTCCGAAGGCGGAATCTAGGCCAATCGAATTAAACAGGGAGACAGGGAGAGAGCATGAGAGCAATGGGTGGAGGAGAAAGCTATGACTCATCGCCAAAGTTGGGATGCGCTGGTTTTAAAAGATTGAGATTGAGAGGGGCTAGACTGGGTGTTGAGAAGAAGAAAAACATAAAGAGTTGCTTTTCCTAATTGAAGCGGCCCTGAAGGAGAGGGTGTGGGGTGTTAGGGAGTCAGGAGGAGGCGGTGGGGTTGAGGGGGGGCACGGCCAGCTGAGTCATTCCTTTACACCCATTTCCTGTGATCGGGCCACTTTGGGAGCGGGCAGCAGGGCGGAATTATGTGTTTGGTTTATGCAATGCCGCCTCGTTTCTCCTCCCATTCGGTGCACTCTCACACGCAATCATTATTATACTGTACATGTGCACCCACAAGGCGTATTCAAACGCATGCATAGATGTCCAGTTTATAAATGCACACACATGCTCACACATATATACATGAACTCATAGCTACAATATGTGGTCTGTCGCATACACAATAGATCTTTTTTTTTTACCTCAGTTGTATTACACTATACATTAAATTGCAGAACAGTAAATTACTTAGAATGATCGCCAGTTTGACCAGCTTCTGCTTATTTTCCATGTGTCTTTTCTTCTCTTCCTACACCCCTGCCCACCATCATTTAAAGGCACCAAGCAAATGAATTAGACTTAACAACTCATATACACACTTAGAAAATAAACAACACATGTGCTCAACAAACTAAAAAACAGAAACAGTGGCGGGGAGGTGTAGCAGAACTCCAGACTTAAAAACTTGGAAGTGATTCAAGCCAGTCTATCTTAGTGCCGGTGCTGTTGAATCACAAAGGCTGGGGTTCAGTCCACTGAGTTCCAGTGAAAGTCTTGGAAGATGGTATCTGTGGTTGATTTTTGGTTCACACCACCTTATGAACACATGCGACTGCCCTGCAGTGTGGTCATACGTTGGCTCCACCTAGATCTGAGGCTGCTTCACCGGCCTGACCACCCAAGTGTTCAGGATGTGAACTAATACTTTACAGTAAGGACTGGAACTCCCGTGTGATTTAAAAACCAAAAAAAGTGTCAGGGATGAGTCTGGAAGGCACCAAAAGGTCTGTCAGTAGTTAATGCTAACTGACAGGAAAGTCCAACAGTAAGAGCAACAGGAAGAGGAAACTCTCCCCCACAACATCCTGGATGGCCTGCCTATGTGTGACTAGATATTTTCAGACACTGCGCAGGGTTTCTGAGACTCTATTTGTCCTCCACAGCTGGTATTGACATGGCAAAGATTTGCTGTCGCTTTAGTAACTCAAAAAGCATCTGTGTTCCAGCTTGTGTGTATCCACTGTTATGTGGTGGTTGGGAAAGTAATGTTGTTACACTGAAAGGTATTTACAGTTTGCCTCAAACACATGTGACACGGTTTTCTGTCTGTCTGCTGCTTTGCTTGTTTGTTATTGTCGTCTCACCACATCAGATCTCAACTATTGGAGCCACTTGGGAAAGTTCAGTTCCTGTTAGGAGAGGCCAGGCCCCTCTCTCTTTCCACCTTGTCTGCAGCGGCCCATTTGAGCCTGCCTTCTCTTTTAAGTCCCGTAGTCATCTAATGGTCAGAGTGTGTGCACCCAGACATCCTGAGTCACTTATGATGCGGGCTCCTTTCTGTGGGAAAGCTCGACCACGTGTGCTGTCGCCCCATCGTTCGTTGCTCATAAACAGTAGGAGTGTAGCCTGTGATGTAAAATAAACTAACTGCCACAACATGTCTCCGCCGCCGTTAACTGGCGTGAAAACAACAACCGCACTGCCAGATGAGAGGGCCGCAGCTCTGTCACACAACTGCTGTGCCTCTGTGCAACTGTCGCTTTGATGCATAATCCCGGGGCAGGGCTCTCTCTCCCTTTATGAGGGTAGAGGGTGGCTGTCTTGCATGTTAGTACAACTGTGCAATGTGGGTGTGATGCAGAGCCTGTCACAAACCTGCACTGTCTGAAATGAGCACTAAATAGGTGAAAATCTGTGACTACACATGTGCAATTAAGTAGAAGACTTTGACGCTGTTGGTGGTTCAGTAGGAAGGCTGATGTCATGGGGCAATGTAGAGCAGCGTGTGGGGTGGTCACTGTCTATAAATATCCTACCCGGGGTGTTTCCCCCACTCTCTTTCCTCATGCTCGCAAACAGCATGTTACAACCTTTTCACCTCCAACTCTTACGGCCACTTGATTCGCTCTGTCTGTTTTACATCCTCCGCTGTCTGCTCCGCTCTCATCTATCTATCTGCATTCCTCTCTGCATGTTTTTGGTCTTTCTCTCTCTCTGAGGCACACAGACATGGGTCTATTTGCTTGAATTTCTCATTTCCTGTTTGGGGTGTGTATCCGATCCCTTGTTCTCATGAAAGTCATCTCAAAAGTAGATGTGAATGGGAGAGGTTGTGTGTGTGTGCATGTATGTCTGTGTGTGTGTGTGTGTGAGGCTGAACATGTGAGGACAGTGGAGGGGAAAATCCTGACTGATGACAGTGAAAACCAAAGGGGAAAAGGAGGAGGAAACACAAAGTGCTTGATTATAATACTATCCACAGATATGGCCAAATAAGGCCAGGCTCGTGCCAAACGCTGAGTCCGCACTGCACCATCACTTTTCATCCTAATCTAATTTTTTGAGGAATCTGGGCTGCTTTCACTTCCCGTAGTGATTAGTTTTTATTTCTCCCAATCATCTGTTTAGCCGGTCATTTTCTAAATTTCCTTTAACAAGGCTTTGGTGCCAGTCGAGCAGGAGGGGGCTGGGGGGGGGGCTGCCATTAAAAGAAACAGCCTCCTGTTGTCTGCCTCACATTTTCTCCATTCAGGCTGTGTGTGGGCTCACACTCAGGTATGAAGTCGTGGTTTCAGTGGCTATTCTTACTCTATTAGTCCATGAGTCAAAGCCGCCTGTTTGATCGGAACATTTTCTAATAGTAATGCCGCATGTCTGCATACTCACATTACGCTTCACCAGCAAATATGATATAACAGCAAACACTGCTTTTTGCTATGGAGGTTACAGTGCTGAAATTAAAAGTAAGTTTTGAGACAGTCAGTGAATGGGTTTGTTTTTGTTCTATATTTTTAAATGTCAAAAAGTTATTTTTGCATGAATGGAACAAACAACCACTTCTTTATTTTTCCTCTTTTTTTTTACAGCAGAGACAAAATATCAACAGAGACAGCATACCTGTGACAGTCATTGTTTTATTGCACTATTGATAAATCACAACAAAACCTATACATTGTCCTTGTGATAAAGCTTAAAAAAGAGCTGAATTGTTATTTAGCATAGCCTATTTGGACAAGTTTAAATTCAGCACTGTCATCACTGCCAACAGCAGCAGCTACACTGAAACTGCACTGAATAACTTCAGTTACCTAAAATAGGTGAATCCAGATATTATATGTGTTTATACTATATATACACATATATAATATCTGGATTCACATCCTTAAATATAAATAAATATGAATATTAATCACATCTGCTCACATCTTCACTGCAGCCATTTTCTCTTAAGGTTAACAAGCTTACTTTAAACTTAAAACAGCCCTACAAGAAATGTATACAGACACTCAACAAAATATGAACACACACACACACACACACACACACATACATCTAACTGCCCTGGTTACAAGTCCAAGAAACCCCGGAGGAAAACATGGGAGGTTTTAATGTGGAAAGGTAAAAGGGCAGTGGACATTTTTTTAGACAGGTATGCATCATGTTTCTTTTTTCCACTGACATAAAATTTCCAACTCCTGACTCCACTGCAGCACAAATAACTTGAGTGGAATATTCGATGTGTCATTTTCACTGGATGCTGATTTACACATGTCTGATCAACAGGGGGTTCTGCCAGGTCATGGAGGAGAGACTTTGTAGTGCTGCCGTATAATGTGAGCAATCCCTGCAATTCAAAGGTGACTCAGAGACTATCAGCAAAAACAACAAAAAAAACAGATAGATTACACTGCAGGAGCAAGATAAAGGGGAAATAAGAAAAAGAAGGAAGGGTGGAGCTGAAGAGGATGAGATTTTTTTCAATTTCAATTGAAGTCATTTGCCCCTGCCTGCTAGAAAAACATATGGTTTAAATAAGGGTGACCCCCCACAGACCCACAGACCCCCCCCACACACCCTCCCTAAAGTCAAGCTCTCATTAGTGAATTATTTGGACAGAGTGGAGCAGAAGAGGGGAAATGAGACTCTGTTGCAATTTCAGCTTCTAAAAAACACTGGTATGACGGTTAAAGGGAGCAAGGCACAAAAAAAGGAGGGGGGGGGGGCTGCAGTGGTTTTAACATGCTGCAGGATAATAAATAGCAAGGAGGCCTGTAACATATACTCCTCATCACTCACTGGCTTGCGGCCCTGGAATGTCACTCACGTTCTCCCCTGACCTTTCTCCGGTTTGCTCGTTTATCTCTGAGCTCCTCTGCTCGTGTTTGTTTTAACTTTCTCAGGACCCCTCTGAAGCCCACGCTCAATGCATCGTACACCCAAGAGGACAGCACCCCCCCCACGTCCTCCTCCTGGCAGGCTAAACCTCTCCCTCTACCTCCCTCCCTCCCACACTGTCTCTCCCACTCACTGTCTGCGTTTACTCTCATGTGGGGCCGAGGCTGTAACGTCAGCTCGTGGTACTTTATTTTTCTTCCCCTCCCTCAAATGCTACTAGTAAAACCATCACACAACTGGATCCGTTATGGCTCAGACACAGAGACGAGTCATAGATAAAGAGAAAGTGAACTCACAAGGGTTAGTAAGAATTATGGGGGGGGGTCACAGTGAGTCACTTGAGTGTTTGGCCTCTTAGTCTTCTCTGCGGGACATCGCTCGTGAGTCAGGGCAGCAGACTGGACTGGGCCGCATCCTTTCTACAACGTCTCCTTTTCTGTTGAACTTCTTCTAACCCTGACCAGTTGAAACCCAAACACACAAAACCACAAACCCGATTCCTCAAAGGGTTGACTTTTCCTTTCTGGGCACACACACACAGACACACACATGTCCCTCTCCTGACTCCACTGCCCCACAGAAAGACAGCGTGGAGTCTCTGGGAACTGGAAAGGTGGCTGTGTGGTCGCCCGATACGTTTTGAGAGGCTGTGGTGCATCAGATGCCATGTGCAAGTGACTGAAGTTGTGGAGATGTGCACCTGTGCCATGTTTGTCCCCTCACTAGTGTAGAAAGAATGAGAGGCTGACACTGCAGGAAGCCTGGGAGAAGAAAACCAAAAGGACCCGTGACTGGAATTGTACTTTTCTGCTACATGAGCCTGCATTTTAATTAAGTGGAAATTCATCCCTGTTTAGTCAGAGAGACTCAAGAACAGACTGTTAAAAAAAAAGAAAAAGAAAAAAGGGAACTTTGGCTTTGACGTGGATAATTAACATAATCTCTAACTAATGAGTCAGGTGTCACTCATTACTCATGATAAGCACATTTTTTTCTGGTTAACCTCACTATCAGCAGCTTTAAAGTGCACTGCCAACAAACCCAACTGCTTAGTCTGCTCAACATTAGGAGTATTTCATGGGTATTTGAGTGAAGGACTATATTGACCCCTGCTGGTTAATAAACTTAAAGAACTACAATGGAAATATTTCTACTTGATATTTTCTACTTTTAATTTTGAAATGGCATTGTCGGTGTCTTGCATACACACTTTTGTTTCAACCATATACAAAAGGAAAATTATTATTGGAAATTAACAGCCAATATACCTCCTGTAAATGATTTTTTAATGCATACAAGGCTGTAGTTTAACCTGCTGTATTATTATTGTAGTTTTTAATTAAAGATTGAACATTTTGTTTAAATATATTTTTCCTGGCCTTTAATTGAGGTTATGTGTCTTCATTAAAATATAAATTTTATCTTTCAAGTCATAAACATTTTGTTTTATAAGAACTTCAACCACATTTGATTACATTTTCTCAAAATGCTGAGTGTTTAGTATGTATTCTGACGTCATCTCTATTGTGGCATCATTTTATGCGTTTAATTTAGCTTTATTTATTGAAATAGACTTTGCGACCTTTGCGACCGTCCGGTCAATGGCGCACGTATCTGAAAACGGCAGTGAGGAGAAGATGGCGGAGGGAGGTAACGATGCAGAGCTACTCAAGGAGAAGGCGAACAAGTACTTCAAAGGTAACCCGGCAGACCTGTCCGGTCTGTGCTTTTTGTCAGCGGTTCTGTAACAGATAAAAATCTGTGATCACTAATTGGCGTGAGGGCGTGAATTCGTACTGCGACACGCTCCAACCGGAGCCGGTGGCTAACGGCAAGCTAAAGCTAACCTCGCTCAGAAAGCATGCTAGCCGTAAAGCCCCATTCATTGGATTAGCTCTGTTCGGCTAACGCTAAATCAGCGGTTTACTCATACCGTTACACCGGTTTCTTGCGCGTGTGCTCTCGGACGGACGGGGTGTGTTCACAGCAACAGCCCCTTTTTGTTTCGTCTATTATCCGGTCGTGTTACCGTGCAGTTTTACGTGAGGTTCACATACAATGTCCTGTCAACTAGCTGCGCATGTGAGCAGCAGCAGCAAGAGTCTAAAGGTTTAGTGCTGTATTGCTTCTTTTAAACCTTTTTTTTTATTTAGATGTGTCCAATCTTACTAACCGGCCATTCATGTTATAAAAGGGCAATCGGATGCTTATAGTCCTTTGGATTAGTTTAACTGAGAAAGCATCTGTGACGAAAGTGAAGTTGTCTACCTCTGGTGTTCCGTAACTTATTTAAAGTACGTGCTCTCCCATAGAAAACTGGAGCTTGTTACTGGTGTTGTGGTTATAGATTGTTCCTGTTTCACATGCTTCCTGTAGCTTGCAGCTCAGGGCTTTTCTCGAGGCCTTGATATTACCAGGACTCACACCGTGATGAGTCAGAGCAGATGTACTGGAAAAGGCTGTGTGTTGTAGGACGGGATTACTGTCCTCTATTTGAGGTATATGCTGTATAGCGTCATTAACAGGACAAGCTTAGATATTTACTCACTCTCTGAGCAGTCCCAGCTTGAATTTAACATCATGCATGTAAGTATACGATCAAATTGCCTTAACAAAACCGGATCAGCGAGTACAATTGTAGATTCAGTTCAAATGTTAACACTTCATTGAGATAAGTACATCATCATATTCACTGTGCACCAACTCTCATGGCCTTTTGATCCAGGAAATGACTGAAATTGCCGTCTATGTTTTGCACATAACAGCAAATGTTATATTTAGCAATTAAGTTTCCCATGCAGTTGTCCCCTGTGCAGTGATTTTTTTTTTGCAACTGAGCAACTGTAGTTTTTTCCATTACAACACAGCGGGTCGTGCAGAACAGACCTCAGGACATGTGTAGCACACGTGCTTCTTCCTGACAGCATGCTCACTAATGGGATTAAAGGGTGATTTTCATTGTGTCTCCTAACTTCCCCTTTCCCCACAGCAAAGTCTGTGTAATATCATAAATACCAAGTACATACAGGTGCACGTTACCAGAACCTGAAGTGATGTTATTAGGTTATTTCAACGCACTCTCAAAAACCTAATGTATTGTAGTTATGAAATCAGATCTTTTTAAGAACCTCTTGCTAGGATATGTTTTGTACATTTTTTATATTAATTATCTGTTGATCAACTTATCAATCAACTAATATTTTTACCCTAATTAAGTTCCTAGTATCACCCCGGTAGGGAGTACACAATGAAGCTGAACTGACAGGAATTATACAGATCCACAAACTCAGTGTTTGTCTGTTGAACCTGTGACAATTGTTTTTTTTTTCAGATAAAGACTATGAAAATGCCATCAAGTACTACTCAGAGGCACTGGAGCTCAATCCATCCAATGCCATCTACTACAGCAACCGAAGCCTGGCATACCTACGCACAGAGTGCTATGGCTATGCCCTGGCGGATGCGACGAAGGCCCTGGAGATTGACAAAAACTACATCAAGGGATATTACCGCCGCGCCACCTCCAACATGGCGCTGGGGAAGTTCAAGGCTGCACTTAAGGACTATGAGACGGTGAGAAATACAGCGGCTTTTGCTGTTAGTAGCAGCCCACATTCAGCTACCATGCAGTCTGAGCAGAAAATGTGTATAACTAACATGTTATATCTGATGTAAGCTCTCCAGCTCCACCTGCTGATCTCCTCATGTTGCCCTAACAGCCCAAAATAGGGATTATCCTTAAATCCAGTCATGATGCCACTTAGATCCAGTGTAAAGGCACTCATGCCACAGCTAATGTAGTGCCCATTGTTGTTCGTGATGTTCTCATATAAAGCAATGTAAATATACCAGGGCTGTGACAACAGAGACATCTGAGGCTCAGCCGCTGTCATTACAACAAGCACCATGGGAACAGGCTGTGCAATGTTAGAGCTAGATTAATATGTATATATATAAATATAAATACCATGTGGATTGCCCATATGTTTTCAGGGTGCAGCTGCATTGAGTGAATTTCTGCCTTTATACTAACTTATTGGTCAACCGGTGTGCTTAATTTGCCTCTTCTCCCCGCCCTGATGATAGGTGGTGAGGGTTCGACCAAATGACAAGGATGCGAGGATGAAGTATCAGGAATGTAACAAGATCGTGAAACAGAAGGCCTTCGAAAGGGCCATTGCCAGCGATGAGATAAAAAAATCTGTTGTTGATTCTCTCGACATTGAAAACATGAGTAAGTTTCCCTTTTTTATTGGACACATACATGAAAACATATGTGCAGTCATAAACATAATGTTGTTTGTGAAGCAGGAACAAAGGTGAACAAAATGTACCTGTGTGAAGTGTTCGACTCTTTGCTGTTCCTCTCGATTTTTTTTATCTAACATTAAGACGGTCTTGTGTTGCAGCGATTGAGGACGACTACGTAGGCCCCAAGCTTGAAGACGGGAAAGTCACATTAAAGTTCATGAAGGAGATGATGGACTGGTTCAAAGACCAGAAGAAACTGCACAGAAAATGTGCTTATCAGGTACAAGTGTTGGTTCATATGAAAAAGGGCACACTCACAGAGGGGAAACTTAACTTCTACCTGCAGCTAAACTTTTTTTTTTTTTTGATCTACTCTTTTAGATTTTGGTGCAAGTTAAAGATGTTCTATCAAAACTACCAAGTCTTGTTGAAATCACATTAAAAGAGGTAAGGAAAGTTTACTAAAATGTAATTTTTCAGTTATCGCCTTTTGTTCAGTCTTAACTTAAGGTTTTCTGTTTCTCCTTTGCCACGCAGGCAGAAAAAGTAACTATTTGTGGAGACACCCACGGGCAATACTACGATCTCCTCAACATCTTCACGTTGAACGGCTTACCCTCAGAGGCCAACCCTTACGTATCCTTCCCTTTAGCTGAGGCACGTTGGGTTTCAACACCGTGTTCAGGGTGCCACCCACTGTTCTGTGTTTGATATGATGACAACAGCCTCACATCCAGAACTTGTGCGTCATGGCGCTTAACCGCAGAATTCAGCTGTTCAATGGTGACTTTGTTGATCGCGGCTCTTTCTCTGTCGAGGTCATTCTCACCCTCTTTGGCTTCAAGCTGCTTTACCCCGACAACTTCCACTTGCTCCGGGGTGAGAACACTCGCTGTGTGCCTGCGTATGAGTCGGTGGATGCACGTGCGGTGTCTGCAGATGTGTGCGCTGCATGTCATATTAATGAGTCTCATGGGAGAATTAGCCAGCCATGTCAGCCATGCTGTGTGTGCACATTTCACCTTTAATTTACAGACTTTGCAATAACTGGATTGTACAGTTTACACAGACTGATCTTATGCCTGCAGGTAACCATGAGACGGACAATATGAACCAGATGTATGGATTTGAAGGGGAGGTCAAGGCCAAGTACACAGCCCAGATGTTCCAGCTGTTCAGCGAGGTCTTCCAGTGGCTGCCTCTTGCCCAGTGTATCAACAGCAAAGTACTGGTAAGCCGTGGCAGTGTGAGCCGGAAGCAGCTGTGACTGCGACTAAATTTGTTGCTGTTCACCAGGACCCCGCTCTTCGGGTGTGGATGACTCATGATTTGAAAGTCTCTCTTTTTTTTTTTTTTAGCTTCTTCAAAGCCACTTTAAAAATGTATCTGTCGTCATAGTAACAAGTTTAACTGGATCATTGCATGATGGACACACAGACAAAATTTACCTGAATCTGACTGATGACTGCTGTGACTCAGGATTTTTGCGGCTGGAAGTGGTTGAACGATTTGTACTGTGTTGCACATGCAGTCCTGATCAGATTTTCCATCACAGGTTATGCATGGGGGGCTGTTCAGCGAAGACGGAGTCACATTGGATGACCTCAGGAAGATTGACAGGAACAGACAGCCTCCAGACTCAGGTAGAGTCAGACTCCGAAAGCACCATCACTCTAAAAAGGGTTCAAGAAATTGACAGGTACGTTTCAACACCCTTCCCTCCACCTATTCCACAGGTCCCATGTGTGACCTCCTCTGGTCAGATCCACAGCCTCAGGTCAGTTTCCCTTCAGAGCAACATGGACTCAACTTCTGTCTTGGAATAAGACTTAGTTTGACCTCTTTATGTCTCCCTCGTGCAGAACGGCCGGTCGATCAGCAAGCGAGGCGTGAGCTGTCAGTTCGGGCCGGATGTGACGGAGCGCTTCCTGGAACAGAACAAGCTGGACTTCATCGTGCGCAGCCACGAGGTCAAGGCTGAGGGCTATGAGGTCACTCACTCAGGGAAGTGCATCACCGTGTTCTCAGCACCCAACTACTGGTACGTAATCACGCCGGCCATCTTAAAAGCGCTGAGTCGACTGGTTCACTTCAGCTGTGCTGTATCCTCGCCCCAGTGATCAGATGGGAAACAAAGGAGCGTATATCCACCTCAGGGGATCAGACCTCAAGCCAGAATTCCACCAGTTCACTGCTGTGGTAAGTATCCTCTAAAGTTCAAAATTCATTACAATTGAAAAATGGGAATAGCTGCTTTCTAATTTAAATAATCCTTAAGTACTAAGATGGGTTCTTTTTTTATCACTTTTGTTATATTTACTCATTGTACAGATTTGAAGCATGTGGTGTAGCTCCATGCACAATTGTAATGCGGCTCTTTCAAAATCCAAGCATCTAGAAGCGTGATCAGTTGTTCTTCCTCTCATTGTCCTTTTACAGCCTCATCCGAATGTCAAGCCCATGGCATATGCCAACACGCTAATGCAGTTGGGGATGATGTAGAGGTCTGTGAGACCGACCACCTCCCATCTGACCCGAACCATCCCGGCCACCTCACTCCCTCCAGTGCTCGGACATGCCCCTCATTCATGCTTAGCCTAAGGGATCCCTCTCCCCCACAAACTTCCGCTAATTGTACGCAGAAAACGTGGTGTAGTTCAAATGGAAAGAGATCACTTAGACACCAGACCCTGTCCCAGCCCAGTCCACAACTGGGCCATGCCCCTTCATGCTATCTGTTAAAACTGGAAACCCCCACCGCCTCCCGTCGTTCATTGGCCCGATCACGTTCCATCGCTGGGTAAGGAAAACCAACCCTGAGAATTTCAGAGAAGTCTCCCCGGAGCTGCTTGGTTTTTAAAATATTTGATATGCTCAGCAGATGGGGATCAAATAGATGGTATGTACCAAAGATCTGTGATGAAAATGATTGTTCAGTTTTTACAAGGAGCATCTTGTGACTCTGAAGCCTAGCGTTGTACTGTTGGTCTGCGTACACAGCTTAGAGCATTGTAAGCTGGGCTAGGAGCAGCATGTCTATCAGTGTTTCTCAAACCATCCTACAGTATGTTAGTCGTTATTTTGTTTTAACAGGAATACAAAATAGGATTACATGTATGATCCCATAAACAAGAGATGGATCATCTCCAGGTACACTCTTAAGGTGCTGTTTGCCATTAGTGGTGTATTTAGCTGGTTCAGTCGTGTAGCTGGTAACATTTCTTTTTTTTTTTTTTTTGCACTGCTTCCTGTTGAGGAAGATATTGCTGCTCTCTCCGTGTTTTCATCCCTGACCGTCATTGTGCCACTCACCCGGCAGCTCCCGCACAGTCTGCTCTCCAAACTAGCTTTGGTGTAAGGCAAACACGGATGGCACTCCGTTACCGGACTTAAAACCCCCATCCCAACACCCCCACCCCCACCCCCGTGTGTCTGTGGATGTCTTCAATACACAAAAACGTCCAAATTGCAATCCTGTCTTGAAACGCACAGCTGCATTGTCCAACGGCCCTCGACTTTTTAGATAAAGAAAATACACTGATGGTGTATGTATATATACTGTATCATTTAAAGATTCCGTGTAATGTTTGGAGAAAATTATTGAATAAAAAAAAAACAAGTCCTGTGATTTTAGAAACAAGCTGGCATCTTTCTTTGATAGTATTTTATAAGAGCTTGTCACGCGAGAGCCGCTTTCTCTCCGTCGCGCTTATGTGACGTCACGGGCCCGAACAGCTGATCGGCCCCCGTCATCCGCGCGCCGAAAGTTCTGACAACACACAGACACGAGTTTCACCTTGTTGCGAACCCAAAGCTGGAGCGCGGAGACGCCAGCCTAGACGACACCGACCCGACATGCCGAAATACTGTTCGGTTCCGAACTGTAGGAATGACCCCGGAAACGGAACCGACAGGAAAAGCTTCTACAAGTAAGACGGTTGTTTGTTTTTAAGTGTTGATGCTAGCTGACTGCGCTGTTCTCGTACGGCTGCTGCTGCTAGAGGCGTCATCTAACTTTAACAAACAGGTCTTTCACAACATCGGTTGTTATCGTTATTACAGCATTAAATAAAATGTCACATCACTCTTCGTGGAGTCACGATGAGTTGCTAAGTTTGTTTCTTCTCGTTTCGATCTTTGACCAGTCTGAGTCCTGATTCAATCACGATTTGGAGGCTGACTTTTATTGACCTAAAGACAGACTCGGTTGACAGTTTATCAGATACACCTGGTTAAAAGTAGCGCAGCGTAAGACATTGGATCCTGCCTTCACGAAGCAAATAACACGCTTTTATAGAGAATAGTTTGAATGAGTTGTTTATTCAAGTTATTTTTTTAGGTGGTTTTCGATTATTTTGTCCACCCCATGTAGCTCAGCGATGGCTTTCTGTATAATACACTTCAGTAGCACCGTCAATGACAGCTTCCAACACAGTTTCATCACAAACCAACCAAGCATTCATGAAGGGAGGATCTAAGTGTATCTTGCATATTAATTCTGGGTTTAGGGATTTGTGTATTGACAAAAATTCTGCAGGAACTCTGAGCACAGAGGCCTTGAATCTGACAGAAACATGTCTCAGCATACATGTAATGACACAGCATAACCACTAACACTGTGTCTTAAAAGCCAACAAAATTTGGACTCCATTACATTCTGTTTTGTAATGTCACAAACCAAAATGTGATGAGTCCACAGAGTCGGTCAGTTGCCTGATCACATCAACAGCGCTGATCATGCTCAGATTTCCAGCTTTGGGAAGCTTCTTTTTTGTTTATAGATGCTGACTTTAGTGTCACATTTCTGGAACAAGCAGAGCTTTGTTCAATCCTTCCTGTTTTCTCATTTGACATGAAATATTTGACAGTATTTCACTCAAAGGACCTCCAGCCTGATCAGCGTCTCCCATCTGTCATCATCATATTTCAGGTTCCCCCTGCAGGATCCGGTCCGGCTGCAGCAGTGGCTGAGGAACATGGGGCGTGAGAACTGGACTCCCTCTCGACACCAGTACATTTGCCATGAGCATTTTGAGCCGTCATGCTTCAAGGTGCGATGGGGGATCCGTTACCTCGAGAGCGACGCTGTGCCTACAGTTTTCCGGGAGGCAGAGGTAAAACAAAAACACAACCATCTCTAGGGCTACACAATAATGGCAATTATTTATGTTTTTTAAAGGAAGCTAAAATCTGTTCCTTAGTGTTGTTACCATCTTAATTCTTTTTTTTACCAAGTTGTTTCTGAGATTAGTCTCAGTTGAAGTGCTGTATTTATATCTGAATTTCCCCCTTTTCCATTCAGTTAAATGTGAAACTCTTATGTCAGGGTCTTTTTTAAAATATTCTAGGCAGAATGAGTTAAAAGCATTAACAGTAAATTAAAAAATGACTCAGAAGCAGGAACAGAGATTTTATATGATCGTGATGAGTTGCAACACAGATACAGTTTTCTGTATTTCTAATATTATTATGAATATTTCATTCTTGATTGTGAGAAAATAGTTATGTGATGTAAATAAAATACGTCATTGAAAATATTTTAATTTAGAATTAAAATTTACTTTTTAAATTACTTGGCACTTAAAAAGATTTGCAAATATATTGGCTGAATCGATTATTTGCAATTTCCCTTTAAGACGCACTTTAGCCTGAGGTCAGGAGGAAACCACAGCTGCTCTGAGTTGCCCTGTAAACACTCATGTTGCTTCTGCTTCTCTAGAAACGGAAAGCCACGGATCAAAGTGAGAAGAAGCCAAAGCGGCTTCGAGCCAACGGTAATCAAGGCTCAGCGGTGTCGGACGACGGGACGGCGGCCGCTGATGCTGTCGAGGTGGAAAACATGTTGCACACGGTGCACCTGTATGAGATCACCATCGACCCCTCGCAGCCGGGCGACACCGGCCTGCTGGAGAAGAGCGACGCCACAAAACCTGACTGTTCTCTCCAGGCAGACCTGAACACTGTCACATCAGTGGAGGGATTCGAAACGGGGACGAATTTCCCTTTAACGCTATTCCATACCGTAGATGATCTCAGTAGCAGTGGAGAGAACACAGAGGTGGTAGTGATGTCTGAGGGAGAACATGAGCTGATGAACGGAATCGCTGCTGCTATTTTAACTCAGGGCCACGGGCTGGTCATGAACGGCCCCATCCTCAGCGGTGCAGACGAGGTCGTGGCGTCTCTCGGAGTCGAAGGCGTGACTTGTGCCACAGAGGAGCTCTCGGAAGTCCAGGAAGGTGGTGAAACTCAGGTCATCGCCTACTTCGAGACGATACCGAACGTTCTCCCCCACGAGACCTCCACCCACTTCACCCTCTCCCCGGATACGGTGCTGTCGTCCGCTCTCAGCTCCAAGCCCATCACATCCACGCTGCCGATCGTGTCCAAACACATGGCGCCTCCCCCTGCTTCCGTGACCCTCACTGTGGAAAGACAGGACGCAGACGGCAGAGAGCGAGATGATGGCAGGTCAGAGGAGGATGGCACGGAGCGGCAGGATCAGCAGCTGGAGGAGCACTGGTGAGCACTGACTACATGTTTGTATTTTCACATGGAGAAAGCTTTTCTCTGCTCTCACTGTAATACTGTTTATAATCATCTCTTTACATTTAAAAAAAAAAAATTTGAGCAGCTACCATAAGAACAGTCTGAGTAAGGAGCAGCTGGAGGCGATTGTGACTGAGCTGCAGAAGAAGGTGAAAGTGCTGCAGCAGCGCCACCGCCGACACCTGGAGAAACTTCTGGGTCTGGAGAACACGGTCAGCCAGCTGAGACAAAGCAACCTGCTGAACGAAGAGCGGCTGCAGCTGCTCGAGAGGGTATTTACATGAATGAGCTCCAGAGGTTTTTCTTATTTATTTAAATCCTCCTGTTGCTACTCTCAAGGTTCCTTTAGCTGCATTCTGCTATCTCACATAGTGACTGCTCTGTCTGTTAATCTGTTTCGTAAAGTGTTTCTTTTTTGTTGGAGTGTCATTCGCTCTTTGTCACCTCCCTCCTCCTGCAGGCCTACGTCCAGACCAGTGCAGCGGTGTCTGAAGCTGGTGAGACTGTGGCCATCATCTATGAAGAGGACGAGTACTTGTATAATCCAGTGAACGCCGCAGAGGAAAAGCTGTGACTGGCTGCCGACTTCTAGTCTCTGCTTGTCTGTCTGATGTCCATCGTGCCAAAAAATTAAGCGACATGACTAACGCTGTTGAAAACAAAATGCTACCTAATTGTGCTTTTAAAAAAAAAAGTTTTCTGATCTCTGTATGAAATGTGGCAGTGGTGTCGGATCTGCTGTGGGCTTTTGCACAAATATGGATGATTAATATAATATGGGACGACGGTGAATGTTTTTTTTTTTTTATAAAGTTTTTTGCCTCTACCCCCACCCCTCCTGCAACCAGTTTTTGCTTGATGTAATAAAGTGTTTTTGTGATAATGTACATGTCAAATTAAAAATATCTTCCCTTTTAGGTTTGTGCTTCGTTTCTATAGCCGCTACAAATCTTTGCACTTATTGAGCGAGCCAGAGTTAAACGACACAGTGCAGGCATGTTGACATGTTCTCATAAAGTTGCCGGATGGAATAAGGGAAATGAGCTGACACAGCAGTCCCACCCTGCCCTGTGACGGTAAATATTTTGGTGGTTTGGGTCATGGAAGTTCTGTTATTCTGTTATTTTCACGCAACACGGTGCTTGTTTCTACATAATGATTCAGTTCAACAGTGACGGAGGGAGCTGATCTGAGCGCAGCTCTTGGTTCAGCTCATGGCTCTGAAGACAGGTTTGCTGGTTGCTGAAGGATCATGTTGCAATCAGGTCTCTGTAGTTTTTGCATTTTACAAGCATGAACAACAGGCTTACCTAACTTGCTTTGAGTGCTAAATTTGACAGATCACTTTGTTAGATCAACTTCTTTGATATCTAATGTAATTCTGGACGTAAACCTACTGGTTTACATTCAGTAGGTGTAGGTTTTCCTCTAACCTGTGCCTTCTCTGTCTTTCTCCATTAGGTGGCAGCAAAGACCTGACAGCTGTAAGTCTAAATCTGCAGCAGGAGCTGAACTGAGGATCCAAGCAGGGAGGAAGACTGGAGATCTGAGGTGACGAGGCTCTTTGCACCCTGCACCACATTTCTGTCTTATTTCAGAAGCTTTAGCATTTTGCATTTCATAACTGAAACAAGGATTTGATACAGCTGAAGCCATTTAAAGTTAATAAATGTGGACTGAACTGATTTAAAAGTGCAACCACCATCTCTGCAATAACATAGACAGTGTTTCATGAGGAAAAGGTATCAAATATTTATTTTTCCGTGAATGCACTAACTTACATTAGTTATAATGCAATGACTCAGCAGCAGTGCTAAGAGAAAGTGAACAAAGAAACGACAGAAAGCATCTCTAAAAGAGCACTGTGGGGAGTGAAATGAGATGAATATGTTTTTATGGGCGGATATAATGGCAGTTTGGCACATTTCCATCTTTCAACACACACAAACATGATTAGTAGAAAAAAAAATAAACTCATGTCGTTTCCTCTGGGGGAAAGTCAGAGATGTACTGTCCCTGTCAGCTTCTGGTTTTTGCTGCATGACACAAGCCCTTGAGTTCCGATGAATTCAAATGAAGCAACTCTTCTTATTTCTTTCTTTTCTAACAGAAGGGTCAGGGTCAGCAGCACCAGGGCCAATTGTTGCTTGAAGACCCTTCACAACAGGGACAAGCAAATATTCAGCACCTAAATCCATTTCCTCCCGTTTCCACACAACCTCCTGTGTGAAGTCATCAAGCTCTTGCATGTGTGTGTTTTAAAGGACTAATCCCATGTATGCTTCACCTTGCTCAGGAGCCCAGGAAAAAAAATCTGAAAAGTTTCCTAAATCATTCTGCAATCATAATGAATCAACGAGACATGGATGCACTTCATCAGCAGTAGCTTTCACTCGACTTCTCCTCCCCATTCTCTGCTCCTCTTCCTCCTCCCTTGTCCCATCTATGAGCAGGGATTGTGTAGCAGCAGGAATTCAGCCTCCTGCCTCCCAGCTGGTCCTGCTGGTTGGCACAGGTCTGAGGGAGAGGAGGAGGAGGAGGAGGAGGAGGAGTGGATGGGTGGGGTGCAGCCGAGAAGGTGGGTGTACAGCAGGGGGACAGATGGTGGCACTGGCTCGACGGTGGCACGCTGGCACCAACCTGCACAACAAACAAAAAAATTATACGTAATACTCCTTTTCTTTTTTTTTTTTTAGAATAACATATTTCATTCATTTCACTTCACTGTATTAACGTCTGTCTCAAAATGAAAATAGGCCATTAAGATTGACTTAAAAAGCAAACAATTCTACTGAGAAAATATATTTGTGAGGGAGAAATTCATAAATTTGAAAAATGGTTTCAATGTCTTACTGGCCTTCATACAAAAAAATCTGATTTAGTGCATCACTCCACCAGGCTGCAGCGTTGGCACCCACCTGTGCCACGTTGCTGCCAGTATTTCTCAGGTCATCCAGGTCAGTCATTCCAAGCTTCCACCTGTGCCACTTCTTTTTTATCTCCGCCTGCACCTGCGTTTTTTTACAGCAAGAGAGAAGTAGCTTCATAATCATGATTAAATATTTTGATGGTGAAAAAGAAAAATTAACTGCTGATCTCAGCACTTACCTCCTTGTTGACAAAACAGTAGAGGACTGCCACGAATAAACCCTGCGAAGAAAGAACGTGACAAAGTGAAATGTGTGTTGGGACAGTCTTGTGCTCCCTGTCCTCACTCTGCGAGTATCTCTGACTCAAAATCATCATCATTACACTTAAAGGTTATTATTATTACTATTATTACTGCCGTTGTATCAGTCTGACATGGCTCAATTACACAAGTATATAAAATTCTTCGGGGTCTCTCCGATCACCTCAGTTTCTCTTCTCTCACCCTCTCTGCTCTCTCCCTCATCTCTCCTTCAGCCCAGCCGGTTGAGGCAGATGCTGCTGCACTCCGAGTCCAGTTCTGCCTTCCTGTTTTTCACCTCCACTGTTTGCTCAATGCGGGAACTGTTGGATCTATCTCTCACTCTCTTGTAAGGTCTCGACCTACTCTGTTAAGTGCCTTGATATACTGTATATACGTGCAAAGTCCCGATTGTACCTGGAAAGAGTTGAAAAGGAGCTGGAGAAAGAGGTTGATGTTGCGAAGGACTCCCTCTGTGTGCTCCTCTCTTAACACTGCAAAGACCACCTCATGGATCCCCAGCAGAGGGATCAGGGTCAGGGTGGATTTGGCCAGTCTAGACAGAGAGAGAGAAACACACCCACACACAAAGTAAGAACGTGTCTGGATTGTAGGAAATTGGAGTCAGGAGGTGCAGGATAACCATCTGCATGTGTGTATGTTTAAGGTCGTGTCAGGGGGTTAGTTTTCCTTCCTCCTTTATCGCAGCCTTTAGGTGTGAAATCACTGTCAAAGACACAGAGATGCTGTGTGTGTGTGTGTGTGTGTGTGTGTGTGAGAGAGTGTGTGTGTGTGTGTGTGTGTGTGTGCGTACGTGTGTGTGTCCAGCGTTCCAGACTACAGACCTCTAATCCACATCCTCATTTACTGTTGTTGCTTTGTTAGCGTAAAGACGTTAGCGTAACCCTTTGGTTTCCTGCTTGTTGGTCTTGGCCTCACTTCTCTGATCATGGTTTATAGCATATATTTAACATATTTATGCGTTAATGTGCAGCAGCTGTGGTGAACGTCCCCACATGCCTCACAAATTATATATGTACACTATATATCCTGCAACTGCATACTTTATAATCCACGGGGGAAATTCTGCATACTTGGCTTTGGAGTACAAGTACAAGTGCGGACCGTCACCTCCACACAGGGCGTCTGAAAGCCAACACTCTGTCTCTGTGTGGCTTTCAGTCAAAGATTAGAATAAAGTCATGCCCAGATATCAAAGTGCTCACATGAGCTCTGTGCGCCTCCACTCACAGTAATTCTGCTCTGATCCCTTAATGGACCAGTACGCGGGTTTCCCACGCTTCTGGTCCCATGTTCACCCCATTCACCAACGACCTGAAAACCATTAGCCTGATTACTGCCTCGCCCACTGCAAATACCATTTTCCTTGAGGCAGGGAGATGTTTTTCTTTTTTTTGAACATTTTTCCTCCTTTGTTTTTCCAGTGAAAGTGAATGTAAGTCTACAGCAGCCATGATGTCGTTTCTCACCTGAATTTGTAGTCTGTGTATCTCATCTGATGGGCTTTCAGTTTGGATACCAGGATGTGGATGATGCGGATAAAGATGAAGAAGTTCACCTGGAGGGAAACCGCAGACCAGGTGAGAGAAGTTTACCTCATCAGCAACTTTTTCGTCGGTTCTCATCACTTCCTCCTTACTTATGATGACACCCTTGTTTACCCTGTTGTCTCAGTTCAGCTGTGTGTGACTGTGTGTACATTACCAGAATGGCAAGCAGGATGGGGGTGCGGATTATCCACCAGTGTGCCATGTTCTCATTTATCTCCCAACACCTGAAAACGCACAAAAATGACAGCGGGTGTGCCGAAAAACTAAGATACGGGATGAAGAGAACATTGTCCTTTTTATTATGCCTCTCTCATGTAGCTCAAAATTTATTGAAGGTGAAAACATAAAAACTCACCTTGTGTTTTCAAACAGGTAACGCATAATGATCCAAGGAATCACAAATAACACTGGGGTACCTGATGCGCAACAGAACACATGGAAGTGGTGAAGATCTCCATTTGACTTGTGTTGTTTCTGTATGATTGCTTGTGTGTGTGTGTGTGTGTGTTTTACCCCAGCCGAGGAGCAGGTAGCACCGGAAGAAGTGGTTTTCAGAGAACGACATCAGCACCAGCAGGTTGTGGAGATACAGGCCCTCCACCAGCAGCCAGTAGTAGTTGGCCCCCACACAGTACTGCATCAGCACCTGAGCCACACGGCAGCCCGACACCGCCTGGCGTGTGTGTGTGTGCAGAGATAACAAGTTGAGAGATTAGACGTAGCTTTTCTTTTTCATGTTTTAATAATGCCTAAACAACCAGAACTGTCTTTAACTATCTTTTTTCTTGGGGGGGTAAGCTCCAGTCAAGTCTCCTTATAAGCAGATTATAAATAATAGATGCAAATCGCTGCTGACGAGTTAAATATCACGACACTTTGGGATTTTACTGAGTCCAAAGTGAAGATGGTATTGTTTTTTTTCAGATGTGAAGTCCCTGGGGAATCAAGCCTCATTTTTGTGACGTTAATCTGATCTATCCATCTGAATCTGTGGTGATAATAACAATATGACAAACTTAACATTGTTAATCGCATTTCCAGACTCGTATCGCTGATGCACTGTCAGCACTGAACAGTCAGGGTGAGGGATTCGGATGTAAACAGCCATCTGATGCAATTAAGGGATGGAACAAGTTGGAAAATACATTCAGCTTTGCTTCCAGTGAAGTGATGCAGATGTCATCCTCTCTAGATTGTTTTCCAGTCTCTTCTTCTCTCTTGTCTTTGTGTGTGTGTGTGTGTGTGTGTGTGTGTGTGTGTGTGTGTTCAGCACCTGGTCACTGAAGACCATGGAGACGTCCCTGCTGTCTCTGAACTCTGGAGTGTCCCTGCTCAGCAGAGCATCTCTGGTCAGGATGGAAACGGCTCGCAGGATGAACGAGGCAAACAGGTTGGTGTGGATGTAGTTTCGAGTGCAGTGCAGCTTCCTGCAGACGTCACACACACACACACACACATGCACCACAGTGACATTAAAATGTGCTAGAATAATGGGATTACATGATGGGAACATTTGGAAGTGGACATGTGGAAATGTGGACCTACCTGAAGAACAACAGAATAATCAGCGCCAAAGAGAGACTGGCCAGACTGACACAGTAACCCACAGTGTACATGAGTTTGAAGTAGGCTAAGATCAACATCTGCTGCTCCTGTACCACAACCAAAGTACAACAAGACTGGGTCAGTGCTGTAGAAGTGATGTGATGTGTGTGCGTTCGTGTGCGCGCACCCACCTGAGATCTCTGCTGGCTGTTGTCAGCTTGGCACTGAGAGTAGTCCCTCCAGGTGCGGCTGGAGTTCCAGGTGGCCCACTGACCGTCAGGGCCACACTCCCGCATCACAAAGCCATTACGCACTACACGCACAAACACACACCTTCAGTCAAATTCAACAGTGTGCGCACCTTAAACCGCTCTGCATGTGTGCGCTCTTACCTTGGCTGTACCACGGCAGGTACCACGGGCAGGGCACCTTCACTGTGGAGTTGGGCCGGCCGTCCGACCAGCAGGCGTACTTGTCGAACATCCGGCTGCAAACCAGTCCTGAGGAGAGAGGGAGACACGGCGCAGTACACGGTCAGTACACATTACTAACAAAAACGTGTCAGTATTTCACTTTTAATGATGAATGTGTTTGTTTCAGCTCTGTGTGTGTGTTACCTTTGGGTTTGGGCTCTGTGCTCATCTGAAGCAGACATGTTTTCCTGTAGCGGCTCCATTCCTCCATTATATCCATCGTCCGCCCTGACACACACTGCACACACACACACACACACACACACACACACACAATTGTAAACTTTTTATTGGATTATATTTGTACATTATTTCAACATGTATGGTGTTGTAATGTGATACATTGTGCTGAATGAATTTTTAATGGTATGTCAGTTGGCAGGAACAAACAGTACTACTGTAGTACTGTATTACATTCAGCTGGGTGTACTTAATAAACTGGTGTCTAAGTGAGTTCTCTCAAAACATTAACATTTCCCCCCAAAATGAAACACAAGGGGACAGAGAAGGTGTCAGGTGATCAGATGATGTCAGATAACGCAGCATGAGATATCAGCTGCTCATCTCTACTGCCATGTCTGTCCAGCACATACCACAGCCCCGTGGAGGAGGAGGAGGAGGAGGAAGACGAATGCGTCGGAGGCCTTCATCATTCAGACACGTGCCCGTGTGGCCGCTGAGAGTTCATCTCAGAGCTGGAGAAGACACCGCAGGGTCACTGAGGCGGGGGGTCGTGCGGAGGTCGAGAGAAAAGGTAGGAGAATTTCCAGATCATTTATCAATCCCCTTCCCCTCTGCGCTGTGCTGCTGGGAACAACAGAAATCCATGTTTTTAAAAAGATAAATATTTGGTTTACATCCCAACAAATGTTGCATGCAAAAGCACAAGAAATACATAGAACCACAATTCAGACTTTCCCTTCAACAAAAGCAGCTACACTGAATCAAAACGTGACATTTACAGAATAAAACACATTTGAATGCCTCTTTAAAACCTCACTTCTGATAATATCACCTCTGTGATGAACTTGGAAATGTTTAAGTCAATGAATTGAGGACGAGCAGTTAAAACACATACGCTGTGAATATAGGTGGTATATTTTGATTTGTAAATAATGTGTGGAGGTTCGTGACTCTGCGTCCTGAGTGTTTGTGAACACATAGAATCATTTGTCAGCGTGTTTGTAAATGTTTTGATGGTGGACCATCCTCTCTGTTTAACTTCTGACTTACTCTGATGAGAGGGTGCGCTTTCTAGACATTAAAAATCTCCGGTCCGCTTGCCAACACCAGTGCGTATGTGACAAGCAATACCTTTTTGGGGGCGTGGGGAAGTGAGGATGAAGAAGATGAAGCACAGGACAGTGTAAAGGTCCAGTGTGGAGGATTTAGTGGCAGTGAGGGAGAACCTACGGTGGCCTTCAGGGGAAACAAAAATGCAAAACGCCTTCACCACAGCCAGTGTTTGGTTTGGCTGTTCCGGGCTACTGTAGAAACAACATGGTGGACTGTGTGGAAGAGGACCCACTGACAACACAACACAGTTATGAATAATGTGAAGCGTGCATCTTTTCTGAAACAATTATTGCATTATATTTATTCCACAGAGAGGGATAAATCAAACGTTTCCACAATCTGCTGCATCTGGACCAGCTTCTCTCCCATCTCAGCATCATGGGATTGGATTATTAGTTCTCCCCTGTCAATAAATCATATTTGATACAGCCTCAGTCTGGAATTCTGCCCCAGGACCGTGACAAAATTGATCTAAATATTGAAACCTCATTAACGATTTTTCCGTGTAGTGCCACTTTGTGAAGTTCCTGTATTTTTAAGCTTGAAATGATCATTTATGTACGATTTAAGACAGAAAAGTAGTCTTCATCTGCATGACGTTGTTTCATATATACAACTTCAGGCTGTTTCCTGCTGTATCACTGTCTTCTCTTCAGTTTTGTAAAAGATGCTGCCTTCATGCTGCTGCAATCACTGGTCCATGATAAGATTGTGCTGTCATAGATGCACAGAGCTTATCTCTTCAGATGCCTTTCACTGGCATTTTCACAGAACTGGAATATTTACTGGTGCCACTGTGAAGTCATTTTAAATCCCCGAAACGTTGCGACTGAGATGGGCAGAACAGAGCAGGGAGAGAGGTTTGGTTTGTCAGCTGCTTGTTTACAGTGAACCTCAGGACACTGTATTCTGTACAGACACACGGGCTGGCACTGCACCGCCTGGAGCATCATGTACAAGGATCAAGAGGGAAGTCATGAGTGAGGTGGGAGAGCCTGTGATAAGTGAATCTGTTGGGCATGACTCACATCCGCAAGATGCTTCTTTAAATTACATGAACAAAGTTACATGATTTAACCCCCCCCCCCAAAAAACAGCATCCGTTAGGTACATGTGACAGTAAGACAGACGTGAAGCATGGAACCGTCCCATTGGTGCACACAAATGATGGTGGCTCAGCACCTACTAGTGACCAACATAACCAATATGATGTCCAGGTCATGTCATAATGCATCGTAATGTGTGCGCTCTTCACAGCTTTGGGCCTCGGGTCACAAACTCAGTGATAAATATTCAGTTAATCACCACTGAACTGGAGACTGTGAATTTGGGATTTTTAAACCATGGAAGATTAAAAAAGAGAGAGATTGAGAACTGACTCTTCAGGTTGGTCGTCATGTGTTATAAAAGAAGTTTGTGTCAAAGAAGTCTGATAATCTTTGAGATTTTATTTCTGTCGTGCCTTCAGCCACGCAGATGTGCACCTGCTGCGCAATATATATAATATCATGAGACACAGTTGAGTATACTAGTGTTAACTCATCTCCACTCCACAAACACACTTGTTTGTCGCAGAGACGGATCACTTTGCACACAGTTCTGTCTAAAGCTTCTGTGGAGATAATAAGCCCCCTCCATCAGAATCAACCTCTTTCTGTGTTTAATGAGGTCCAAATGTTCCACATTTCCTCTTAAATGAGCTGACGCCATCTGTATTAGGGCAGAAGAAGACACGGAAATGTCGCAGTTTTCATAGAAATATCTGTTACTGCTTGGAAATTACTCAACGCTGCATCTTGTCTCAAGTGATGTTTGTTAAATCATTCATTCAACATGAAACGCGTCGGAGGAACATCACACACAGATGCTCCTGTAGAGTCCTGGACCCGTCTTCAACGCTGCATGTTGTGTCTTCACCAACACAAACAAAGTGTCCATTCACACAAGTTAGATCATTACGTCACACGTGGCCGTCGATGCCAATGTGAAGTTCTGTCCCATTATAAAATTTTCACGCATGAGGCTCTTTCCACCAGACAAGCGGCGTTTATCTGGAGAGGATGCTGAGTTCGAGGCTGCGGCTCATCCTCATGTATGACGACTGAAATGAGACGGTTTTAAACAAATTTAAAAAACGCACTTCATCACGTCAGCTCCTAAGTTGTCGCTCATCTCTGCTTTCAACATGACATCACTGCTCTGCTTCAGTTCTGAATGATGAATCTTTTCACCCCTGTTTTATTTGCTTGTTTGTTTGTTTGTTGGTTTGTCTGATGGCAGGGTTGCACAAAAACTACTTGATGGATTTTCACACAAATTGGTGGAATGAACCCATGACTGAATAAATATTCCTGAGTGGAGGGTGGGGCCCTCACTCATTGTTTTGCTGGTTTTAGTAGCTGATGTTTGAACAGTTGTGGTTTAAAAATGATAATGCCAGAGGCTCTGTAGGTTACATTGTAGGTAACGATTCATCTCAACCAAAGGTGAGTGTTGCGTGTTGGTCAGGTGAGGTGTGCGTTCTACTGAATGCCACTCTAGTACATACAGTATTTATTTGCATCCCAATGCTGGCACTTCAGTGTAAGAGATTCACACGTATGCAGGGAACTTGCACTGCAGAGCAGCAGGAGTCTGTTTAGCCTCTTCGACACATTGTTTTACTGCACAATGACACACACACAGTGCAGCTGGGCCTGGCTGCTACAAACATATACATGCCCTCATGCACATACATATTCACACATACATACACACGCCTGGAAGACGCAGCAGCCAATATGTCTTAGTTGATGTAACAAAGCTGGCAGGCTGTGTGTGTGTGTGTGTGTGTGTGTGTGTTGTAACCAGCTTACATACTTAAAGCCATGCCTGTGTTTCACCACACTGCAGGATTGTGTGTTACAATTCACAACACCAGAATAACTCAGTATTTAACAGCCACTTTATGCTGAGGCTGTGACAGACTTGTTCAGACTTCCTTCTTTTCTTTCCTTCATCTTTGGTCATGAAAACTGACAGTAAGTTTCCCTGAGGTGAAAATTAACTAAACAGTAGCTTCTTTTTAATGATCGATAACCTAAAAAATACATACGTTTTAAGTTTGGCCTCACGTTGGGGGGGTCGCCCTGTATACATGTGATTCGCACATGCATTTCTGAGTGTGATGGATCTATGGGCGCATTACCCACATTCTGCTTTTTTTTTTTTTTAAAAAAAACAACCTAAAAAACAACAATAACAAACTGTGAAATTATTGCACGTTTGTTTACTTGTTTACATTTGTTTGTGTCTTTGCCTTTGTGTTTCTCTCTGCTACACAGTTACATAATGCACACAGACCACCGGCCACATTATCACGCTATAATAAACAATCACAATGAGCGGCTCTCTGTCAGAAAGACGCGCTTATGCCAAACACATGGCGGCGGACAATAAGCGGTAATTTAAAAAGAAAAGACGAGGCTACGGGAGGAGAACGGAAAAGAGGAAAACGTGTCTCACCTCAGATAGATTCATGTTTTCTCTGCCGCCAAAATCCCGAAAAACACAAGTCAAATCCGCAGGTGTTGCCCCGGAGTGTCCCCCCGCGGGAGAGGAGGGGTGGGGTGGGGTGGCGAGTCATTCACATACTGCCAGCATCTAAACATTAACAGCAAGTTTTACTGTAATAATCTGACGGACAGAGCGCACAGACATCACCTCTCTCTCTCTCTCTCTCTCTCTCTCTCTCTCTCTCTCTCCCCCCACCCACCTCTAAGTCCCAAACACAGATTTCCCAGAAAAATGTAACACTTCTTTTCTTTGAAATAAAAACTTTAATAACAAAAAAATAAAATAAAATAAAATCCGCCTGATTTTTTAAAAAAACTCACAGAGGTCAAGTGCAACGTGGTTTTAAAAAAAGCGTCAATCTATTATAACTACAATTGATGTTTGCTGTTATTAGTAAATGGATTTTTTGGTAGTATGTCTCTTTCACATGAACACATTTTGTCATGTCACAGAAGGAAAAGCACAGATTTAAATATTAAAACCAATGATGGCTCAATTACATTTAACTGCTTCAGTGTGAGGGTGTTCATGCCTTACCGGGACACTTGGACTGAGCAGAACCACACAGAACAGAACCACAGTTGATGTTATAAGCAGCACCATGGGTTTCCTACCGTGACGTGTCCAGAATGTCTGCTGAGAAGCATCGGTGGGTCTCAGACCACACGAGCAGGGAAAAGATGGATCACCTGGATCATCCAGGTGGTGGGTGGCTCAGTCATAGGTCCGAGAGACAGAATGACAGAGACACAGCATCTGAAGCCTGATTGGTTTGAGGAACTCAGGCAGAAAGGTGATTGGCCAGATGTGGTGACATCAGAAAGCAGAAATGATGAGGTAGATTGGAGGGGGAGGGGGACTCAAAAATAAACTACCACGATTTCTCTAATATGTAAAAAGCCCTCAAACACAACTTATCTATACTTTCCATCACTACAATTTTAGACAGTTATGCCTACAGTATTGATGTCATGCACTGACACTGAGGACTCCTGTGTTGCAGCATCTTCATCCCCCCAAAAAAGAAAAAAACACAAAAAAACACAAACCTTTTCTGATGATTTCAGTATAAAACATGTCCATCACACACCCTTTTCTGACGTAACGTCTGCTCTCATCTGAAAAAGGAGAGGGATTAAAGTGTGTGTTCAAGTGTGGGGGACTCTGAGGGTGTGTCACAGTGTCATACCATAAACCCATTCTTTACAGTATGTACAGGGCACGAGTAGGCAGACGGCCAATTTCAAGTTTGGGTCGACCTCGGGTAGAGATGTTTGTTTGCTAAACTTCTAGTTCTGACCTTTACTCATTTTGTTATCCTGAGAGCTTCTTTTTCTGACATAATGAGCTCCAGACATTTATAGCAGGCATTTTTTTATTTACTGTAAACAGTAAGCTCAGACATTTATACAACAATGCAGATGGCAAAGAATAACAGCTCCGTTTCTGTTTGGCACTGTAGTGTGGGACGTGTGTCCCAAGTCAGAGGTCAGCTGTGGTGCTGGTCTAATTCAACAATTCTTTGATAGGGCCTGTGATTGCTTTGTTTTAGGTATCATGTGGCATCATTGTGTTTTTGCATATCAGAAGTTATTTTGAGTGTCAGATATCATCCGCATGTTGCAGTGGTGCACAGCAGCTCTCCTAATGATGGAAATAAATGGAAGGAGCGAGTGAGAAAGACAGATTGTTGGATGCGGTAACAAGGATCCTATGTTATTGTTGTTTTTTAGGATTTTTTGTCGTATAATAAGTATGATGAATTATAGGTGGGGTTTTCTGTCATTAGGCATCAATCATACACAGCTAGAAACCATCTTTCCTCATTAGGGAGAAACTGTTTGCTTTCCATGCAAAACAAAATGATTAATGGTCCACGCTATCTTCCTTGGTAAAATCACACTGGGTGTATATGCAAACAAGAGCTGTATTCAATCTTCAGGAAACAAATGTGACAAATACTTCATCACCTTAGAGTCAGTGCTGCCCGTTCCCTTCACACCATTCCTTTATTTCCCCTTAATGAAACTAGATGACCACCAGCTGACAGAGAAATACAATCTGAAAATAAATGTACAAATGACAAAATAAACGTATTGTATAATATGTAATTATTATATCCTTTGTATATGTAAATCCATATATACTAGTGTGTCTCTGCTCCAGTATGACGCATGTGTTGCTCTTCATGTGTTTCATTCTCTCAGCTCAAGTGGTCAGGAAAAGGATTTAGGAGATTTAGGAGGCACAGTATTGTACTGAAAATAACACTAATCTATAAAAGAAGGGAGAGAGATGATCCCAGGGTCGCCTCATAGTACTTAATAAGGCAAGGTGCCAGAAAAGATGTTAGCTTAGATGAGCTGCAATAGGTTGTGCTTGTGAGGCATGACAGAGGCTGAGGTGTGCTTGAGGAGAATAAGAGGATAACAAGTTGTTAGAAAATAAACTGAAGATTTAGCAATGGGATGAAAAGTCAAGAAAAGACTCTCAGGCTTACACCTTTCATTTGATGCTCCAGTTTACAGTCACATTACTGACTAAAATGCACCACATAACTGTCAGTTTTCTCATGTTAATTTCGTGGACACTTGTTAATATCATACCTTACTCTCCAGTCCTGTCCCTGAAGTAAATTCCTAACCCCAACGTTTACCCTCACCTTAACCTGAACCTAATTTTACCATTTACCCAAAACATCTTAACACTCAAACTTCCCTTTAAACTTGAGGACTGGCCAAACTACACAAACACACAGTCATAAATGAGGGCAAATACAACCAGTGTTTGCTTTTTACACAAAGCAGATGCATATATGCAAACACACAAAACATCATTAACTGCTTTTAACAATCTTTTTAGTGGTCGAGAGAATGATAGTCATGAAAGAAAATCTCAAGCAGATGATGAGACTCTTACGATCCTCCAGCGGCCTCAAATTTATCATGTTCATGTCTCTGCACTCTTGGGGGTGGGGGGAGTGGGGGTATGGAATGCAAAAGCAATGGAGATGAAATACAGTCCTATTATACAGACCAAGGAGAAAATGTATTATTAAAAATACCATGAATATAATGTCCTGAAGGTACTATTTTGCCCATAGCAGATCAAAAAATGATGATGTTCTAATGTGATATTACGATGAAATGTAGAATAAATATAGAAAATTGACTAAATGTCCATCGACTGGTCTCACCAGCATTAAACAGCTGTACCACTTTTTTTAAAAAATCTACACTGAGAAGACTTATTCATTTTGTCACCATGATTCTGTATGGATGTAAATTTCTTTCAGTCGCATTACATTCCACCAACACGTCCAGTGCAAAAGGTACATTAATCAACCTTGGAACACGTTTGCTGCTCTTAATGGACTTTTTTTTTTTTTGCTGCGAGGAATATTTTTAATCTCCAAATGCATTTACCTCACCACAGAGGCCCCTTTTTCTTCCATTGTACACAGGGCCCAAATGAATATGAACTGCTCACATTTGTTGCAAACCCTATTAAGTGTTTATTGGCATAATAAGAAAAGGTAGTGTCTCACTCTGATTATTGTTTTGGGGGAGGCTTATGACTCTCATGAGTGATTTGATTGCACTTTGTTTTACACAACAGAGATCTAACTCTAATCTACAGTTGGCATGCTGGCATTCTTAATCCATTTAAGATATTAACACGTCTACATACCTTAAAGCTGTAAGATCTGTATCCTGTAAAGGCTTCATTATATGATGCTCATAATGTGCAGTCTTTCCTGTTTAGATGTGGAAAAAGAAACTCATATGAGCTATAACCGGGGGGATTATTTATGTATTCAGTCATAATTTCGACTAAATCTGGTAAACGTTTACTGCAGTTTAAATTCATCTCATTTCAAATTCATTTAGTAGACCTCAGTGCCCCCTAACTGTGAGAAAATAAACTTCACCAAAAAGAGCAGCTGTTCATGTTCTCCGTGATAGTTGAGGTGCCTGAAAATCTTGGTGTAAATTTAGATATAGAAGGAAGAAATCCACTCCGATCATTACAAACAAAAGCTTCGTCATATCAGTTATTGTACAGGAACCGCAGCATATATTAGGACTGGGTTTTTTTCTCCATTCGCCTGCTGCACCTGAAGAATCTCCCTGCAGGTTTTAGAGCGACCACCTGAGGGCAGCAGAGCTTTTCTCAGCTCGCTCTCATTGAGCCATATTGTGACAGGTTGTTTTTATGACACGCTCCATGCAGTACTTTTTGAAAATGAGAAGAATATGAAAAAAATGAATGTCTGGAGGTACAGTGAGACCCTCAAATATGAGTTGTTGTTATTTTTATTGACCTCCATTTCTCTAAGAGTCCGATGTTTGTCCTCTCGGCCATTACAGCTTTTCATGGAGAACGTTAATGTGTTGCGGAGGAGTCCTCCGTTCACCTGTTCTCTTCTGCCATTGGTCGACAAACTTTCCTCTAACCTCACGAACTCCACCTCGAACGTGAAAAGTGATGAGCGCGAGTGTTTCTTATCCGTGCCTGGTCGGACAGACACGCTGCTGGAATGTAAGGGAGGGAGCTGGATTTATCACCAGGTACATTCACCCGTAAATCTGCCCCACCAATGAGCTAATGGGCCAAAGAAAGCGCGCGCGCACGCACGCACACACGCACACACACACACACACACACACACACACACACACACACACACACACACACACACGGGGATTTTGCCAGTACAACTTGACCCTAAGTCATACTCTGGCACATACCTATCTGGACAGCCATCCTCCCTTGACTCTCTCGCAGTACTTTGGTAAAGAATAACTGCAGTACTTTGACTACTTCAGAGATTTGACGGGGCAGCTGCTCAGCCCTGGCTGGCTCCTCTTGGACAGATGATGTTGTACTGTTTTGATCACTTGCAGCGTTACATCTTATTTGTCTTAAGTGAGAGAAAAATACCATTCAGTGGAACAAATACACAAACTGATAATCTGGTTATCCTGTCTGCCTGTAATTTTATTCTTTAAATAGAATGTAGATACATGATTTATTAAACACTTCTGTTAAAAAGCTTTGATGCCATGCTCAGTTATATTATTCTTAATAAAGAGGAGATTTAGAAATGTATCCTTACAACGTTTTTACAGCATGAATGGATAAAGTAGGAGGACCTGCACAAAATAATCCATCCAACACTATACTACAGCTTTGCATTGCAAAGCATCAGTGGAATAACCTCCACCCATGTGTTTCCCGTGTGTGTGTTTGTGTGTGTGACGGTGAATGTCAGGGTTTCTTATTCAGTCAGTTTCAGTTCCTTTGTGGGTCTGTCGTGGTTTAGATTTGGATTTAGATTTCTTCGTCGCAGGTAAGAAACCTCAGTTAGCTACCGTTCCCTCTGAATGGACACAGTGAGTCTGTGTTATTTTCCAGGAGGTGGGGGTTGGAGGGGGAGTTGCTTCGCTCTTTCTTTCTGACTTCAGGTGCCAGGCAACCTCCCTGCCCTTCACATTCCCCAGTATCGGTCATGTGACCAGAGTTTGGTCAGCGCCAGCAGAGCATGACCAGAGACCCCCCCAATCACCTGGGTTGAGATTCAGTTTCATCATAGCCTCGGGATCGTTTGGTTTACTTTGTCGTTGGTACATGATTGACAATTTTTGAGTTTCTTTTCAAAAAAATCTTTATCAATGTCACTGAAAAAATACAAAACAAAACAAAAATCAACAACAGAAAAACATAAATCCTCATCAGCACAGTATATTAATCCACAACAGAAAAGATTTGAAAATATGGAGCAGTGATTTCATTTGTTTAATTTCCACATATCAGTTGAAACTTGTGTTTCAGGATTAGTGAGAGGAAGAAATTTAAAAAATAAAGATTCGTAGTTCATATAAAGGACGCTATAATTTTATGCATTTTATACATTACCAAGGTCACATTACAGGTATTTGTTAGCAGTTTGTGCATTTATCATGGCGTACTGTAGCTGCCTTACAGCTTTAAATTTACTTAAAATGTCTTTCTAAAGCCTGGCAAGCTTTTCAAAGGGAAATCTTTCTGTACTGATTTACTGATGCAAATTACTGTTAGAGATTTTCCTTTCAACTAAATGACCCAATGAAACAAACCACAGCTTATTTACATCAATCTTCTGTGCAAAGTATTTCCTTCTAAAAATAAATAAATGTAAACTTCTTGAATACTTATTAGAGTGTAAACTGATCTGTAGTTACTGTCGTGACCAGATGTCAAACAGTTCCTTGTCCCTTTGTTAAAAATGACACTGATATGGTAGAAAGAGACAAAGCAACCGGATACAGCACAGAGGGACCTCTCCCATATTTACTGTGAGAAATTCATTAATTTTTCAAGTTGCTGCCTCCATCAGGTGCGACTGCATGTGTTCCTGTAACAGGACTGAAAGGCCTGACATGTTTGTCACGGAAACTCTTGACTGATGCAGTCGGTTTTTCAAACACAGCGGAGTCTAGATAAGTGTGCGTTGCTTTGCTGCATCTCCTTGTTAAATACAGACCTCAGAAACAGCATAGAACACAGGACAGTGGATGACCGGAGGGACGTTAGACACGTGCGGCCTGTTGAGCTGGGAAGACAAAGCCTTTTGGTGAAAAATTATTTTACAACGAAGTGTGTGGTGCTACATGGCAGCTCCCACAAATTAATGTATGTAATGTTGGTGTTGGAAAGATGCATGCGAGATAAGTGGAGTCGAAAGGAGAGGAATAAATCATGTATCCTGGCTCGAATGACTTCCACTCCTCCGTGCTCACACTTCTCACCTCTGCCAGTCAGCGGATCCCGTGGCTAATTGTTCAGCGTGTGTGTGGGTTAAATTGCCAGGTGGTGGTAACGTGGCCCTCAGCATCGAATGTCAGGGTACTCTTACAGAGGCACCTGGATAATACGCACGTCATTTGTTGTTACTGGTTTACTGACTCATACTGCAGTGGATACGCTGTAAAAATAAAGAGCATCATCTTAAGCAAAGTAAATGGTAATTTACATTTGAAGTGCAAAAACATAAGACAAGCAGTATCTTAAAAAACAAAAAAAGTCTTGTTTATTTAGAAAAAAACACTTGTGAGATACATGTATGTACAACAGTGGTATATAAGCCACAAAGATAATAATTGTTGGATGGACCCAGGTGCTCTTTGTGCAGTCCTATGCCGCCTCCCCCATCCCCCCCCCCCCACCCCCCCCCCCCACCACACTGCACTGAAAAGCTGCATTGACTTAGCATGACTGTTACAGGTGATTAATGATATTCATACTACAGTATTTACAACATGTAATTAACTGTTCATGACTCAGCTGTATCGTTTAATACATCAGATTCTTCCTTTTTGTACACAGGAGTCCCTTATTGTGAAGGTGACACATAAAGTAAGTAATGGCAATTTAAAAAAAAAATCTGTTGTAAACATTATGAAGCCAAGACCGTAAAAAAACATTATATGATTGTAAAATGACATTAACATTTAATTTGTTGACCTTAAGCAACAGTGGGCACTGAGAACTTTTTGTTTTGGTTTTCATATAGAAACAAACAAAACAACCCTCAAATGTCCTTTTTCAGTCTTTCAAACAAAAAGCCAAATTCAGAGATACTTAACATTAAAGGCAAAGTTCAACACGTCCTTCACGGTGGAGTCTCCTTGTTTCCTCAGCTACACCCTCATGTTGGTGAGCAGGTTTGAGATTCAGTAGTCTTTTCCTTCTGACCTTCACTCATACGTAGTCCTTCCTTTCTAACCCGGGGCCGCCGGCAGACCGCGGGGCAGAATAAGCCATTCTTGAAGGGTTGTATCTGGTCTCACGTGGTGGACAGGAACAGCAGAGGAGTCCGCCACCGAGAAGCAGGAGGGCGGCAGCCGCCCAGCCGATGTACAGCGCGGCCCCCAGCTCCCTTCGCTGAGCATCGGGAAGGATAGGGTTGTAGAAGTCTCTGATTATGGTGTTGGCCGACCAGGACACAGGAATGAGCTGCATGACACCGGACACGATGAAGAAAACCCCAGAGATGATCATCACCTTGGACTTGGATGCCTCGTCGTCAATGCAGTTGGTGCACTTGGCCCCGGCGATGGCGATGAGCACGGCCAGAATGGCCAACAGGATGGAGATGACGGTGAGGGCGCGGGCGGCTTGGAGGTCTTGGGAGAGGGCGAGCATGGAGTCGTAGACCTTGCACTGCATCTGGCCCGTGCTCTGGACCACGCAGGCCATCCACAGGCCCTCCCAGATGATCTGAGCTGTCACGATGTTGCTGCCGACGAAGGCCGTCACCCTCCACATGGGTAGGGCGCACGCCACAATGGCAATAATCCATCCCAAAATGCACAGGGAGATGCCAATCAACTCCAGTCCTACAGACATACTGAAACGTCTTCCTGCGCCGCTGCTGAATGTGTGTCACACCTGTGAGAAGATCACAGGAAAAAGAAATCTGCAAAGGGGAAGAGTCAGCCAGAGACCTGACTTACAATTAAGTTAATTTCAGGGTTTCGCATCTGGGAGTGTGTGATGCTCTGTCTGCCTCGACTTCACCAGTATCCTTTATAAGGCAGATCAGGTGGGTGGCAGGGGGGAGGAGGAGTCCCTGAAGAAGCTGACATCACCAAACGGGGAGGAAGGACCGGAGCTCTCCCAGAAGTCTCTGCTATCGGCTTACACGGCCGGCTTCACAATGGGCCTGGCCACAAAGAGGCCCCTTCACAGCTGAAAGGGCACGCAAGCCTCACATGTGTTGTTGGGTATCTTACTTTATTTAGTATTTGTACACAACTCAAACTGTCTTCTTTTCCATGTGAATGCCACACAGAGCACCTGTCACATTTAATGTCTATCAGAAAGCTGCACATTTAATGTTACGTTGATCATCTTCAACACGAGGAGCCCATCCTTCTTTCTTTAGTTAGATTTTTTTATGACTCAGAAGTGAAAAATGCCAAGCCAACATTTATCAGTAATAACCTCTTGAACTTGAGATAGTGCAGTAGAAATTTGAAGTCATACGGTGAGGTTCTGAAATAATTTCAGAAGACCAAAGATCAGGGAACTTTCTCAAACTTTACAAGAATACAAACACATCCAGTTGCAGTACAATAATCAGGTGGAGTTGCGAGGTCACGGCCCTGACAGCAGCATTATGTTTGATGGGCAGTAATGACTCTGTCTGTCTGCAGAATGCCCTTGAAATTCTTTTGGGCCGGGACTGTCTCCCTAGAAAGACCCCCTCCCCCCCAACCCCTTCAGTAGCATTCTGTGGCCCAGTGATGACAACCCCCACCCTCCCACAAACCCAGTCTCCCCCCTCCGACATGAAATGGGTCCATTGTTTGGGAGGTAGCTAGTGCAGGTAGCTGAGTGTGGTGGGGGTGTGGGGGGCTGACAAAGCAGTGGTTCTTGTTATCATGTGGGAGACAGCCAGGTGAATAAGTGCCGCGACAGAGACTCCCAGTTCTCGGACGGAGGAGTCAAACATTTTCCTCTTCGTCTGATGATGTAGAGATGAAACATCTCCCTCAGCGTGTTTTTCAATATGTAATTCCAGCTGAAAACTGTAGCTCAATGTATGACTATACATGACACCAAGCTGCCATTGAATTATTTATATGAGCACATACAGTGACTGCTGTGTCAGACTATAGGGGGTCCACAGGGCATAAAGACATTGTAAAACTTAAAATGTCTGAATGAAAACTAAGTGATATGCACATTTTATATGATTTTCCTCTGACCCTGAGATAACAAATGTTTCAGTCTTAAATGATACTAAAACAGACAACTAAAATCAAAATCAGAGCCTTTAATAAAAAAACATGAAAACATGATTTTCACATGACTTCAAACTTCAAAACTTCAAACTTAATCAGACCTGAAGCTTCATTATGAAACACAATTCAATACAGTAAAAATATCACAATCGCCTTCTTCTCTAAATGTGTGTTTACAAAGTATACAATTGGTTTTGTAAAATATAAAATGAATGGCACACTACATCATGGACTTACAGTTGTTAGCCTCAGCACAGTGACAAAGCTGCACACAAGAAATGAACAAAGAAAAAACAGTTTGATGTAGACTCTGTTGAAAAGGACAAACAATACATGGTGACATGCATATCAGTGGTTTCTCCATGTCAACATGAAGACATGTGTTTTAGTTATATTTTTAAAAATGGCCGTCCTCTCCGCTTCTCTTTCAGGAGTCTTTTCCATGATGGCAGAAGCGTGAGAAAGGAGCAGGTTCAGACGTAGTCTCGCTTATCGTAGCCGCTGGGGGCGACTGACCTGGTTTGCGAGTACATCATCTTTGATGGAGGCCCGTACCTTTTCTCAGGCTGAGGAGGGCAACTGGAGCAGAGGATGCCCCCTCCGATGAGCAGAAATGCAGCTGCGGCCCAGCCCAGGTACAGAGCTGCACCTATCTCCCTCTTCTGCGCCTCAGGTATGACGGGATTGTAGAACTCCATGATGATGGTGTGGGCCGACCACGACACGGGGATCAGCTGCATCAGAGAGGCCAAGATGAAGGCCCCCCCAGCAGCTATCATCACCCGAGCCTTAGCTGTCTCTTCGCTCACGCAGTTGGTGCACTTTGCCCCCATGATGGCCACCAGGACTCCAATGACGCCCAGCAGGATGGAGATGATGGTGAGGGCACGGGCCGCTTGGAGGTCTGCGCTCAAAGCCAACATGGAGTCATAGATTTTACACTGCATCTGACCTGTGCTCAGGACCACGCAGCTCATCCAGATGCCCTCCCAGGTGGTCTGGGCTGTCACTATGTTCACCCCGATGAAAGCTGACACTCTCCACATGGGCAAGGCGCAGGAAACAATGGCTGAGATCCATCCCAGGACGCCCAGAGTCACCCCAAGTATCTCCAGTCCCACTGAAGGCATGTCTGAGCTGTTCTCTAAAGAGATGTCCTCTTCACCTCAGCAGATGGACGTTGATGGAATGAATGAGTGAATAGAGAGCTGATTATTCATATAAACAGCACATTTCTCCAGAGCAGAAGGTGGAGTTACCTCATTGGCTAGGGAGGATTTTAAACTGTCCTCTGTCCCGCCTAGTTTGTACAGAGGAAAGCGCAGCCTTGGCATGTGAATGGCCTCAGCTTAATCATTGAACTTCCTGGGCTCCGGTAGCGCTCCCACCTGTTTGGGTGAGGGGAGAGTAAACAGAGGGTCTGTATCTCAGGTCTGGGGTAGTTAAAGGATAACCGACATGTTAAAGAGCTGTGGATGAATGATTGAAAGTGGAAGGCACAATATCAGCTGCTGTAGATTTCTCATTGTACTTGTGTCAGTGAGTCAGATGTTTGGGTTTCAGGTTTGTATCTTGATTTTTATTGTTGTGCAGTTTGTGTTAGTAAGGCCGCACACAAAGGTTGTGAAAAATATTTCTGCTTTAATTATGCCCTGATTTTTTTTTTATGAACTACATTTACTGAAGCTGAGGAAGAGGAAAGGAGGGGAATGATGGAAGCGGTGAAAAGGGGATAGTTCTTTGGAAACCAGTGGGAGTACTGTGATAATCTCAAAGGTATGTTTGTATCTGTCCTGTGACAGCCCCCATATGCTTCCAGCAAATTTGATGAAACTTCATCTGTGACATTTTGATTTACTGGAACCATCGTCTTTTAACAGCTTAAGATAGGAACTAAAAATGTTTTTTTCTTTTTTTCTTCACTGCAGGTTTGCGGGAGAAGATTTGAGCGTTATCAGCAGAGAATAAAACTTAGATGTCATTTGGGAGAGTTCATAAATGGGTAAGAAAAGGAGTCTCCAGATATTACAGAGGGGAAATATTCTTGACCTACTATTAAATACAAGAGAAGAAGTTGAAAGAAGCGGTAGTTCCCACTGAGACAGGTGGTTGATAATGATGTTACTTAACTTTGCCATTATATAATGATACAAAAATTTTTCACACGCAAAACCTGACCTGCAGATCCCAGAACAACACAACCACACGATGATGACATATGATCCAGTAACATTGGGTGTGTACTGCTGAAAACTGCTTTTCTCAGCTGTTTTCCCTGGGTTCGCCTGACTAATCTGTGTCACTGGTCACCGTGGGAGGTAATAACTAAGACCACATGTGGGAACTGCAATGTAAATAACACAAACCCCCTCTAAATCTGCAGTATCTGCGTGCAGCAGGCACGCAGGACGGATAAAAATAATTTATGACATTATTCCAGTCATACAAAGAGGGAGTAGGTGAGTTTGTTGGAAGCTGAAACAACTGTGTATGTGTGCACATCGTTGGGGGGGGTGTCTTATCAGTGTCCTTGTTCTGAAGGTCACAGCGCATCGGGGGGGTCAGCCTCAGTTTAACTGCTGCACGTGCCACAGATGAAGACCCTTTTTACCAATATCCTTCATCACGCTCATCAAGGCATCGAATCTTCACAGTGTTGTTGTCAATCTGTAAATTGGCTTATAAAATACACTGGGAATAAAGGGAGGCTCCTTTTAATGATTGTGTTACTTGAAGCAATGAAGGAAACATGGGTCTCTAAGGCTCCAAATACTTTGAACCCCAAAGGCTGTGAACACTTCCTGCCGCTCCCCTTTGCCATGAGGCGATGAAGTTTGTGTTTCTCTGCACAGGCAGCAGTACTGTGTGCTCTCACAGAGGCATGTGAAGTGGCTGAGATGAGTGTAAAACAGCAGCCATTTGCACCAACTGCCGTTATGCATTCGGTGTAGTTTTGACACGCTGAGCAAACGAAGGCAGGTCCTCACGTCCGGTGGGAAACCTATCTGCTCCCCATGCAATACAAAAGTAGATAAAGCAGCTAAAAGCTCAGCAAACCACGTCTTCATTCAGCTCTCAGAGATCTGCAAAGCAAGACATGCGTCAAAGTGCAATGCTGCATGCATTCATCATTATGTGAAAGTGGTACAAAGAGAAGCAATTTATGAACATTATCCAGTGTACAAGAGGAATTGTGCATAATACATGGGCCAGCTGCTGCTCTTGGCTGTTGCATGTTTCCAGCTGTGTAGTCATTAGCACATGATGATTGCACAGCTGGACTCATTCATGCTACACAATGCTACACAGAGGGTCTGTGGTCACTCTGGGAGTTTTCAGTATATTTAGAAACCTATTCTTTGCAACATTATCCCCATGGCTCGAGCCAAAGCAAGTAAAAAAGTAAGAATGGATGTTTTCAGCCTGTATCTTTCTTTCTTATATTTCAGTTTCTTAACAAACTCGGAGTGCTGAACTGCCACATCATCTATAGCTTGTAGGTAGAATAGGACAAGATTTTAAAGGTTTGAAAGGAAGAAATGTGGTTTCAGACTCAATACAGCGTCATTTATATTGCTAAAAATCCAGTGGACCCTAAATGCAGCAGTTCCCATCGTTGTACAACAAATCCAAAGAGGCATTTCCCCCCACCTACAGTTTTGTTTTTCCATTTTGATTGGAAAACTCTTTGAGCACTTAGATGCATGTTTCTATCAGTGAATCTCATTATGGAAGCAAAGTAAACAGCTGCAAACCGGCCTGATCAACGAGGCCTTTGTGGTTCAGTTTGGACTCGGTGCAGGTTACGTCCCCCTTGCGGACAGAGACTTTTATCTCTGACTCAGTTTCAATCTCGCAAATGGAGGACAGGCTACAATGGAGGGGCAACATGAGGTTCTCTTCCACAACAAACCCTCCATTGTTCCTTTCGCCCATTTTCATTGAAATAAAAAACCAAATTTCTCCGTGCACCAGTGAGAGCTCTTATTGGTCAGACTCTGCTGAGCCCCACAGCTGGCGTATTCCCCTGTTCCTGCATACCAAATCTGTGCTCGTGTTACACTTAATTTCAGCATTAGTTCCTTTTTGACTCTTTGGCAATAAAGTTAAAAAACTGCATTTCCCCTATGATGGAGGCTTGGAAGTGAAAACATTCTCAAGTTTTGCTCTTTTATTCATAGTCTAAACTAACTTGAATCATGAATGATCTGCATTAACATTGTGTGACATTATGAAGATCAAACACATCTTAATTTAAATGAAAAAAGCCCAAACCTACAAGTGCAATACATTAATATATGAAATGGAATAGTAAAAGGAGCGTAAGATGCCCACTGCTACAGAGAAATGTCCGTAAAAAAAAAACACATCATGAAGCATGCATACTTAATGTTCAAGCCCTGTTCGTTGCATTGAAATCCAAACATCAGGTATCCATCATAGTTTTTTTCATCTGATGTCAAACATTTATACATAGTCTCTTCTGGTGTATCCATTGACTGACATGGTTTTAACTGCTGAGTAGTCCACCCGGGGAGGCACAGAGCCACCACCACTCGGTGCTGTAGCTGATCCAGGGGGGCAGGAGCAACAGAGCAGGGCCCCTCCGAGAATGAGCAGGCAGGAGGCAGCCCAGCCAAAGTACAGAGCGTTACCAAACTCTCTCTTCCCCGTCTCCTCGAGCAACGGGTCGTAGAAGCCCAGGACAATGGCGTGGGCCGTCCAGGACACGGCCACCAGCAGCAACAACCCGGCCACCACGAAGACCACTCCAGCAGCCACCACGAGCCGCGGTTTACTGCTCACATCCCGGCTGCAGTTGGTGCACTTGGCGCCTGCCACTGACAGGCCAATGGCCACAATGCAGAGCACCATGGAGACAATAACCAAGGCGCGAGCTGCCTGCAGGTCCACCGGTAGTCCCAGCATGGAGTCGTGCACCTTGCAGTGCATCTGGCCGGTGCTCTGCACCGAGCAGTTCATCCACAAACCCTCCCAGATCACCTGGGAGATGACGATGTTCTGACCGATGAACGCGGCCACCCGCCACATGGGCAGGCCACAGGCCACCATCACGCCCAGCCAGCCGGCCACGGCCAGGATCATCCCAAGGATCTCCAAGCCTGCAGAGTACATAGTTGGAGGTGGGGATGAAGACGGAGCTGAACAAGGCGCTCTGCCAGGGTGCTGTGGATAGAAGGCCTTCTGTGTCCGCAGGCTCAACCCTCCTGAGATGAAGGCGATATCGGATCTCCTTGTCTCAAAGTCCAGCGTTAGACTTTTAGTGAGAGAGAAAGAGAGAGGGAGAAACAGATTCTACCTTCTTTATAAAGCTTAGACGAGTGAAGGTGGAGTCAGCTTCAGGTGGAATCATGTTTAACTTCTAATAGGGGGTTACTTTATTAATTAATGCATTAAATTGCATTGAAATACAATTGAGTCACATGAAAATCCATAGTCTTGCAAAAACAATTTAGATAATAGCAGATGAATTAAATAGAAGTGGTTTCTGGAAATCCAACCCACAAAAATCATTAATGTGCTCAGTTTTGATTTGACGCAACCAACGTTGCTTTTCAAATCTTTTAAATTTGAGAGAGAGCATGTACCTGCCATGTGCGACAACCTTGAAGAAAAATGCTGAATCAGCATCTGAATGAGATCAAGAAAAAAAAGCGACAATGACAGGCATTGTTTTCGTTGGTCAGCTACACAATCCCGCCCAGGAGGATAAAGACTGGGTATAAGTTAACAGGGCTCATTATCAGTCTGCATGCTTGAGGTGCTTCTTAAAACTGAGGGTATAGGATCTTATATACATACAGTATATATTCTAATCAACAAAATTCTCTAAAAATATTGGTTTTGTAGACTATGACCTGGCATGAGCAGATAATATCCCTTTGAATCTCATGGCAAACCATAAATATAGACCTGGGACTTAATGGTGGGTCATGTGTGTAACTATAATCCCCCTTGGTAAATAACCCCTTTGTACTGCATATGATCATTTACTGGGAAAAGCCAGTGGACCACATTTAGTTTTAGGTTAGAACAGTTCTTACTGAGTCCGTCATTTAAAAATATTGGACTGAAAATCTAATCAGAAAAACCCCCTGAAAAAACTGCTCTATCCAAAACGTCTCTTCTATCACAATTGTTTATCTGTACCTGGATCCATATCAGCCTTTTATCAGGATGATCAACTGAAAACAAAAACTTCATCTAACTTCTAAAACAGCTTCTTTGTTAGAAAACAGAGCTGTTGAGGTTCACTGACAAGTGAGTCATTACAGGCTCTTCTCTAATTAACAGGGCTCACCTGGGGTCAGTGGTCAGAATCAGCACTGCTGCTATCTTGTGGTGAACCTCCTCCACATGTACATGCACACACACACACACACACACACACACACACACACACCTGACAGTTGCACATTTAGCGTAATTTAGTGTTATTTTACACAAGAAGCACCATGTATAATCAGCAACCTGGGATAAACTTTACACAATCATTTATGTGATTGCGTGTGTGCGTGTCGTGTATGCATTGTGTTGTAGATGTATGTTTTCACAGGCAGGGGGAGCCACTGCTGCATTATGTCTTGCAGAAAACGCCCTGAATTAGGATTTTGGTTGCATGAATTGTTTCCTTTTCAGTTATTCTGTAGTGCACAGCAAGCAGCTAAAACATAAGTCTAATGTTTTTATTTCCTGCTTTTCCAACTGGCAGCAGTCCCTGTACACAGTGCCAGGAGTTAGCGTTAGGGAGGGTCCTACGTCGAAGGAAAAACATTTCCTCTCAAACTCTACCACACTGCAGCTCTGTGGAATACCAGACACATTCAGATAAAACCAGATCCAGTTTGACATTGACTCATGCCTGCTGGCATCTTTGCATTTGGCTCTTTATTGTTGTTTTTTTCAGGGTCTTGCTTTGTACTTTTGTTCAACTGGAAATGTTTTTTTTATTCGGGATGCCTTAGATTTACCTACAGTAAAACGTATGGGGAGGTTTTTTTGTTCCACGTTTCAGGAACAACATATTGAATTTTAACTTTCCTTAGATGTAAAGTTGTAAAACCTTTCTTATGATTTTAGGTGTAGCAGACGCTTTTGAATTCAAATTAACTCAGGAATGAGACTGACATTTATGCAAATAATCGTATTTAAAATTCAAATTAACCACAGTTAGTTTCAGTCCACTGAATGTCACACTGTGTTTACCCTGAGTCATGCATGCCCACGTTCTGCCATCCTACATATCCGTGTTGTTTGCTGGACTCAACAGATTCAGTTCTGCAAAGGTCTTGGTCTATGAGTAACAGGCCACTCTCACGGAGGGTGTTCACCACACTTACAGCAGGTTCACCAACCCCATTAGACCATTCCTAAGAATACACATGTGGCCACTTGCAGAGCACTGTGCTAAACATTCACCATGTGGGAGCAGGAGCGAGTCTGACCGGTTTCCACGAGGTGCTGGCATCTGCTGCAGATTGTTGTTGTTCAACCCCAGCCACCATTTGAATAGTCTGTGTCACTGGTTCTGTCTACGTTAAATTCAAACCTTTCTTTCGTTAGATTTTTGTTTTTATTACATTTGTTTCACAGCTGGTTAGGAGAAGGGAGCAAACCTGTATCCAGCACTGCTGTGGTGCCCTTGAGTAAGGCCATTAACCCCGCCTGCTCGAGAAGATCAGGCTGTGGTTGTGTAACGGACAGCAGGCGTGAAGGTGATCGGGGCGTTACCCATAACATCAGTCTTCACATTTGAAAGGGGAGACATGTTTCGCTAAGGTTAAAGTTAAGGTGAGGGTGTGTGTTTGTCACGCCAGTTGGGAACTGAAAAACCAGACTTAATCATTGAATACAGAAATATATGATAAAATAACAACAGGAGGATGTTAGGCCTGAAAGTTTCCACAGGCCAAAAAAGCCAAACCAAAATTCCTGGCAGCTATTGTGTGCAACTCATATAAGACCATAAACAACCAGACTTTCACATGTTTATTTGGCACTTTCATTTAAGAAAAACATCCAGAGAGACTGAAGCTGTTCTCCTTCACCAACATAAGAAACAAAGAGCGTTAAGAGAAGTATCTGAGAGTAGAACAGAACAACATCAATTTTAAAAACATGAGAATACTGTATGTTGTTTGATGTGTAGAGGTTCTTCACACGTGATGCTAAAACTTTCTCATCATTCCTGCAGACTCCTTCAGGTTTCCTGTTTGTGTCATGTGACAATGTGCCGTGTGATGATGTGTCAGGCCCGAACACGCGTGACTCAGAGAATGATCCCACAGAGATACTCGCTCTGCTTAAATTACCCACTGAAACTGTGACTCTTTCTGAACAGTGGCCTAAGGTGCTCACCGCGATGACATCACTCAGGTATACACACACATTCTTTCCAATGTGATGCAGGAAACTGCAGGTTTTTTATCTCAGGAAAACCCCAAACAAGGTAACTGAGGAAAATATCATTATTTTCAGATAGAAGTGGAGAAGTTGTCACATGTATCACTACTCAGAACAGGATGTTCACATTAGTGGTTTCTCCCATGCATAAAAATGAATAAGTAAACCATTACATGTCATGGTTTATGTCTGTATTAAATGAGTTAAATAGGTATATTACACCAGCTGATAAAAATTCTGCATCTTCTTATTTGAGTCATGATTATCGTTTCTCTTAAAATGACAAAAAAAAGCAACACATCAACTTTTGAAGAAGTTCCAGGTTTGTTGAGGCTGTTTTAGTAGCCATGTGGATTTATGGAGGCTGCGGTTTGTGATGTTGCTGCATTACATTGTATTACACAGACACATTTCTGTTACTTAGCCCACTCTCATTGATACACCTGGGAAGGACAAAATAACAGAAACTCTCTTGTCAGTGTGACACAATGCAGTTCGACAGCACCACCAACTTTACCCTGTAAAATGATTATGTGGTTGAATTGGTCCCTCTCTAAGACAGTGTCAATAAAAACTGAACATCATAAGCTTCATGCAGGGAGGATTTACTACAGGACGGTTGCATTAGACTGCATTAGTTTTAGCTAGGCGTGCCTAATAAACTGCCAGCTGAGTGTATGTACACATGTTTCATTTGCATATGCTGTCTAACTTCAAATAGATTGAAACTTCAGGAAACTTGATAACTTTAAACAAAGACAAACTTGACTCAAAGACACCTGAGCCCGTGTCTGCACTGCAGCTTGTTAATGCATTTTTCACTTTGCATTGATATGAATAATGGTCCAAATTAACTCAAGGGTTGGACGCCTCCTGAGTGACAGCCAGCCGTTAACTGAGAAGTCTGGGCTTGCCTTGGACTGCCTGCTGACACTTGTCACGCCGGCTCCCTCTGGCATTTTCTCATGTCCTTTGGAGTCAATTTTTTTTTCTTCCCCTGCTGAAGTCTTTCCTTGTGCAAAGTTACCTCAGCTGAACACGATTCAAGCCCTTTATTTTCACTTTCACATGACTATCTAAATTTGGCATGAATTATTTTTACTTCATCAGTCTGATTTAAAAATAAATAAATAAATATGAGATTATTCAATATCTGCTGCTGTGCTGTGCCATGCTGACAAAAACACGAGGCAGGTGCCTGTCTGGGGCCTATCGGGATCGACCTCAGCATCAGGACTAATCTCACCCTGAAACCATCTCTCCTCAGAGTCTTAATTGTGGAAATTCCTCCTTGCTTGCTTGTGTGTGGAACCCAATCTCCATAGCCAGGCCCAAGCAGCTTTAATGATCTTACCTTGGATAAAATAGAGGCATTATAGTCCTAACGGCACTTTTGGCTCTTAAACACTGCCTCCATTCATTTCTGAAACAATCTGATTCTCTCTCTACCTCTCTTTGCCCCCTCTCACCATTCCTTCTTTTTTTGCAACAGTTTGTCAACTGGAATCACTTGGCACAGTGTTTGCCATCTCCCCAACATCCCTCCCGGTGTCCTGTCCCTGCTGTGGAGAACTATTGATGATTCAGGTGGAGAGCTTCAGCAGCAGAGTGCACATTTTTCACCCTGTAAGAAAACCTGTAGGAAGAAGGCTCACAACTCTGAAAGGTCAGCTACTTTTATTTTCACCTACAGAACATCTTTTCTCCTCATGCATGACATATAATTGTTGTTGACAGATGAACAGGGTTCATATCTTTTAATAGCATTGTTTCTATAATGCTTGAGGTCTTTGTTCGTGCTTTCACATGCATGTCTTGTAGCTGTGTAGCTTTTCTGTTCCACTGCTGTGATAAATCATTGAAATCTGTGCATGATGTATCATGAACTTCATTAGTTGCATTTGCGCTGTAAAAATACATTTACCAGATTAGTGAGCCAACATGTACAGCAATTATGATTTATTTGCATTAGAAGCCAGGAATTCAGGTTCAACCGACCATTTTCAAAGCAGTGATTTTTATTAAATGCCTTAAAAACGTAACTCTTAAAAATAGTGGCTTAAGGAAGAGGATGGTATTTTTATGTTTGAACCTGCTTTTTGAACACATCCAGGCAGACATATTTACTGTGCACTTTTCACGCTGTCACTCTTGTCACTCCTTCAAAGTGTACAACTGGGAATCTGCAAACAGAAGCCTGAGTGCGCGCCTTTGTTTCAACCTGAAACTCCTTCAGCTCAAAAGATCAGAGACAAAGACTCAAACTATGATGTAGTTAGAGTATAGTATATATATATATATATATATATATATATATATATATCCCAACATGACCTTTTTTGTCTGAGACCTCTTTGTGTTTGTATGAATCACTTTCCACATCACAAATGCAAAAGTAATGGAAATAACAGAAGACAGAAGTAAAATTACTTGAACTTAATAGGTGTACAGTATGTTACAGGAACTTAAAAATACAAAGCAAGCATCTTTTCAAGTGGTTCTTCCCAGTTCCTCAAAAAGCTGACATTTTACACGAACACATTTTTCAGTTGATTGCAGTTACTGTTAACACAGAACATGCGAAAAACATGAAAACAGGAACAGAAAAGACACATAATTATGAAGGTGTGGCTGAGGGTATTTTTGAAAGTGTGCTGAACCAAATTCTGCACCTGTTAGTCACCTGTGTTCCACCTGCAACGATTAACTGACTGAGACATGATGACACATGCCCAGGGCTGGGAGCGGGGATGGTTGGGGTAGCCATCACGTCACGGCTCTGTGCGACAGTGTGTCTTTTTCAAGCCCCTCCCGAGTTAGGTGTATAAAAGACCCACTCCAGACTTGCCCAAACATTTACTCTTGGGGATCTCTCAAGCCAAGACTTCACTGACGCCTTTTGGACCTTTTGTCGGACGCCTGTGCAAAGAAGCTTTCTGAGGAGACATGGTGTCGGCCGGCTTTCAGATGTTGGGCACTGCCCTGTGCATTATTGGCTGGATTGGGGCTATCGTTTCCTGTGCTCTGCCCCAGTGGAAAGTGACAGCTTTCATCGGCCAGAACATTGTCACCGCTCAGACCACATGGGAAGGCATATGGATGAGCTGCGTGGTCCAGAGCACGGGCCAGATGCAGTGCAAGGTGTACGACTCCATGCTGGCTCTGTCCCGGGACCTCCAGGCTGCTCGCGCCCTCATGATCGTCTCCATTCTGATCGCCATCATGGGCATCCTCCTGGCCATCGCAGGGGGCAAGTGCACCAACTGCGTGCAGGATGAGAGTGCTAAAGCCAAAATTGGCTTGGCCTCTGGTGTGATCTTCATTATTGCTGGTGTTCTGTGCCTCATCCCCGTGTGCTGGACGGCAAACACCATCATCAGGGACTTTAACAACCCGCTACTGATGGGCTCCCAGAAGAGGGAGTTGGGAGCTGCCCTCTTCATCGGCTGGGGGGCCGCGGCCCTCCTCATCCTGGGCGGAGGGCTCCTTTGTGCCAACTGCCCTCCCAAGGATGACTACCCTGCAAAGTACTCAGCTGCCCGTTCAACCACACCCAAGGACTACGTCTGAGGAGGGAAAAGCCAATGAGACTGAAAAAAAGAGATACTTGAGGCAAATGCTTCGTGGTCCGTGAAATTAATTTGCTTTGCCACATTTAGTAAGATTTGAATTTCACATTTGATTTTCGTTGTGCTCATAGTTTGGTTTGATATGTTCATGTTGAGTTACAACACTTTTGGATTTGTTCCATCAAGATAAACACGCACCACGCCCAGACAACGGTTTCTGTGGAGCCAGTAAAAAACTAAAAATGTAACCTGTTTCTCTGATGAATTTTTTTTCCTGTTTGTTGTCACCCTTTTGTACCATTTTTACATATCATTTCATTTTAAAAGCTGTTTTATATGTGACTGTCTGAAACTGTAAATAAAGATTTTTTTTTTATCAATGCTGAATTATCACATTCTGTGTGTTCTTCTAGATTTTATTATTTAAAAAGTTTCATAGCTTACGCCAAAATGGAGCCTTCGGGAAGAAGACATGGGGTGTGGCTTTGAATTACACAACTCGTGATCAACGTCCAAAAACAATGATATTCAGCCTATTTTGCACAAATAATACAAACTTCTAGATATTTGCAATTTGTCCCCAAATTAAATCCTCATTGTGCCGTAAAATTCTCCAGCACCGAAAAATCCCTTTTTATGGGGAGAAAGAAGACAGAAAAAGTATATGTCAAAATTTTATACTAATAATTATTTTATAACATAATACAGCTAAATCATATAAAATGCAACAAAATGCACTCAATACAACACAATACGAGCCAGTGTTGTTGGGAAATCAATCAAGCTTTCTGTGTGATCCTTATGAATAATGAGAATCATGTATATTTGCATTTAAAGAATAATTTCAAAATATGTGCAAAACCAAGAAGGTGCATCTTAGAAAAAAGTAGTTCCTGTAAGCTGCAAAACAGGAACCTTTGAAGCACTGAGTAATTTAAGCTTATGCTTTCTGTTTCATTACCTGTGCAGTACTGCCCCCTTGCAGTAAAAAAAAAACAACACACACAGACTCACACCTGTCACACATGCTCGTGGAGGTAAGAGCTATTTTTAAAAATCAAGTTTAATTATCCCTTAATTGGAATGAACCTGTATTTAAATGTACAATAGTTTTATCCAATTTTCCTAATGATCAAGTTGAATATTCACCACATTTATGGTTGAGTGTGAATGAACAAAATAACTACACATTATTCTTTTCTTTTCCTTTCTTTTTCACCTGGAAAAAAGTAGGTTGTTTATTTTTTCAGTATCTGACCTTGAAACTGTGAGCTTGATGCTTTCTGGCAGGTCAGCATTACTAAAGGTCACCAGGTCTCTGTTTGTGTGTAAACTCCTTCCAGCCAATAGGTGCTGAGCCCTGTGGTATCACATACCCTCATGTCTCTGCACCATCTCCTCACACAGCAACCTATAAATACAAGCTCACCTCGTCCCGATTTCTTTCTCTATTTGGGGATTTTAACGTTGGGAGGAACAAAAACCGACGAGATGGTTTCTCAGGGGATCCAGATTATTGGTATATCGATGGCTGTGATTGGTTGGTTCATGGTCATCGTGGTGTGCGCCTTGCCAACATGGAAGGTCACCGCTTTCATCGGAGCCAACATCATCACAGCGCAGACTATCTGGCAGGGCCTGTGGATGAACTGCGTAGTGCAGAGCACGGGTCAGATGCAATGCAAGGTGTACGACTCCATGCTCGCGCTGTCCCAGGACCTGCAGGCCGCCCGCGCCATGATCATCATCTCCATCCTGACTGGGATCTTCGGGGTGGTCTTCTCGATCGCAGGTGGGAAGTGCACCAACTGCATTGAAGAGGAGCGGGCCAAGGCTAAGGCCTGCATCATGTCTGGGATTTTGTTCATTGTCTCTGGGTTCCTCTGCCTCATTCCGGTCTGCTGGTCCGCCAACACCATCATCGCCAACTTCTACAACCCGTTGCTCATTGAGGCCCAGAGGTACGAGTTAGGATCTGCACTGTACATCGGCTGGGCGGCGGCCGCGCTGCTCCTGATGGGAGGGGGGCTGCTGTGTTGGAACTGCCCGCCCAAACACGAACACCCCCACTATGTGCCCAAATTCACACCTGTGAAGACAGCGTCAACATCAAGAGAATATGTATAAGATGAGGACTGTGCTTCCTTGAGGGAGGTCACAGGAGGAGCAGCAGATGAAAAGGATAGTGTGATTCACAATATAATAAGTAAATATGGCATGAAATCAGTCAGACTGACCTTTTTCAAGCAGCTGTAACAGTATAAATAACGGCTGCATTCCATTTAGTTGTGCCAGCAGGCCTGGGACTGTCCATGCTGGTTGTCACACCTACATGGAACCATTGTGCTTTTCCTCCTGTCTACTTAACCACCACAAAAAATTAACTTTGCTATTATTTTTCTATTTTAAAATATCTATAATGTAAATGTGAAAATCTCAAACTTAAAATCACTTTGTATTTATGGCCATTTGATGATTAACTAAGTTTTGTATCACGATTACAGTTAATCTGTCAGACTGTTGTACTTCTACTTAAGTAAGATTTGCACCTGCCTAAATAAAAAGGGGGTGTAAGTAACTGCTCTCTCTTACACAAAAAACTGTTTTTAGCACAAAAATGTCCTTCTTTTTCATTGTCCTTTTTGTTACCACATTTAGGCCCAAGAGCTCAAAAAGTCTGCGTTTGCTTGTGAAGGTTGTAATTTTCTATCACTGTAAATAAAGTACATTCTTAATGGATGGTTGTTATTTGCTTCATGTTTTTCTATTCACCATCAGAAGGTGAGCAAAGATGATGGTGTAGCTTTGCAAAGAGCACGTGAATAATTCTGCAGTAGTTTCCACAGGAACAGGGTGCATGCACATATAGATAAATTGTAATTTTTTTGTAATTCGGTCTGTTTGCGTATTCACCACTGATGGACCCTGATAGTTCTTTAAAAAGAAGATACAATTAATACAATTGTGCCTTGAGTTATCCTCCAGTTAAATGCAGGAATGCAAACTGTATTTGTTTGTAATGTGCCCTCCATGAAAACTTTAACTTTTCATCCATCTGTTCCTTAAGGCCCTGAAGGAAACTGCCATTATGTATTCACTGTAGTTTCGCTGAAAGGCAGCATCTCTGTTACACATTCATGCCTGGAAGCTGCTCAGTGCGACCACAGTCTGAGCAGCTCCACTGGAGCGCCTCAGTGCTGATGATGAGGATAATATGTCAAAGAAAAGTTTATGTATTTAGCGCTGCACTTGCCCAGTGTCCCTGAACACCTTCCTCCTTCATACAAAAATATGCCAACAATGCAGCTTCAGAGTTTCTGGCTTTTTCATGGCTGAAGCTCTGCTTTACTCTTTTCTCATGACACACTTTAGTGTCAGCATTTCCACAGACCCACAATCCCAACGCAGTTGTTTCAGAAATTACATTGTCTGGTTGGACTTCCTAATACTGAACTTTTCTGACGCAGGACACGACCGCAGTGCGACGAACTGGCCATCGAGCAGCCCGAGTGGAGCAGTTGTGGTTAAGAGTCTTGCTCAAAGGCATCTCAGCGCTGTGTCGGGTAAGTGCTGACCTTATACTTTTCCTGTCTTCCCAGTCTGGGCATGATACCATCATCGTTCCACTCACAAGCTTGCTCCTCTGACCTTTACCGTTTACTGCCATGTTAAATGACATGAAGTAAGTCAGGCGTTATAGTTTCATTATTCAGAGGCAAGTTGGTTTAAACCAAAATAAAGAGCTTTCACATGGCGTGGCGTGGAAATGCGGCATCGTACGTTTTTTTCAGTGTCATCAGTGTTCACAAAACAAACTGTCCTCTCTGGAAATGATTGTTGGCACAGTGTCTGGTTTTACTGAGCACGGTGTGTGAAAGAGCAAGTTTGTTTTAAAAACAAAGCTGTCTTTCACAGGAAGTAGTAGGTATGTGTTTATGTATTTTTAAATGCAGCATCACTTCCTGTGCCTCACCACTTCGCTGAGGTGATCATGATCAATCACATATTCTGTACTCCTCTGCTCAGGCCTGGCTGTCTATTTTAACTGGGACACATGGGACACAAGAGCTTCCAGTTTCCTTTGAGTTCCATTGGTCTCTGCAGGCATTTAGAGTCAAATAAAGGCATGAACTGCAGTGAAGTTAATCTAGTTAATCTCATTAGTGTCAGGGAGTAGGGCGCGCATGTGTGTGTGTGGCCCACAACTTGTCTGATTTCAAATTTGCACAAAAAAGATCCTTTTGTGAGAACAACAGCTATAATTTAATCATCTTCTGCAGTCTGAGGTCTTCAGATTTGTCTATGAACTCATCCTTCCTGCAGGAAAAACAAATGCATATAAAGTCTGTTTTTAAAGAACAAAAGTACGGCTTTGTTTAAAAACGGGTGCCACTCCTCTAACTCCATGAGGAGGAATCTTGTTTGGCCAGAAGAACTCACCTGACGATGGGCTGGCCTTCTTCCTGCATGTTCTCTAACAAACAACAAGTCAGAAAGCTTTGACAGAGAAACCGACCTCTTGCGCTCACTTCTCTCTCCTGCCCGTGGACAAAGCCTCTTCACCATGGGGAAGATCGCCAAGGAAGTGGTGGGTCAGGTCATAAGCTTCATAGGCCTGGTCGGGGTGTCGGTGACCTGTGGGATCCCTATGTGGAGAGTGACTTTCTACATCGGAGCCAACATTGTGACCGGCCAGATCGTGTGGGACGGCCTGTGGATGAACTGTGTGATGCAGAGCACGGGACAGATGCAGTGCAAGCTGAACGAGTCGGTTATGAAGCTGTCCCCGGACCTGCAAGCCGCCCGAGCTTTGGTCATCATCTCCCTGGTCTTCGGCTTCATCGGCTTCTTCATCACCTTTATTGGAGCCAAGTGCACCAGCTCCCTGAAGAAAGATTCATCCAAGGCCAAGGTGGTGATCATAGGTGGCTGTCTCATCATCCTTGCAGCCATCCTGGTCCTGATCCCTGTCTGCTGGTCTGCGACCATCACCATCACAGACTTTGATAGCGTCCTGACGGTCCAGACACAGAAACGGGAAATCGGCGCATCCATCTACATCGGCTGGGCCTCTGCTGCAATTCTTCTGATCGGCGGGATCATCCTGACCACTTCATGCCCGCCTCAAAGACCCATGTATGGATACCCAGGCTATCCGCCAGCACCCATGTACCCTTACGCAGGGCCAGTGGCAAGCCCAGCAACGTACGGCCCCATGTACGTGCCCCCATCCAGCCGACCATACTCAGGGACAGGGACATATGTGCCGAGCAAACCGTACGCAGCACCTCCACCCACATACGCTGCTGGACAGTACATGTAGAGACTGAAGAGACAAACGGAGGACAAAGACTGAGGTTTCTGCCCTGATGGCTTCATCAAAATTGCACCAAAATACACACTGTGTTTCTAGAGGATGGTATGTATTCCAATAAACTGTTGGAATGTAAAACGCATTTGATCAAACAATCATTGTGATGATTACTTTGATTATTAGAAATCTCTCAAAAATATCTTTCTCATTCATGAAGTCTGTGTGCAAAGAATGGTTGCATCTATTTTAATGAAGAAGCCCCTATTCAGATATTTATATTTTTCATTCAGAGCCAACTTTGTACATAGATATGACATTTCTGTTGTGTTTGCTTTTGTGTAAATGTCACTTTATTTTTTAATTTCAATAAAAACTTTTGCTGCACATTCATCTCCATCATCAGTCATTATCACAACATATTTTATGCAATGATATGAAATACTATCTGTACCAATCTGTGTAAATCAGCAGGATAAAAATAGTTATATTATAACTATATATATATTATTATATATATAAGATAATAATATAAAGTTTATTTATAAAATAAATGTTATATTAATTATGATTAAGGATTTATTAAACAGTCTTTTATTTAATCTTAATTATTGTCTCTACTGTGAAGAGCTCAAAAATAACTTTTTGTAGCAATCCAATCAACTTAACCGCAATGCTGCAGTAACTATTGGGTATTTTCAGATTTTTGCAACTAAGCAGAAGCAAAAACTAGGAAATGGCCACGCTGTCAACGTCATGACATCCGGTGATACTGCCATACATGTCCGCGTGTGTGGGTTTTTTAAAACCTGAAACCAATGACTGGACCTGATCTTCCGGTATTTTGCCCAATCAAAGGCTGGCCATTGGTAGAGCATTGTTTGAACTGAGGAATTCGAGGCGTCTTCACAGGCCTCATTTACATAGAGTCATTCAAGACGTTGATGTTCATCTCGTCGAAACTGCTCCCAGTCGACCTACGTGATAATGCGTGGAATCTGGTTGGACGAGAAAGTCGTTCAACGTGCTGGTTTCAGGTCAGAGGGAAGGACGTTCTGACCCCACCTTCAAGACAGACGTCCTTATAACTGAAGAAAAACCGCCACAGTCTTTATTCAACTTTACGAGCCGAGCTAAGCTCACCTCTTCTCGGGACCCACCACTCCTCAGCTGCAAGTGACTCAAACTAGACTTCGTCATGGTGTCGATGGGACGGCAGATGCTGGGCTTTGCCCTGGCCATCATCGGCTTCCTGGGAACCATCATTGTGTGCGCCCTGCCCATGTGGAAGGTCACGGCCTTCATCGGGGCCAACATCGTGACAGCGCAGGTCATCTGGGAAGGCTTATGGATGAACTGTGTAATGCAGAGCACGGGCCAGATGCAGTGCAAGATCTATGACTCTCTCCTGGCTCTGCCTCAGGACCTTCAGGCCGCCAGAGCTCTTGTGGTCATTGCCATCATTGTGGCAGCCTTTGGGGTCATCCTGGGCATCGCCGGGGGCAAGTGCACCAACTTTGTGGAAGACGCAAATGCCAAAGCCAAGGTGGCCATCGCTTCTGGAATTGTCTTCATTTGCGCTGGTGTCCTTGTCCTCATTCCAGTCTGTTGGTCTGCCCACACCATCATCAGGGATTTCTACAACCCCATCTTAACCAACGCTCAGAGGAGAGAGCTGGGGGCTGCACTCTACATCGGCTGGGGCACGGCTGCCCTTCTGATCCTCGGCGGCGCCCTCCTCTGCAGCTCCTGCCCGGCCAAAGAAAGCCCAGAGTATCCAGTCAAGTACTCTGGCGCCAGATCTGCTGTCAGCAGCCGAGCCTACGTCTGAGAGCTCCATTCTCCTGAGAGACTGCAAACTATTTTACGATATTAATCCTCCGTCGTGAGTTTGTGAATGCACCACAAGTTTTGTCTCAGAGTGAGAAATGATTTTCAGAGAAATTCAGAATGGTTTGGTGGAGGCGAGAGAGAGAGAGAGAGAGATTCCTGAAGAATGAGGATGTCACAAAGGTGTGGTGTGAAACTGCAGGAAAATCTTCCAGCAGTACGACGACTGGACTGAATGAGAGCGTGTCTATGTTAAGCTTGTATCAAACCTAATTTTCCTCTGAATGTTTGTCAAATCTAAGCTGTGCTTGAAGATGATAAAAGCCAGCAAAAAGCTATGATGAAAGGAAATTTGTATAGTATCTCAAATGCATTGTGAATTTAATGTATAAAATATTTTTCACGTATCTTTGACAGTCAAAAAAGACTGTGTTTTGTTTTTTGAAATCACTTATTTTTAATAAAACATTTACTTAATGGACATTCACTTTTTATTTCATTGTGAGACAATTTTTTTCTCCTGATTACTTTAGTTTAGTTTAGTTTAGTAACCTGAGCTACTTAAAGATTATGAGCAATAGTAATTTGTAATTAGTAATTTGAAGGTGAGGGTAAGTAAATAATACATTTAATAGATCTGTCAACAAACAAGGAAGAGACAACTTTAAAACAGGACTGAGAGTTGAAGGATGCAGCTTTTCATGCTGAGAGGAAACTGAGGTGTGTGTAACACTGATTTTGTTGAGACACATTGAAACAATAGCAAAGTTACTGTAATAACAAAGTCAAGACATCCAGGCTAGTCTGAGCTCTTTGTGCAGATGCTCAACGAGTTCAACCAGTTGCAAAGTGTGGAATGCTGGCTTTGTCTTTTGTACAGAACTGGTTATAGTCTGTCTAAAGAAGAGCTTCACACATTCAGAATTTAAACAGTTGTGAAAGTTGTAAAAGACTAAATTAATTCACATTTTAAAAGAATATAGACATAGATAATAAACATCTTCTAAGACAGGTATTACTCTGCAACATTCTCTTCTCATCTCTCCTCTCTTTTCTGATCAACTTCATTGCAACAGTAAATAACGTTTGCAGGACACATATAATCGCTGGTCATGTTCAACTGCAGCACATTTTTTGAACAAATGAAATGAGTCCACAGGAGCTGGTTTGGGTGGGTGGTGGTGGTAAAAAACCCAATAAAAGCCCTTTAAGTTTAAGGGTCACTGGTTTTAAGAGTCCAAACATAACCATAAAATCAAGTTTAACAAGACTTCAGTCACTATAGGTAAATATTGTGCTGCAAGATCAGATATTCTGGCAGAAAACAAATGTGTTGAGAATTTTGGGATTTGTAGGAATCACAGTTTCCTACAAATCATATTTGCTGTTGTATTGAAACTTAATTTCTAGGAAACAGGTTTGCCCATAGATGTTGATTGAGAGGGAACACGTGCAGTCTGTGTCGAGATGTACACTCTCTATAATGCAATCCGTGAATATTTGGATTGAGTTTCAGTTCTCCTCCTCTTCTTCTCCTTCTCCTTCTTCATCTTCTTCTTCTTCTTCTTCTAAACCAAACCTTGTAACATTTACCATGAAATGAATCTATCAATGGTTTTCAGGGCCAACAAATATCCAATTTGTTCTGCTAAATAGGGCATCAAAAAAAACCTTCTAATGCTGCTTAAAAAATGAGAAAAACTTTATCATCTAATTTGGAGTAGTTGTTTACAAATACAATTCAATACTTTGGTATTTCCACCGTGAATCAAAGGTGCATTATGTCAGCACATTGCAGGGTGTTTCACCAGCGTGAGCACGCCCTGTTCTCTTTCTGGTATCACATTCCTCAGATGCCCACTGCAATTAGAGTGAGAAAGAATGAACTTCAACCAGTCATAGGTTAATGACTGATGTCGAAACAGAAAGTTTTCATGCATAAAAACAAAAAAATATATAGTTTACATAATGTGACATTTGAGTTCTAGTTTAAAAAATATAGTAGCTAAAATGGAAAGAATCAAAAACTGTTTATGTTAATAATGGAACTAAATTCAAAGCAAAAAACAAACAAAATCTTAAACTGATAAAAAAAAAAGATGCAGCCTCTATTACATGAGAAGAAACAAAATTTTATAACATCTAGTTTCTCTGATGAAAAGCCCGTAAAAATAAATGGCAGGACATCTCATATAATTGAGTGTGTGAAGATACTGTAAACTTCCAAAGTGCGTTTCTTTTTTTTTTCTCTTAACATTTTGTCCCTGATTATATTTCACAAAGTTCGAGACGTTTCACCCTTAGAATTGTGCACATGCATGTGTAGCCTACACACAGACAGGATAGACAGGCCCCGCCCTACCCCATCTCTCAGTCAGACCCTCGCTCTGCACTCAAACTGACACAACGTTTACAAGTTTGCTGTTGCCTTTTCTGTCACATGCGTCCTCTGACCTCGTTGAGCGTACTCATGTAACCCTATCCTCATATCCATCCAGAACAGTAATTGAAACCCTCACCTACATTGTGCTTACACACAAAGAATCCTGCATGGCTGGTATTCTTTGGCTGGGCCCATAATGTGTCCTTTCACACCTCCTTTCATTGTTATTCTGCTTCAGATGAGCGCCTGATCAGCTCTTAATATTCTCTCAGAGACTCTCAGAGAGAGAAGACGATGACTTCCATGGGGATGCAGATGGCGGGCTGCACTCTGGCCCTTCTGGGCTGGGTTGGGGTGATCATAGTCTGCGGCGCGCCCATGTGGCGGGTCTCGGCCTTCATCGGCAACAACATTGTGACATCACAGATCATGTGGGAGGGCATCTGGATGAGCTGCGTGGTCCAGAGCACGGGCCAGATGCAGTGCAAGGTGTACGACTCCATGCTAGCTCTGAGCACGGACCTCCAGGGGGCACGCGCTCTGGTGGTGGTTTCCATCGTTGCTGGAATCGCAGGGCTGCTCATCGCTTTCGCCGGTGGAAAGTGCACCAACTTCATTCCAGAGGAGAGGGCCAAGGCGAGGGCGTCAGTGGCTGCAGGTGTGGTGCTGATCATCAGTGGATTCCTGTGCCTCATCCCTGTCTCCTGGACCGCCAGCATCATCATAAGGGATTTCTACAACCCAGTGCTGGTAGATGCTCAGAAAAGAGAGCTCGGGGCCTCCCTTTACATCGGCTGGGGGGCAGGGGCGCTACTGGTCTTGGGAGGGGGGCTTCTTTGTGCCAACTGTCCCCCTAAGGAAGACAAGACTCCCTCTGTGAGGTACCTCCTGAACAAGACAGGAGGAAACGGCAAAGAAGGTTCGTTGGAATCTTACACACCGACAAAGACGTATATTTGAGTTCTCTGAGCTGGAAGTCTGGTTGACGACTGTCTGATTTTGTTTTCAAGATGTGAAAGGATCTCCGGAGTTTAACTGGTGAAACACCAAGAAAAAGGACTGATAACTCACATGAAGGAAATATTCACATTGTAAAGGAACTGAACTATAAAGATACTTTGTGTCTGAGATTGCTTTATCTTACCCTCTGTGTGAACACATCTATGTGGATCATCTTAATGGTACAAACACTGATTTGCATGTTTGGGAAGTTGGTTTTACCTGAAAAAAAAAATTGTAATTGCACTATGTATATTATCGTTCTTTGATATGTGCTATTCTATTTTTTCACAATAAATGACCTTCTATTGTACGTTTTCTTTCTTTCTCCCACGCTTCTTGTTTGTATACATTTCAAAAATGCAGCAAACACCGAGAAGAGAACCTGTTGGTCAGGTACTTTCCACAGATCACTATCTGGGCAATTAACATGGTGACTCAGGGACTTAGACTCCTGTTGGCTGATGTGTTGAGTAAAGAATGACGTTCATTTAAGAGAGTCCCAGCATAAATATTCTGATTATTTCAGTCAAAGTGGGTTGTCTACAGAGAGCATAAACGTGTCCCACAGAAGTTAAATTTCAAATTTAAGATATTGCTTCAGTTTGCTTTTAAAAGATGTGCCCCCAACCGCCCACCCCCACTCCCGCTGCTCCAGAGGTGCTTTTGGTGTTTTCCCATCAGGCTACAGACCAAATATCAGGCGGGGATCACATGACCCACAGGAAGCGTCTGAAGAGCTTAAAAGGATCAAAACGTCAAAATGTTTGTGCTTTCTCACTGGATACTGTTTCTCCAATGTGACTGTGTCCACAACAAACTATCTGCGAGGTCTAGATTTTTTCAAGGCTAGTTTAAGAAAAACTAAATATTTTGGATTGTGTTAACATTAATTTTAAATCGATTTTTACTATCCCAATTCAATATTATCCCCTTCAATTTCTTGATGTGAAGCCCCCTTAACAACTCATAAAGTATGCCAGAGTTGTGAGACACAATATACTATAAAATATACTTTTTAATCTGCAAAACATCTATTTAAATTTAAGAGGGTAATATATTGCTTAAAAATAGAAAAAAGTTAAGTCTTTTTTTTTTTTCAAAAGTTGATACACTGGCTCTATTTGTGAATAAAAATCTGATTACATCAGCCATTGATATTGTAATTTTATATCTACTTTTTCTGTTTAATTTAAATCCAACGTTATTTGCCTCCTCTCAGCAGCAATGTATGACCCCATGTTTGAGTAGGTAATCAGGCCTCGTCGCTGTTTTTAATCTTTTGTGATGTACTGCTACCTAGTGGCTGGAAAATCCCTAAATGTCTGTCTGAAAAAATCAGTTACAGGAAATACACGTCTACCCTTTTCTATTACATATAACCACACCTCATTTATTAATGTTGTTATAGTGAATTAATATTAAGGAACACTGTTTTCATGTAATACAGGGGAACATTTCAGCTTTATACTAATGACTGAAATATATCAAAGAGGAAACTGTGTTTTTGTTCCAGGGTGAAGGAGACATCCATGGCTCTACAGGAGCTGGGCATCAGCCTCTCCATGATAGGTGTTGCCGGGACCATCCTGATCTGCGCTCTGCCCATGTGGAAGGTGACGGCGTTCATCGGCACCCACCTGGTGGTCATGCAGGTGTTCTGGGAAGGCCTGTGGATGACCTGCGTCAGTGAATACACAGGCCAGCTGCAGTGCAAGCTCTACGACGCCCTATTGGACCTGTCACCAGACCTCCAGGCGGCCCGCGGCCTCATCTGCATCAGCCTGGTCCTGGGCTGTCTGGGATTCCTCATCTTCCTTCTGGGAGGCCGCTGCACCAACTGCCTGAACCATCCCGGCATAAAGGCTCGGGTGGTGCTGAGCTCAGGGGCCATCTTCTGCCTGGCATCCCTCACCACTGTAGTTGCTGTGTCCTGGACGGCCAACTCCATCATCAGGGACTTCCACAACCCACGCGTCCCTGAGGCGCTAAAGAGGGAGCTAGGAGCGGCCATATACATAGGCTTTGTGACCTCTGGGCTACTGTTCTGTGGGGGGGCCATCCTGTGCACAAGCTGCCCACCACAGAGGGCCAGATTCCCCCTCAGTGGGTACACACGGGCCAGAACCTCCACGCACAACAGCTATGCCATCAAGAACTATGTGTGAAGTGAGCACTGTGTGATGTAATGCAACAGGCCATATATATATATTAAACAGTACTGTACAGGTGCTTTGCAAAACATTCCAACAATACCATCATTAATACTTTAACTACACCCAGAGTGGTGCTCGTATAAGACCACTTGCAGGTGTGGGTCAGTTGTAATGGAATTTCATATTAATGAGCAGATGAATTATTTAACCTTCATAGAGGGGGGATATATTTCATTGTATGCCTGACACAGCTATGACTATAACTGTCATTACAATAGCTGTAGTCCTGGATTTTCATGCGTTTGTCTTCAGTTTCTCTTACAAAGAAAATCACACTTGTGACCCCAATCGCTGAATGTGTATGAATTTCTATCGAGTAGAAAACTATATTAAATCACACTTTAGCCACTGTTTTTGTGAAATTATTTGCTGCTCTAAAACTTGCGTGCTGCTTCTGACTTGCATCATAGAATTAAATATAAACACGACAGAGTGAACGTTGCCAGTTGAATCTGTTGGGCAGGTAGAAATCCAGCAGCTCCAGAGGTTTCAGCCACACTCCCCACATCTGGCAGAAAACACATGCTAACTGCAGTGAGAAGTCGTGGCTCTTTAAATCTAACTTTTCTTTCAGAATCATGACACAGTGGCAGAAAAATCTGCGTACAGTTGAACTTTTGTTGTTCTCCCTCCTCACAAAAAAACTGGGAGAAAGGGATTGTTTTGAAACCATGGCAGAGCAAACAGAGGGATCTCCCTCCTCCGCCCAGCAACAGCCGTGCCTTCCTCTTCTCATGAATACCATAAAACCGGTTTCTCCTTTCTCAGCTGACATGCAAAACAGACAGGCACACATGCACCCCCACCCACACACACACACACACACACACACACGCGCGTTATAATAACACCCCACCCCGGCGCACTCTGCTCCCAGCTGTGTCTGATTAAACGGTCGGGCCTGCAGCGAAGAGGAGCAGGCGGCAGGGCCCGGAGTCATGGAGCGGCGGCTGGAGCTCGCCGCCCTCGGTCTGGCCCTCACGGGGTGGTTGTGCGCAGTTCTCACGCGCTGCCTGGCCCTGTGGAAAGTTAGCGGCACCCTGGACAACATCACGGCCACTCTGCCGGCCTACTGGGACGGGGTGTGGCTGGAATGGGATCACTGGGACTTGGCCCACGATGGTAGCCTGCACTGCTCTTTCTACCAGTCTCTCATGTCCCTCTCTGGAAGTTTTCGGACGTGGAGAGCCCTCCTCATGGCAGCCGTCGGAGCCGGGGCAGTCGCTGCGGTGACTGGTGCAGTGGGGGCGGTGTGGTTCCCCCGGCGCGGACAGGTCAAAGTGTTTTCTGGTGCTCTGTTTGTTTTGTCAGGGATCCTGCTTCTGGTTCCTACAGCCTGGACGTGCCATCACAGCAGCCAGCCGCTGGAGGGTGCTGTGCAGCTGAGGAGAGAGTGGGGGCCCGCGCTGTACCTCGGATGGATCTCCTTCGCGCTGATGCTGGCCGGAGGGGCGTTTCTCACCACCAGATGCCCCACTAGTGAGAGGCAGGCGCATCGGCCCGAGGAGAGCCGGTACCCGGTTCCGGAGGAGGAGGGTGCCAGTCACCCTCTGAGCCGGATCAACAGGGCCACCTTCACACACAGTCAGTATGAACGCGGGTCGGTGCCTATCTGAGGGGGACTGAGCGCAACATGACTAAACTGGAACATGTTCAATGTGTGAAATGACTTGGGTTGAGTAATGAGGCACCCGTTTAACGAAGCATGAACTTGACATTGGAAAGCACAAGAAGGGAAACGTTTTACAATGTGTCCCCGTTTTACTGACAGAGGTGTGGGCAGGACTTTTAATTTCAAGTGTGTTATTTCTGTTGGAACTAACACACTGTATATGCATTATACTGTTTCCCCATCTCATTAACACTGTATCATTTCTGAGTTTCTTTTGCTGTGAAAGAGATGATCCTACAACTAAATACTGTACATATTGCACTACATTAGTGATGCAGTTTCAATATCCATTTGGTTTTTTGAGAGTGGCAAGAAAATGTTTACATCTGAGATGAGTTCTGCAGGAAAGGACAGTGTGGAATTCAGCATCAAAAGATTAAGGAACATTTGGTTACAGAAGTTAGCCTACTTGATGTCATTCTGCCACAGAGCACAGGAGTTAAGAAGGCGATCACTATTTCTGCAACATTTCCCATTGTCATCTATTTTCCTTCTTTTTTTAAAGAAAAAAACATTTTAAATTTCGCTGTAAAATGATCAGATGTGAGGCTGGACTTCTAAAATTTTCTATTTACACCAGGTTTTTCAGGGGATAGTCGGTTCATACTTTATAGAGCAAAGAGTGCAGCATACAGACAGTACACCTTCACTTTGTCCTGCTTTACAGTGGAAACAATAATTAAAACCTGACAGGAAAAAGTAACTTTTTCCTGATGTTGCACTTTTTGTATTTTCACATTAACTGACTGAAATAATAATTTCTGTTGTCTTTTAACTCAGAAGAGTTAGAAGAAAATTATGATTCAGACTTGATTCTCTTGTACTTTAAAATGTGAGAAAAAAGTTTAGTGGAAACCCTTTAATGAATCTGAGTGTAAGAAATGTCTTTCTGATATTGTGGTTTGATACTTTGGCTTTTTTCTTCAGTCCTATCATCTGGACCTTGTTGCTTTGTGTGTGTGTTGCCTATGATTTGGCTATTAAAACACCGAAGATAATTATTTGATGTATCATAACCTTCCAGCTACAGTCCATCATGCGCTGCTGTTTCTCTACTGTTTAGTTCATGAATGACATGACAAGGAAATATTTCATTTGTAAATAATTTCCTACTTAGGCAATAATCACAGACACTGCGTGGTAGTGTTGCAGCACTATGAATGTGAAATATTGTACAATATTCAATATAATATCTGTTCAGTTTTACTCTGTTTAGCTCTTTTACTTAAGGGTTGCAGCTGAGATGGAAATACTTAACATGTACCGGGTTTCACTTTTATGCTTTTCTGGTTTTAAAGTTGTGACATGTTTGGTGTTCTGCTGTGTGCCTATCAGGAAAATCACTGCACATACACAAGAAAGATATTACATTGTTAAATATTTATTTGCTACACAGCAAGTCATTTACTATGACAAAATATAAACTATTGATAATTATCCATAATTATCCATAAATTTGGGTTATTGAGCATGGCTATATGGCACACAAAGCTAAAATGGAAGGCAGGAACAACCTCACTCCGGAAGAACTGTTAATGGTCCAGAGGTGCTAGCATAAAGAAAAACTGAATATATAAGCCAATGCAGACCATCAGGTCTAATTTGTGACCTTGACATGTTTCAAAATACATTCCACCCAGACTGCATATGCAACAAACCTGTGTCTCAGCTTCTTTAATCGTAGAGAGGCTGAGAAACAGGAATGTCTGAAGTTAGTATGAATCTGATCATGAATAAAGTCTCTAAATGTGTTTAGCAGTCTGTGTGCCAAAATGAAGCATGTTAGTGTGGATAAGGTGCAGAGTCCCGACTGGCTGGGTTACTATAGTTTCTCATCTCCCTCCTCCACGTCCTTCAGACTGAGAACCTCCAGAGAGCCTCGGCCTTTAGTCTCACAGCGGATCAGCTCGTCGATCTCCCTGAAGCAGCCGGGATCCACCAGACACACCTGAGGAGGAGGTAAGAGGCACAGAGGAGAAGCAAAGGCATCAGTTAACTCAGGTAAAACAGAAGTTTTAAAAAATGGGAGGGAGATTGAGTAAACGTGCAGAAGGCCAGAGTGGATTTTAAGAAAAAACTACTTTGAAATCAAGCATGGACACAAAAGTCTAACCATTTTAGAGAAGGAGAATTTAGCTGATGTCTGATTGTGACTCCTCACTGCTGACATCCAATCTACCTCCTCATTATGTATTTGGTTTGGTCTGTTTGATCCAGGTTTACACAAAAGTGGCGTGCATGCACATGTTCAGTCTTGGCAGAGGCCTCTGCTCTCGGGGTGCCTTCTATTACAGTTATTGTGGCGGTTACTCAATCAAACCCTGCAAACAACCGTCAGGTTCCTCACCATTTCCAGCTCCTCATCAAAGTCTTCACTCTCCACGACCTGCAGGAGTGGTTTGAGCTTCTCCTTCAGCCTCTTGGCCTCCTTGGCTGGCAGAACCAACCGCAGCCTCATGTGGGCCCTCTGGATCTCCATGGTCTCCTTTAGCTGCCGGATCACCTCCAGAGCCTGGGAACAGTACCGAGGTATAAAACAATCACAGACTCTCACAGCTTGATTTCTCCTGCATGAAAAACTTCCCGAAGGGAAACACTGTATTGTTTTTATAATCATGAGGGAAGCCAACCTGCTGCTTAGTGCTCTTGTTGGCCTTGACCGAGTAGTGGATGTCCTTCATGGCCCGCTCAATGAGACTGACCGTGTACGGCCTCTTGGTCTCGGGGTTGACACACTTCTCTGTCACGATGGTCGCAATGTCCCTGAACATGGTCTCCAGCTGAGCCTGCCTCTCCTTGTCTGACACTTGAAGCTCTCCTTTGGCCAGGATCTGTCCACCAAATAAATAAGTAATTATTCAATGACAGGAGGTTGGAGGTCAAGGGAGTGGCAATGAATAGTAGGCATGGAAAACACAGAGGGATATGTTCCTACCTGTTTACAGATTTCTGTCAGATCATCTGTCCCAAAAGCTTTGGTCAAATCATCCTTTTTCGCCACCTGACCCTTGGACACATTCACGAAAACAGATTGTGTCTGCAAAACCTCATCCAGGTCTTTTTCTCTGAATGGAAACACAACGTTATAAAAACGTATTTAGCTGAAAGGAACACGGGGATGCATTTAACTGGCAAACGAATAGTTAACTGACGCACTTAGAAAGCAAAAGACATTACAAGTCCGTCGACGTTAACGCATAATAAAGCCGATGTTTTGGTAACTGTTTCCTGAAAACTGCGAGTGTTGACATTTGACGTTACTCACGCTCCCGATCTCCAGCTCATGACTTTGTTCTTGTAACAGGCGATTTCAAACCGCTTCCCTCCTTTTTTCATCCGCACCACCGCCACATTTGTTAGTCGGATCTGATTTGTTGGCGTAAATATCGACATTTTCACGTTTGTCAAGACAGACTCTAACTCTGCCCGTGCTGCTGCTGCTGCTGACAAAATATATCCGAGCGCACTTCCAATCAGTGTCCGACGTGAAACGTCCACGTTAAGCAACAGTTCCGTTATTAACCTGTAACAACAAAAAAAAAATAGACGTTTCTTAGAGCGCATGTTTGCTCACTGTATTTTCAAAGCTTCCACTTGATGATAATAATAATCTTCAATGGCAGAGCAAAGACTCCTACTACTATAAGATATGATATACAAAAGACCACATTTCCCAACATGCTCAGTGGCCAAACATGGTTGCGCACAGCACTGAGCGCTGCAGACAGTGCATATAATATTTGCAGCGATGCGGAATTTCTTGCTAACTCTTTTGCTTTTTGTTGGACGTGTGTCTGCCTCGGACACTAAAGGTGAGTTTATTATTTTGTTTAACGCAACTTAAAACTAACCACGCCCATTTATGGCAAACGTCGGTAACACGACGAGCTATCATGTATTGTTAGCATATCACCCGCCTTTACTTGCAACTTGCAACTTGCTGCAGGTGAACTAAGTTTCCCTGTTGTCCCGTAGCTTGTTGCTGCTTTCAGCATTAGCCGAGGTCTCTTTGTACGCGTAGCGATGCTAGCTAAGCTGTCATAAGAGTGTGTTTAACGGCTCATCTCCCTCACAGTCTCTCAAAATGAACACAGCCCCAGTGAGAGCTACTTCATGTCGGTATGGCACAACAGGCTGTACTTGTACTCAGCTGCCGCTCTCGTCTTTGGGATCTGGTTCTCACTGAAGATGGCACTGAAGAAGGTGAATTGCCTCATGCTCATACCCCCTCTCCCAGATGTGTGGTGTCTTGGACATATTTTCTTGCCAGAGCAAATTTGTGTGACACCGTTGTATAGTGAGCTACTGGTTTGTGTTTCCTGGTTATGTTTTTGGAACCTTTTTAAGAGCTTCCTCTGTTTTAGAAAAGCTTCTCCAAGGATGTCAGCCCGTGGGTCTACAAAGCTGTGAAGAAAAGCAACCGCTCAGACAGAGATGCTGAGGTTCATGTGTCACGGGTTAAAATCTTCTATGGCTCACAAACTGGAACAGCACAGGTACAGAGGATGTTGTTGTCCCTCAAACTTCCTTACTTGTCCATGATGTCAATATATAGACACGATGGTGCTCATTTCATGTAAAATCTAATGATACAAACCAGCGTTGTGTGTTTATGGTATTCTACCCCCATTTAGTTTTGTAAACAATAGGAAGGTAAAATCACAACCACTGCTCAAAGTAATACAGTTAAGTGGAACAACACCACTGAATGTGGCCTCCAAAATAAACACAGAATTTAATCATTCAGTCTAAAAATCTGAATGCTGTTTTATTAATAAAAGTGGGCTTTATTTTAAGGCTGTACAGGCAAACTAAGTAAACCATAAGCCCGTGTAAAACACATCATATGAAAACCAAATTCCAGCCATGATTGATTGGTTCAAGACTGTAAATTTACCATTTTGAGATGCCTCAACTGATCATTTCTTCAGGGCTTTGCAAAAGAGCTGTCAGAAGAGGTGAAGACCCTGGGGATACCAGCTGAGGTGATTGACATGAAAGACTACGATCCGGACGATCAACTTGCTGATGAGGTAATAATATCATTAACACCTTTTGAAGACAAAATCACAATACAAGCTGCAGTAAAAACAAGAGGACCAGGACTTAAGATGACGACAAGATAAAATTATTTAAATAATTTCAACATATTCCTTCAGTTGAGAGCAAGCCATAAAGATAAAAGTGAGTTTTAAGAAGAGATTTAAAGGAGGACACTGAGTCTGCCTCCCTCAAGCAGCAATCAGGCTCATCGGCAGTGAGCAGATTTATTATTGTAAAGGTAGTTAGTTGGGTGGACATGATTTTTAAAAATATGGTAGCTTGGTGACTGGTCTAAAATTACAGGGATCTAGAGAAAGCTTCTTTAAAATGGTGGCAGGTTTGATTATTGGAGGGAAAAATACCAATGGCCGCTAAGAAATCAGGACCAACTGTCTGAAATACAGCTTTTAAAAATGAGTGCAGGCTGAAGGGTGAAAGTCCAACGGTGCCTTCCAGGGTCCACAGAGTTTCACTGCAGTGGGTGAATGGGGGGGAGTCAACATCAAGCTCTGCTGTGAGTGTTCAGTGTTGAAGTGCAGTCACTCGTCCACAGTTTTATTGTAGCAGTCATTTAGAATCTCCTCACATCTCTCTGGGGTGGATTGAACTGGCTGACTGGGCGGGCGGAGCGGTCACAGAATTTAAAAGAAGAAGTGGTTTCGGCTTTGTTTTTTTATATCTGACAGAATTTATAATATTCCTGCAAAAGCTACTGAAACCACTGACAATCTCATGTACAGAGAGGCTGTTGCTGGTATTAAAAAAGCGTGTTTGAGCCTGTAAAAGCCTGGCAGAAGTGAGGAGCAGAGAGTTAAATTAGGGGGTATCCTCCATGAAGAACCTAAACGACTGCAAACTGAGCTGCTCCTCAGTACTTAACCCTTAACATTGACTACTTTATGCATCAGTTAATGGTGACAATAGGGTAAGGAGGGTGAGCATGCTGTACACACTGTACTCAGAAGTTGCTCAGGGCTCTTAATTAAATTTCTGAAGTGTGACTTTGAGCAGATGAGAACTGGCAGTGTGGACTTGCAGGCAAGGCTTAATTAGAACAGATTGAATCAAAGTGTAGTAAATCATGACTGAGTGAGCACTTGACAACCATCAGTACAATAATCCTCAGGTTGTGTTCATTTCTCACTGATTCCATTCCTCACACGGCTGGCACGGAGGACAGATGTGTTGCACTAATCCTGCTCAGCTGAAGAAAGAAGGATTATTTTCATCAGTGTTGCCTTTTTATTTTGTGTGCAGAGGGGCTGTGTGGCCCGTTGAGAGATGAATAGGAGATTGGTTGGCTGGTGCACAGCAGGGGAGCAAGCAGCTATTTATTTAGTGGGACGGTAATACAGTTTTCGGTGATGGAAAAATCTCCAGGAGAGAAATGACCCCAGGCGACAGTTGCTCCCTGGATGCAGCTGAAACCTCGGTGCGCTGACTCTCACTGGGCAGCCATCAGTCAAGGAGGCGCTGACTGTCTGGCAGTTTAGACCCTGTTGGACACGAGGCAAGGCAGCTGCCTCACTGCTGCAGTTTTCTGTTTATTCTCTCCAGAGAGGTTAGACTTAGTCTTGACTGGTTTCAGACAAGTCGGCAGAAGAGCTTCCATAAGTGATCGAGGCTGAAAATGTGGTGAAAGCCGTTTTTCTGTGGTTTTACGAATGTAACCTCTCTTTGTGTTCTTCTTTTTTTCATTTCTCAATCCAGTGCACCAGTAAGTCAGTCTGTGTGTTTGTCGTGGCCACGTACACTGATGGACAGCCCACAGAGAACGCTGAGTGGTTCTGTAAATGGCTGGAGGAGGCGTCCACAGACTTCAGATATGGGAAAACATACCTCAAAGGCCTCAGATATGCAGTGTTTGGCCTCGGCAATTCGGCCTACATAGGCCACTATAACACGGTGAGGAATGCTGTCACAAAAATATCGACCTGTTCAGAATCCAGTAACCATTACAAATCCAGACTCTGACCACACCGTGTTTGTTCAAACCCTGTTTAACCACCTCTTCCTTTGCCTTCTCCAGGTGGGTAAAAATGTGGACAAGTGGCTTTGGATGCTGAGTGCCATGCGGATCATGACCAGGGGGGAGGGCGACGGCAATGTCGTGAAGAGCCGTAACGGCAGCGTGCAGGCAGACTTCCAGGCCTGGAAGGTGAAGTTCTTGAACCGCCTACAGGCCCTGGCCAAGGGGGAGAAGAAGAGCTGCAGCGGCAACTGTAAAACTGGTGGCTCCTGTGAGAAGAAGAGGAGAAAAGAGGGACAGGTGGCGAAGGAGGACGAGGAAGGGGAGGAAAAGGCAGCTCTGCAGAATGCTAGCTCTGAGGTAATTGTTGTGTTTACATTGCTGTTGATGGGCTGCTGATCTGACCAACTGTCCATTGCTTATCATACATCACATCACAGCTGATGTATGTTGTTTAAGTAAACTTTTTTTTTTTTTACAGTGTTTGGATAAATGGAGACAAAATGTTCAAATATTAATATTTCAAGCTGTAAAATACATGACTGCTACGTCATAGACCTGATGAAATGTATATTGTAAGTTTAAGGTCAGAGGTCAGCATAATTAGTGCTGGCCATGGTGGTCCCAGATGTGGTATCGGCCTCCTGATCGAACACGTCCCATGGACAAAGATCTTCTCCAAAAACATTGTACAAGAGGACACAAAATGTCTTGTTTTACCATTAGTTTATGAAATATGATCTGTAAACTAGTTTTAAAAGTATTTGCATGAGCTAGTTTCAGTGATTTCTTTTTCTAATTAGATTTTAGCAGAAACACAAAACAAAAGCGCGCACCTTTTTGTTGATCAGGATTTCATTCTTTCACTTTGCACTACCATGAGAATCTGTAGCCTCGGTCGTGAAGGATATAACACGTAGCTGCAACCTGTCTTCTGCCCAGTGCAGAGAAGATCACGGGCTGAAAAAGCGTGTGGCTGATATTTAATTAGGAAAATGTCCTGTAGCATATGACGATACCTCTTAAAATCAGAAGGGTGCTTCAGATATCAGCGCGGCTCGTATCGCTGCGGTCAGACGTGGACCAGCTGAGCCAGTGGCTTCAGGTTGCACTCCCAACACTGTGATTACAATCACATAAGGAGTTGAAGTGTCTCAGTAAGAGGAGTGTTACTCTTCCCTTATTTAGTGGCACTGTTGTGCGTTTTCAGGGGAGGCGTGGTTCCATGAATTCACAGATTTCACAAGAAGCTAAGCACAAGCCCAGACATAAACTATATCCACACATGAACAGCTTTCATACACATGAAACACACGGATGACCAGTTGTCATGGTAGCGGACAGCTCGGCGCCAACTCTAGCTGAGGCTTCATCCCCCTCGGTCGGCAGAGCTCAGCGAGAGGTCACATTCAACCGGAACCGAGAGCAGCTGAGAGCTGTGGAGAGGGAACCGTCGCTGTGATTTATCGACTCCACGGCACCGCTCGCACGTTTTGCCCTGCCGCATGTGGACAGAAGCTTTGACGCTGAGCCACGCCTTGTGATAAATCCTCTGAAACGCCATAAACATGCATATGGTTTTCTTCTTTATTCAGGCAGCCCAGGGGGTGATAATGGTGTGCAATAAATGCTTTCCATATGGGCTGATGCACTCAATCACAGACAAGTTGTTTAATTGGATGTGTGTTGAAATGATTTTCTGTCCAGGCTTCTGTCTCACCATGACCTTGAACTTCTTTATCGCTTAAAAACTTTTTAACCGTCTTGTTGTGGTCTCTTCCCCTTTCAGGAAGATCTGATAGAATCCAGCAGCGACGAGGATGAGTCCGGCCTGCAAGACGAGAAGAGATCCGGTTCGGTGGTGGACATGGAGGATCTGGGCAACATCATGAACAGCGCCAGGAAAGCCAAGGTCAGACTCCAGCTGCTGTCAGAATGACAACACTTTTAATAATGTAGTATTTCTCAATGCACATTACACATGTCACCATGTTCCTGATACGAAAGGGACTTCAGTCACTTCATACCACCTTTCCCCTGCCTCAGAAAACCACTACAGCATATACAACTGAGCATTCATACATGTAGTGAGTATTTGTACTTGAGGTACATGTACGGTACAGTACTTTAGCCACCTGCTGCATAGTGTTACAGTAGAATCTGGGGCTCTAGTATTGGCACCCGGCAGGTTTATTTTTGGAGATTCTGCGTTAAGTTCTGAGCCCGGGCACTGTCGTGGCATTAAGCTTCCGCCGTCGAGGTCTAATCGAAGCATGTCGAGTAAAGGAAAAGTGGTGTCGCTGAGGGAGAGATGGCAGATGGGTTGATAGACACCAGGCCCCGGCGAGGCGAGAAGCGGAGGCTTGCGTAATGGCGAGGACGCCCACTTCACAGACTTGTGAGGAACGAGTGACTCAAGAAAAAAAATGAGAAGGAAGAGGCGCCATCAGTCCTCCTGTTTATCGGCCTTTGTGCAGAGACTCGGGTGAAGAAGTCAGCGAGGGAAATGGAAGGAAGTGCAGGTATCAACCCTGTAATGTACCTGTTCACTGACTGGCAGATCATCAGGGAAAAAGTGCTAGCTCGCTCGTTTCACGTTGCATTAACAAAGGTAAAAATCTAAGAAAAGGCCCCAGCATCATCGAGAGAGCCTGTCATCTCTTCTACACTGATGTAGGTTCACTAACTGGCAGAGCTTTAAAAATAAAAGTAAGAAAGAGATAAAACAGAAACGTGTTTAAACCTTTGATGCTCCTCTATACGATCACATTTTGATGACTGTTCTTTACTGAATGTGTAAGAGTATTTGAATCAAAGGCAATCAGATCTAAGAATAAGCCTCGTGTCCCTGATGGATATACTGAGCGTCCCATTACTTTACACTGTTTGCAACTTTTAAATCATCTCTGTGCGTCATGTGCAGCTCTCAAACTGTCGTCTCAACTGGAATCGTTGGGCCATAAATCATTATGTTCTGCTGCGCCTGCAACAAAAACATCAACAGCTTTTGACGAATGAAATGAAACGGTAGAGGAGTTATTCTTTCCCCCTCTCACAAAACAGAGCGAGTATTTTCTCTCCAGCTCTTGTTTGGACAGGTGTGAAATCATTTTCGGTCTGTTTGTGGGCGACTCGGGGGAACTTCCGAGACAGGAGCCGTTCTGGTTCTCACGAGTCCTCCATGCTCGGCGTCGGCGCCGGGCAGCAGAAGAAGAGTCTGTCTCCTGCAGACGAGGAGCATGACTTGAGCTGCTGAGTGTCCCTTCTCCCACATCAGTACTGCAGGGTTTTGTGACAGACCCCCTTTGTACACGTGTTTACACGTCACGGCTGCGGAAGTTAGAGACGTCAGCCAAGGAGACAGGTTGTTTTGTTTTTTTTTTTTATGAAGACGCCATGGTCTCTTCACTGTGGATACTCTCACATGTATGTTATGGTGAAACATAAGCAGTGACTCCAATTTCACCTACTTCAAATGCATTTTAATTATTTAGTTCTGACTGTAATTATTTGCAGCGATGACTCGTATCATCACACTCAGATGTCAGGGTGAATTTTTTTTGCTGTGTGTGCGTGGTAACAAATTATCAAATCGTTTTTACATAATTTGGTCGCATGGAGCAGTCGGTGCAAGATGTAATTAGTTTTCTCACATTAAACATTTGCTATAACCGAGAGACGGCGCGTATTTAGCCAAGCTACAAATTAAGAGCGAACCGGGAAATTCCCTCGGCTCATTTACAACGTAGCTGACGTCCCGAGGTTTTGATGTCTGCTCTTCATCACTCCCTCTTAATAAGCTTGGACGGCCGAGTGTGTCATAGGATCTTTTAAAATGAAGCCCCCCGGTTGTACAGAGACGGAAGCTCCCCTCGGCCCGGGTTTGACCACTAGGTGATGGCAGAGACTCTCCGTTGTCGTGGCGGAGCTGCGGCGGAGCTGCAGCGGCCGGTTATTTAGCGCCATGCTGCGCTTATCACTTCCGGAGCTATTAGCATGAATTAGCTCCGCACATTTGGCGAGATAGGCGCCGAACAGATTTAATCGCGTTCCCAGTGATTTTGCACCGAGCAGACTGGAGTCAAACTTCACTTACTGTCTTCAGTCTTTTTTTTTTATACCCGCGGTTATTTCCAGGCGATGAACTCGTCGCGTTTATGTCCCCGCAGCATTAGTTAGTTGATTTTACAGCAAGTACCGTGTTTGTTGACGGGGGCGGCCGGTAGGAAGGTCGGTGGTTCGATCCCCGGCTCCTCCGGTGAGGCCTGAGATGCTGAGGAATGGCGTGTTGAGTAGTAACCACCATGGACTGCAGTTAACATCAGCACGTTTCCGTTCAGGGACGTACTTGTATCAGAGCCGGATCAATGAAATATTAATGATCAGCATTTAAAAGAAAATAAATGGATTAGATAAAGAAGTTAATTTGATTAAAACGGTGTCACCACAGTTTTTCCACCACTGTAAAATGCGCAGAACATTTCTTGGTTGCAGCTGTTAAAAAAAAAAAAAAATCAAGGGAACCCACCAAAAATGTAAATATATTATAGGTTGTTATCAGCCACTAAGTATTATCATTATTTAAACTCTCAAATATTGAAATTGGCCTGAGCATCCACTAATTTGTTTAACATTTCAAAGCTCTTTTCCTTTAATTCAGGTTTTCGTCTTAATCCTCTTTTTATGGATCTTGCCTGGACTTCATTGATTCTCTTTAAGATTCAGGAGGTTATCTATAGAAATGTCATTAAATTATTTAAATAGAAGAATGATTTTTAAGGCATCTGAGATCCCAGACTGAGGACACTTTCACCAAATGAAATGATTCCATGCACAGAATTGATCACCCCAGTGCTGTTCTTGCCCGTCAGTTGACGGAGGACGATGGAGCACAATGCCGCAGAGCTTAATATGACACAGATGGATTTGTCTGTATTGATGCAGGTCTGAAGACGACTGGATTGCTGCTGAACCTTTGTCCCACAGCTTTTCTCTGTAAAATGGCCTCGGTGAGAGGCTGGCAGGCGGGATGTGATTGACTGCCAGATCGCAGACTTCATATTGCCTGAATGGTGTGGTTCTGTTTGTGTTCTGCCAAGTAGAAAAATTGGAGGACACTATCTCTATTATTATTAACTAGTATCAATACTGATTAAAATAATATTGATAATAAAGTAATATTTTCTACCTCCAGGAGCGTATGCTTCCAGGAAGTGATACAGAGGAGATTTTTAATGATCAGGTGAGAAATGTTCAGCCTTTGCAGGGAACTGTGCTCTCGCAGTGCTTTACTTACTGTTAGTGTTCACTAAATTGTAAATATGCACATATTTAGTCATTCCTGTTGCCTTAATTAGCATAATTACGCTGTACTGGGACCAGGGTGACTTGGTCTCTTTGTACAGGATCAAACAAATTTAGATCCCAAGGTTTGAGCCCTCTTTTTCTGTGGCTCCGCTCCCTCATGTACCTTTTTTTTTTGGTTTTCACCCCGATTGCCTGCTCACTCTGTGTGTCACTGCCGCTCTGTCCCTCCGTGTCACGGTTCCAGAGCACGACACGATTGCTGTGCGATGTCCCAGTTCTGTTAGTCCACACAGGCCCCGGCATGACTGGGTGTCTGTGAGTTGGGAGGTGAGGGTGAGGGCTGAGCAGTGGGACCCAGAGACCGAGGCCAGATGAATCACCGGGGCTGCACGCAAACGCCACAGGGACAGATCGTGACACTGTTGGCTTCGTGTTGCGTGTGCTTTCAGGATTTTTGCATTACAAGGAAGCAGAATGTGAAGGTGGACGTTTGTGCTGTGGCAAACTCTCCTTCTCCTTCTACTCTTCTTCCGTGGTTTAAATGAGAGGTGAGAGATGTCTGAACTAAAAGAGCCACATCCATTAACATACACCTGCACTGATAACTGGAATGGAGCCTGACTTGTATAGCACCATTTAAAGCAGTACCCCTGCAGAGAGATAAGTGAAGTTTCCGAATGTCATTCTGCACAAAACCTAATCCTTTTCCACCTGAGAGGGAGACGTGGGAGGATGGTGACCCAGCGTGATGGCTTGCTTATTCACAGCTTCCCCTTGTTAACAGAAAAGGGACCTGCTCATCTAAGGGACAGCTGCTGTGAGCAGTGTTGACTCCTAAAGTGTGTGTGTGTGTGGGGGGGGGCATGCATTGCCTCAGCTGCACAGAACAGATACAGCTGCTTGATGTCTACATGGGCTCAGATTTGTCCAGGTGGAAGGTCATGGTACATGGCTGTTGGGCTCTGAACACCTGAGGTCTGATGCTGCGTATTTCTACAGTGGCCGATGCCTTTCCACATCAGATATTTGGATAAAATGAGTGCTTCAGCTAATATCCGATAATGAAATGAATCTGAATGAATTATCCATTTGTCTGTGAATTATAAGGAGAGTGAGAAATGCCTGTCCTCATCATTGTGAAGCTAAAATGAGGAAACATGTGACACGTTTGCTCGAGTGAGACTGGCTGCTTGGCCGAAGCCTATTGGCCCACTGTTCTCAGAGCCATAATGAAGCCTCAGCGGCACATTTCTGTGGCGTTTAGAGCCGTGTAACCGACGAACAGCCAGCAACACACAAACACACACACACACACACATGAGCATGGATGTTTGTCAGTTGTTGATGGTGTCATCGGGCACTCATGAGCGCCGCTGTGCTGACACGCTGCTGCTCCCTGTGCACGAGCCCGAGCATTTGCAGCAGGTACAGTAACTGGGTGGAGCTGTCACTTGGTTAATCTCAAAGATTAAAGGAATAATACCTCTTCCCAAACCCTGGGCAAGTTTTCTAGCAGGACATGATCTTGTGTCATATCTCTGAGATATTTAGATTCACACACACATGCTGTCACACTGCAACAATATAATCCGTGCCTGAGGGAAGTTGTTCATCTTTGAGAGGAATAGATTTGCAGCTGATTTAGCAAAGGCTGCTGCTGTGTAAAGTCCAACACTGGTCTTATGAAGCCTTTTGTTGCATTTCACCCTGAAGGGCCTTAAACCAACAGCACTGTCCTTCTTGTTTAAAAATGATTATTGTAAAGTGCAGTTTCTGTGGAACTCTCTTTGTCTGCTTGACCTTCTCTGATGCTGCTGAAATAAAAAAAAAAAAGAAAGAAAGAAAATTCAGAAGTCGGATCTTGCATCTCGCAGTCCATTTAATCTGTGTTGGCATTTTGGGATCCTGCGTTTTTGCAGCGACAGGCGTGATAAATGGCTACAAATCAGTGAGCGATGTCTGAACACGTCTGTCCATTTGTCAGCGTTCTTCTGCAGGGAACATGAAATCCCATGAGTCAGCATCAAGGCCAGTGACTTGTTGGTAATCTGGAGTTCTTGAGCTAGTTTGTAGAGGAAGGGACATGTCAGTGTGGTGACAGCTGATGACGGTGTGGTCAAATGGCTCTTATACTTGTTATGCACAATTGACTCTTAAATGTGTTTTTTTTTTTCACCAATGTTTGAGAAGATATTAACTACGAATGCATGCCAGCAAAGTAATTGAATTCATGTAATCTTACATATCCACATCAGGATTTAATTATGACTCAGTCTCATGCCTGCAGCTCCCACTCTGTCTGTTTGTTCTGTGCATTTGAACACTTTCGTTTTAATGGGCTGTCCCCAAGTGTCCTCATGAAGTGGTATCGTTTTTTCTTTCTTTTGAAATAAATGTCATCTGGTTGGCTGACAATTTCGTGTTTGCAGTTGAGTGAGAGACTTTTGGTTTTTAGCCTTTATTTTTTTTTCTGCAGGAATTCCTCAACCTCGAAAATTCAAAACATTATATTCCATTGATTTTACAGTTGTGAAAGATGTCAGTCACGACCCAGCAACAAAGCCTGAAATTTCATAATACCTCAGATCCTGGTTATAAACAAAAACTGACTCAAAGTTGTGTGTGTCGGCCGCAGAGCAAAGAGGAGGGTGGAGGAGACAGCCAGATGGTGAAGCTATCCAAGGTGAACGGAGTGAGGAAGACCGAGGATGAAGGAGAAAGAAGAGAGATGATCACCCCAGCCCTCAGAGAAGCACTGACAAAGCAAGGTGAGGGATTCAAAGTCAATAAAGAAAACATGTTACACATCAGAGATTAAATCTGCAACAGATAGCAAGAGAACAAAACAGAGCTGAAATTCAGGAATATTTTGACTTGCACGTGTAAAATGTGAAGCCGGCTCCAAAACAACAGCTGCGCATCTGCTGGGTGTCGCTGGCGTCTGTGGATAATAAATTCATTTTATCTAGATGCAATAAAAAAAAAAAGATCACCTCACAGACTGAGAACACCAGCTGTCTGTCAGCATATCTTTAACCTTCCACAAGGGCAGCAAAGTTGTAATTCACTTTAAAGACAGAAATTATGAGTCCTGTTTATTTTTAGTGTCAGCAGTAAATTTTAACAAACAAACAAACAAATTGCCAGCGGCAAAGTGAAGTGAGATTTTTTTTCTTCAAAAGTATTCGTCAGACGTCGATGTTCTCCAACTCAATTTACCCGAGGTACTTAATGATTTTTGTAAATCGTTAAGCATCCACTGGCCTCAAGCGCTAATCACCTTGGTCTGCCGCACCGAACCAAGTAATACGTTGGATTATGTTAATCAGCTGCTGAAATTGCATCCTGCTCCAGTTTTTTTTTCTTCCTCACATCATGAGAAATATTGGTTGGGTAAAGCTGGTCATCGGTGCTACATGAGGAGGAGCGTGGAGCCAGGGTCGGGGGTTTAATGGCACTTAATGATGCAGTGCAGTGACTTACCCTCTCTGCCAGCTCCGGTCCTCAGGGTGCCGGTCCTCCTTCCTCCTACGGTGAAACCTCGACAAGGAGGCTTTATGATTCCAGAACATGTTGGGTTTATATGACTTCTGCTTATTTCATGAAGAAAAAACTACGCTTGTCTACATTTTAGGGCTCAACGTGAACTCCCTGAAAGGTGACCGGCTGTTCTCTTAAAACAGGATGTAAGATTTGGATCTGGGGTGGAGGCGACATGGAAGAAGATGTTCTCTAACAATAGTGCTGCTTGTCATTTGAGGAAAAATCACAACTCTGAAACATTTCACTTTTCTACTCTTCTACTATTCAGCTCATTCACTAGCATAGCACCATCCCCCCCTTCACGCACACAGTGTTGGCTTACACAACAGTCTATAAATAGGACTCTGCAAGCCAGACTTCACTTTATTTGACCAAATGTTGACCCATTTCCTGGTGTTTATGTTGGCAGCAGTCAGTCCCCGGTGGACAGTTTGTTTTGTTTGGAATAAAAGAACGGAGGATGAAAGTTCTGGCTTTGTTTTAATGATGCTGGGTCTTGGAAGGCTGCGTTCCCTTCTGTAGCGTTTTTCCTGGCATGGCGTGGATGCAAAAGTCACACCACCGGCTGAAACCCTTGCATAATGTCCAAGAAAGTTTTGACACTGAGCTCCGCATTGAAGGCTGGGAAAGTGTGTGCCAGGCTCGGGAGACCAGAACTTTCAAAACAGACTCAGAACGTGTGTGCACCTGCGCAAGAAAGCTGGTTCTTTTTTTTAATTTGTATTTGAAACTGTGAAGAGTTTGTGCCAACTGCTCTCAAGAGCAAAAACAGTTAGTTTGGCGTAACAGAAGAACTCGCAAATTAGCTGCAGGTTTGATTACTGTGTGGAAAGCTGGTACCTCAGAGATCCCAAAAGAGACCCCTCCAAACAAATTAGGCGGATTTTCCAACTCTTTGATTAAACAAGCCCCGCCCACCCCTTCTCATTTCATTTCCCTCAGGTGGCTCTTAGTGGAGGACAGGCTATTTCAGATCAAAATATAAACAATTTGCAGAAATGTAAAGATGGACCCAAATAGCTTTCATTTCTTTTCAAGTTATTTGGGACCATATAGTTGGCATGAGCGAGAGAGAGATTAAAAGCCTTATGGGTAAGGGCTTGTTTCCATTGGGCAGCTGTTTGTAGCAGCAGGCTATCTGTAAGCCATCAGTTAATTAGCTGCAGTGGCAAATTTAAGTCGCTTTTTAAAGAGCCGGTTGAGGAGCAGGTGGTCACTCATATAATCACAGAAACAGATGTTTGAGTAACAGGCTCAGTCTGTTTTTTTTCCCCCTGTTCTTAATTTTAATTTTTAAAAGTCCAAACGGAATGATGTCGTCTCGTTACGCTAAGTGTTTGCCTCACAGTCATTTGCACATGCTTTTCATTAATATCCGCACATTTGGTCTTGAACTCTCAGGCTTTATTGTTGTTATCGTGTACTGATGCTTCGCACATTCATACAGTTTCTCAGCGAAAGGAGTAATAGTTAACTTCCCTACCGCCCCCTCACTTTGGCTCGCGCTCCTCCACTGACACATTGAAGGACATGGGCGCATTGAAAATCGATTTCCCTAACAAACACAAGAGGGTGGAAACTTTTCTCGCATTAAGATTGTTAATAGTTGAATAAACCTCCGGCAGGTCTGTGTGCGCACCGCTGTTTCCACAGACTCTGCATCATATATTTTGTACGTGTCCTGCAGTTGCTAAGAGCGAGGTCAGAGGAGGACATGTGCTCTCAAGGTATTTTCAGGTGGAAAAACAATTTGACGCTGGTCTACATGTTTTTGCCCTAAAGAGAGAACCACTGCGAACGTCAGGTGTTCAGGCAAAGGATAAATTGAATTCTGTATTTGTGCATTTGTAAGGTCAATGGCAAGTTGTTTCATTCAGGTGTTAAATCAAAAATGAGCGTTTTCACCAACCCAGCCAGTCCTACTAATATCCTCATCAATAACATCTTTGATGAATAACATTTTGTATTTGACTGATCTGGCATCAAACCTGAGAGGAAGCAGTGAGAGCTCATATCCACCCAGACACAGATTTCCTGCTGGGTTTTAATTAGATATTTCATGTTACCAGGGTTTAATAGCAGCTAAAAGACATAAAAAAGGGTTGTAAAAATAAAAAAGTTCCCACCCAAGTTCCACATCGGGCTGCTGCATGGCTTAACCCTCCATAAACGTCAGGGACTTTAAAACTGAGCCATCCTTGATTCCCCCAGAAGCAGCTTTCACTTTCTGGCATGTCTTGAGCAGATGAAGTGATACAGATAAAAGTATTCGCTTTGACAGAGATCACAGAGCAGGAAGTGTTCAAAAAAAAAAAAAAAACAGACAGAAGCCTGCGAGGACTGGCTCGACCAGGCCGTTTGTTTCCAGAGGTATGAGGCAGTGATGGAGGCAGACAGAAGAAAGAGAGTTTAAAACACTAGATTCTCCTTTTTTGTGCAGAAAGAGAATTGGAAATGTTCTTCCCTCCTTCCTGCTGTTGTCAGAGGACTGTGACTGAATGTGACTTTAGAGAAAATGCAATCTCCACTTCTCCGTGCTTTTAATACAGCATCTGCGAGCGCCTCAGTCTTCTCACATCTTCATCTCTCTGCGCAGGGTACAAACTAATCGGAAGCCACTCAGGAGTGAAGCTGTGTCGATGGACCAAGGTAACGGATTTTACTCTCCCTAGTGTAGTGTCAGACTTTTTTTTTTTTTGATGAACCCCGTGCACAAGTCACACAAAAGGTGTCACTTCTGTCGTCTAGTCTATGCTGCGAGGGAGAGGAGGCTGTTACAAGCACACCTTCTATGGCATCGAGTCCCACCGGTGCATTGAAACGACCCCCAGCCTCGCCTGTGCTAACAAGTGTGTCTTCTGCTGGAGGTATGTACCCGCCTCTTTGCTTCTGCCCTATCTCTTAAGACCAGTTTGTGATATATGAGTCACTGTAGTGTCCAGTATGACCTCAGAGTCTGACCCTAGCCATATTCAAACCTCTCTGAATATACCATCATGGCTGAAGCTCTTAATACTTACAGTGGCTTTGTAGCGACAGCAAGAACTCACCTACAGCAGCTTTAAGTCCCTTGCTAAACACTGAAATCTATTTTTGTAGAATTTATATAGTTAAGACCGCTCCCTGCCTTTTAGCGATGATCTCCCTCTGTGGCAAATGAGTTAATGATTTACGTGAGGAAGGCTAATGGCCGGCAAAACTGCGAGGCCCGAAAGGTGAACCCTGATTGTTCGTGACACGGGGCGACGAGACCCGTGCTCTCCGTCTCCCCTCGAGGTTCTGCTTGAAATGGCGGCTGCGTGGAGCACTGAAAGGTCGCTGTCAGAATGTGCTGCGGCGAGCTGCTCTCCCCGTCACCGCGGATATGCCAGTCCTCTTTTACTGTGGCGATGTGGGATGACAGGAAATAGGCCATTCCAGGGCACGGACGCTTTGTTGCAGCTGTCCTCTCCATCCGCCTCTCTGCAGGTGGAATTAGATTTGATGGGCCGGTGTGTGTGTGTGTGTGTGTGTGGGCGATTCCTCAGGATTTGTTGTTGCACCGAGACATCGCGCTTAGATGGTGACAGGGTCTAATTAACACGTAAAGGAGGTGCAGATCATACACATGCGTTCTTTCACTTTTTTGGAGGGGTGAAGGGCCCACGTAATTCTCTTTAAATTACTGAATAAACCTTTGCGGCCTTGATATTTATCACCTTGTTAGAAAGCCGCCTCTGTGGATGGAGTGAAAAATATTTTCAACTGTTATTTTTGTTAAATGACCCCAGTCTAATGGCACAAATCTGTCTAAATCAGAGGCTGGCAGTTGATATTCAGTGGTGGAAGAAGTGGTGCAGTGGCGTTCCTCGCTGAGGGGTTACAGTACATCTGATGCAAGTGCTCTCCCCCCCCCTGCTGACAGGCATCACACCAACCCCGTGGGCACAGAGTGGCGCTGGAAGATGGACCCTGCTGAGAAGATCCTGCAGGACGCTGTGGAGAAGCACCAGAACATGATTCGACAGTTCAGAGGTCGGTGACAAACGTCTCTTCTGTTTCTCCCGCAGCCCGTATGCCTGATTGTTCATCTGTCCTTCAGTTACGCTGTTGAGCGCACATTATAAATCTTGATCCTCGTAGAGACAAAAGTGAACACAACATCCTCGTCGCGCACACGTTGCCCACTCGCAGCTCGCGACCCCTCGTAACGCTGCGTGCGATGAAGCAGAGTGAAGATGGAAGCGCGGATGGTCTTGTATGCCGTTTCGTCACAGCGCCTCATTAATCACTTCTCAGCCCACGCACGCGCACACACACACACACACACACACACACACACACACACACACGATTTCAATTCCCCATCTGGCACTTTCACCCCGTCTTATTTGTCCCAACTTTGCTCTCTTTATTTTCTCACAACTCCTCTACATGTGCACTGTAACCTCTGCTGAGGGTTCTGCAGAATTCCAGCTCAGTGGGAGCTGCCCTGTGTAGTGGTTTGTAATGGAGGAATTAATCCTGCCTGTACCCACACTTCTGGGCTCCATTTCTGCTCCTCACACCGGTACCGCTGACATGTGGGACTTATTTCTCTGGCCGCTGCCAGCGTTGGCGTGGGACGAAGCTCAGTCAAAACAGAATTTAGTGATCGCCCCTGTGACTATTCCCTGAACAGATTCACTTTGAGAGGTTTTGAGGAATGTTGTGAAAACACTGGGTGACACATTTATCAGACATTTATGAAAGCAAACAAGTGCTGACTGTGACATTGTTTGTATTCCACGTGGACTTAAAGGTCTAAAACGAGCTCTTCATCAGCCCAGCACTAACACTCAAACAGGAGTTGCAGCCTGAACTGTGCTTTGTTCTGATACATGAATTTAATGGGTAACTTTTTTCCATTAATTTGCTAAACGTTTAATTTATATCATGTCAAGAAATCAGAACAGTTTCCCAAAACAGGTGATGTTGTAAAAGGTTGCTTTGCCAGATATTTTATATTTACAGTTTTTTATAAAACAGAAAAGCTGTTGCATTGCCACAGTCCAAACTGTGTCCTGTTCATTATTATACAGGTTTGCTGTTAACTCATGTGTTTTGCAGCCGGTTCAGGAACGGGGCTAACTTACTCTGCAGAAGCCTGTCTCACACACACACACACACACACACACACCCAAAGACCATTCCCATCAATCTCAAACCCAGTGTGCCAGCTGTCTCCTCTCTAACTGAGCTCACTGTTGATTTCCCTTCTGTTTCTGGTGTAACTTGTAGGAAAAAAAAAAAGGACTGTGCCAGCACTTTCCCTTCGGCACCCGCAGTCCACACGAGCTGGCACTCTGGCCTCGATTACAAATGTCACGGTTAATGAGTGGCCCTAAATATTTTACAACATATACAAAATCTGCAGTGCCGTGATCGCAAAGACTGACACGCACGGTCATAGATCCGGCCAAAGTATTCTTAAAGCCTGGTTTGATCCCACGACCCCGCTGTCAGATGGCAGCCTCTCTAACCTCAAAGCTGCTGCTGATCCCATTATAAAATAGCAAAACCATTGTACTCAGGAAATGATAGAGATGCCAAATGCTAAAAGCTTCAGAGACGTATCTTCTTCAAAGGGCCACTTTTACAGCTTATATTATTCTCAGAGCAGTCATTCATGTATTCTAATGCATGTCATTATTGAAAATGTAATTTCCTGATGTGATTACAATGAAACAATAGCGCACATGAGTTTATGTTGACAGTAATCTGCTTTTTAGTTCACTTAAATCACATTTGTTCGCTAAAGGGATTAGTTATGACGTTTATGTGCAGAGACATAAAGCAAAGGACTTTTTCAGCTGCTTTATCGAAGCAAAGATTTGCAGTTAAAAACGTACTCAAGCAAAAACGCAATCCTATGTTGCCATTATCAACCATAATTTTCTTTCCAGTTGCTCTATAAAATCACATTAGGCAGCCTTCGACTCCATTTACCACAGAGAGTGATACACTTTACTAGGGTCCAGTGTAACGAACTCTCCAGACAGTTTCTCTGAAAACAGATTTAAACCAGGTTTCTGCTCTGACTACCTGATATTCTGCAGCCTGAAAAGGCACATAAGATGCATAAAACTGTTTTCAAAGTGTCTGTTTCAGTTGGGGTTTAACTGCCTGGATGTGCAGGTTTGTTGGGTGTTTGACTGGCAGTTTGTGTTGTTGGATTGTTCATTTGCACAGTGCATGTCACTGTCCTGCTTGAGTGTATGTGTGTGCACTTCAGGCTTTATGCTGTTAACATTTGCATTTCGGGAGGACGCTCGGCGACGCATCAATTAAACATTTCTGCGCCATCGTCCCCTTCACTGCAGCAGCACAACACTCTGCCCTGTCATGCATCCAGCACCCTCCCGTCCAAGCACCTACCTGTGCTGCACGGACACTGAATGAGCAATTCAGACGGGGAGGGGGAGGATAATGATTTCTTAACCGTTCTCCTCCAGTGTTAGTGTCAGACCAAGGACTGTGCAGGTCGAGTCCAGAAGAAATCGAAGGTCTTTGATAACAGCTGACATCTCTTGAATCAATGCTGTGACTTCTAACCCAGCATAAGCGTCATTATACAGCTTGTAATAGAGTCCTGGACTTAATTTTATCTGAGTGATAGACTTGATTCTGATCCCCGTGACAGGGTGAACTACATGCGAATTTAATGGAGTTTCATCACAAGATACATACATTTAATGAGATTTCAGACACTTGTCCTTAACACACAGGCCGTCCTCCTCATCTGGCTTTTATGAACTGAGCTAAGTGTGATTTCTCCTGGGGGGGTGGGGGGTGGGGGGGCAGCTTGCTTTTTGATGTCGCCGCATCTGTTGTGAGATGTAATTTGCCCTTGAAAGGCGGCTCAGGAGCAAGCGCTTTCTGTAGTTCAGCCGTAGAGAATGTGGCAAACTTATCAATAATTCATAGATGGCTTTCTAAAGCCACGCGAGGCAACAGTCCAAAGTTTTATTTGATTAAGATTCACCGCGTGCGCTCTTACATCAAAGGGCATCTGCTGCAGCGACAGCGTTACCGCACTAAATCCCTGTGACAGGGTTTGAAACTCGTTGTCCCCGAGCTTTTACTATTTGTTTACTTCCTGTCTCCAATTCTCGCCTTGTCAAACTAATACTTAACACTGCCAAAAGAAACCAGGCTCTCGCGCTGCGAAGCTGCTGCAAATGCGGCATGTTCCCTCCATTCGACAGCCGTAATTTCCTTTGAGATAACCATATTTATTGGAAATTGAGACCTGATTCGTCCTCCCAAAGCAATTTCACTGAGTCAGGAAGTCGATCTAATTTACAGCAACATTTGGTGCCTGAGGCCGTGTGCGCTTCTTTGTTGTTTTTTCAACTATAAGTTCCTTTTATACAGTAATCTTAAAGTTTAAGAGCAGTAGTAAACTTTATAGCATTGTCCTTCTATGAAAGTACCATTACCGTTTAAAGTAATGCTGAGCATATTATACCAGCCTCCTGTACTTTGTGCTGGTGGATCCACTGAACGGTGGGAGAGGCCGAGGCCACTCAGGGGAGATGGACTGGGTCGAACCCTTCCCCTCCCCTCTTCCTTTATCATGAGCCTGATGTGACGCTGTTTGTTTCCCAACCCGTCTTTTTGCCGTCAGGTGTTCCCGGAGTGAAGCCCGAGCGGTACGAGGAAGGCCTGGCAGTCAAGCACTGCGCCCTCTCCCTGGTGGGCGAGCCCATCATGTACCCCGAGATCAACACCTTCATCCGCCTCCTCCACTCCCAACGCATCTCCAGCTTCCTGGTCACCAATGCGCAGTTCCCACAGGAAATCAGGTAGGGGGCAAAAAAGATGTAACTCGCTATAACTACTAACGATTCCTTCCTTACATTCCAGTTGTGTGACTTTTTATTCGCTGCCCTCCCCTGCCTTTCTCTGTTAACTAGAAGGTTGGCAGCATGAGGTTGTCCTGCAGCAGCCACAGAGGATCCGAGGTTCAGTCTCTCCAATCATAAGTGTGCACATTTAAAATAAAACTCTCATTAACTTCAGTTATGTTAGTTGTGGACATATCATAATCTTGGCATGGCAAACCCAAAAAGAGCCACAAGATATTAGGGTATCAATCGTTGCGTTACAAGTGTACTAGCACCCGGTATCACTTCTCTGAAAGGCTGCTTTCCAAATCATAACCCAGAGTTCAGGTCTGCATCCGAGTTCACCACACACACACACACACACACACACACACACACACACAGTTCCTCCGGGCTGCCGTGCACCTGCAGAACCTGTATGAAAAATTCATAAACGCTTTATGTGCCCCAGAATTACAATTCACACACAACCCTGTTCCTTGCTGGGTAGTTTGAGATGCAGCAGGGTGTGTGAGTTATCAACATGAGAAGTTTTGTGTTTTGTGAGGAGTAAACAGCGACCTTTCCACCTCCGCAGCTCCGGCTCGCCGCACACACACACAGCGCTGCAGTCTGTAGCCTCTCTGACATCCCTTTGTGTAAAAGATATAAAAACAAAGCATTTTCCCCCTCAGCTGTAGCATAAGGCAGCTTGTTAAAGCAGACATCTACTGTATTTTTAATGATGTTAGCTCACACACTGAGTGACCCCTGCACTAAGGTTTAGTCAGTATGTACAATAATTAATTATAGCAACTTGTTTATTTGGAATCGGTTGTTTACCAGGAAACTGTCACTGACTTGATGTTCGGGCAGAATTCTCTCACCGACCTTGACCGGCGATAATTTATGTCTCTTGATCTGTTTGACGTAAACATTTAATTTTCATGTGCAGATGTTTACCCCGGTGTTTCGTCGCTCTCCGTGCCCTTTAGCCTCACACCCGGAGATGCGGCTCTGTCTGGAGGCCTCCAGAGTCGTCATTGAGATATACAGCGACAGATCCGATATGTCAGCTCGCCGGCCCGTCACAGGCTGACTTATCATATAATCACCGAGCAGGTTGAAGGCAAGGACAGCGGGCGTCAGCCATTTTTTCTCCCCCTCCTGTCTGCCAGAGCCACGTAGCAGGAGACGAGCCGTGTCGGTTTATTGAGTCTCTGTCTCAGCGCTGCCTGGATTTGTGAATCAGAGTTTTCTGCTCGTTTGACTAATTGGTTATTTTTTTTGCACCTTTACGTAACTGCCTCTCTGGTGCAGGCGACATTTTAATCTCCCATCTGAAGACACGTGAACGGCTTCTTTTGTTTCAGTCGTGTGAATCTATTTACAGTTTTCTGGCTCCTCCTTTCACAGATTGTGTGAGAGTGCAGCTACACACACGAGTTAATGCCTTTACTTATTTAACATTGATGAGAGGCATCACGCTCTTTTTCTCCACATCCCCCTCCTGCCTTCATCTGCCTGTGTAATGAATCTGCTGTTCGAAGTGTTTGACTTCATGTCGTTGCATGTATGTTATTGAATCACGATGGAATGAGAAAGGAAATCTGATTGGAGCTGATATGAATATGCAACGGTTGATGACATGAACTGAGACTAAATATGAATTATTCTCTTTTCCACATTTTCTGTAATTTCCAGGAGCCTGGTGCCGGTTACCCAGTTGTACGTGAGCGTGGACGCGAGCACCAAGGACAGCCTGAGGAAGATTGACCGGCCGCTCTTCAAGGACTTCTGGCCGCGCTTCCTGGACAGCCTCAAGGCCCTGGGAGAAAAGGTATGTATGCTGTGCACTGAGCTCGGACTGAGATGGAGAGATCCAACTCAAAAAGAAAATGTGTGCTCAGTTAAACCAACCAGGATAAATCATGGAAAACATCTGCTGTTCATCTCTAACGCTGTGCACCAGCACCGTCGCACGTGCTGCATGGGGAGGATTCACTCATCCTTTATGTTTATTGCTCATTAGCTTTCTTTAAGCTTGTGGTTGGCTGCACATTCATAACTATAAATAATACATTGTTTTTAGAATAACATGGTACATGAAAAGGCCTTGTGCAGCACACCGGGTTAAAACTGTGTTCCTCACTCAGTAATTCTGCAGCATGTGTACTACCTGAAGGATGATACTTCAAATAATTACGCAGTCTGCAGTTATTAGAGTGGAGCTAATTCTGAGCTGGAAGTGTTGGCTTGCTTTATTATTTCATTTTATAACTCAACTCACTGTTTGTGCTGAATTATCTTCAGAATGAGCGAATCTGTAAAAGGAAAGATTTCAAAACTCCAGAAAATCAAATTTTGATATCGTCTGTGTCAATAAACCAGGTTAATGAACAGGAACGGCTCCACAGGCCGGCCAGCTGCGGACATCTGTTTCATCAACAGAACCAAATGGCATCCTGGGAACTCTTCCTGCCAGTCAAAGGTGGAGCAGGAATGCCAACTTTGTTTGAGAGGCGTCTTTCACTTAACTTCTGTCCAGAATTCTGTCTCATCGTTTTTCTTTGAGCGAATCAGAGAAGCCGGTGATAGCTGGAGCAGATTGACTCATCCTGTGTATTTAACGAATTCGTATTCGATTGGAGCGACTTGCCCGTAAATGACAGAGGCCACTTCGAGCCTTTAACACTTAACTCAAGTGGAGAAGAGCGGCTTTTTATTGATTCTTGAAACCTCTAACATTTTCGGCTGTATTGGAGTCGATAATGCCTCAGCCACAGGGATGAAAACATCCACTGATGTATATTTCTGTCTGAGCGTGTGATCTGTGTCCGCAGATAGTCCTGCAGTGGTTAAAAAAAATAAATAAAAGTGCGTCGCAGGATTTTTCATCATTGGTGAGTAGAGGGAAAGTACATTATTGCGGCCTGCATCTAGCCACTACGCCGCTCATGTAAATTGATTCCTTCTGTTGGTGTGTTTCCCAATAAGCCAAAGTGAGGCAGGGAGAAAAAAAATGGTGCTCAGGGCCGCTGCCAGTCGACCTTGAGGAAGACGTGGGCCGTGAAGCCTCTCCGAGGGAGCCTCTGTCGCACCTCCCCGTAAAGGGGCCGACTTCCTCTCATTAAACGCTTTGGCAAACGACAGACAAATTCATTACCGCTCAGCTCCAGGCGTCGGCGGCTGCAGTGGGTCGCTGCGCTCCAAACAGCCTCCAGATCTCTGTTGTAGCCCCACGCCAAAACCAGCAAATATCAGCGTTAGGTGACTGTGGACTTGAGAAGTATCTCGTGTTGGATGCTGGTGATTATGTTGGTACCACTGGTTTCCCAGCGACTAATCCAGTTTAGGGCAGATGGGTGACAGCAAAGTGCTGCCTGGCCCGGAGAATGACACTTGTGCCCGCCGGCACATTTCACTGCTTACTACCTGGAATCTCATTATTTCTGAGTATTGCTTCGCAGTCTTGACAGCCAGAGGAGCTGTCAGTGTGAAGAGTTAACTTTGAACTCGGTGTCACGACGAAAAAAAAAAAAAAAAAGGTTTCCTGGCTCAGCAGTGTCATGTTAGACACACTGAGGATGACACCCAGTGTACAAACTGTGTACTGTGAAGAAGTTTGCGACAGCAGCCTCTGTCGAACAGTCGATGCAAACGTTGCAGCTCTTGAATCTTCGGCGGGACGGTTGCTCATTGTTAGCACACTGCGGTTGACGAATGGACACGCGGCTGAAGCAGTCCTGTCATTTTGGAGGCAACGTTTTCAAAAACTCTTGAGTGGATTAAAAGTTTTATGACCAGAAATTTTGTATTAACACTTTAAACCTCAGCACAAAGTCAGAGGAATTTGTGCTTAGCCTTAGTACACATTATACATTAATATGATTATACCTGATGCAAACGTGCTTGTGCCTCTGCAAGTTCCCTAAAAATAAACTCTCTTCTGTTCGCCTCACCTCCCGTCTCCGTTTCATGGTGGGCTCTATCTCCATCCTCTCTGAGTGCTTATCCCTTTCTGTTCTCCTGACAACCCTCCTCCTCCTGCCCCACCCCTCACCCCCCACCCCCCACCAGCGCACGGTGGGAATGATAGAGTTGTGCCTCAGTGTTGGATTTGGAACAGAGTCGGCTTGAAATACCTCACCTCCCTGCTTCCACCGGCCAATTATCCCCCCACCCTACTGGGCTTGAAAGGACCCAGTGTCATGGATAATCTTCCAGTGAAAAGAGAGACAACAAATGAGGGAGCAAGTACGCTCTCATTGTCATTTACTAGTTTCTCTTCATTATCCATTTCTCCTGTCCTCTGTCCTCATCGTTTCCCCTCTTTCATCTGTCTGCTCGCCTTTCTTCCTCTCCAGAACATTCTCAATAATCCTCTTCCTCCCGCTGTGCAGCAGCAACAATAGCCTGAATCTACACCGCTGAACTGTGAGCAGGGCTTTTATTTATTTATTTTTTCATTCAGGGAAACTTCAACTGAGCACATAGAAATGGGACAGAGTCTTGGCATTTGTCTCGATGGAAATCTGTATATACTAAGTATAAGCAGTCCAATCTAAAATCTTTCAAAGCCTGCTGACAGTTAATGGATCTATAGTGGCAGCAGGGGTGGAATAATTTTGGCCTCAAAAGGAAGAAGATGCTGAAGTTGAAATGCAATTTTGAACAATAGAGGGGTTTGTGCACCTTGGCTTCCTCCCTGTTCCCTCTACAGCGCTGGGAGCTTCCAGTGTTTTCTGCATTTGCAGTGAAACAGTATTGACAGCCGGGCTACTGGAGCAAACAAAGTATTGGGACCGGAATTGGAAAAGGTGTCAGCACAGTAATTGTTATTGTCTGGATTTGCCCTGACCCTCACCCGACCGGCTGGGGAAACCCTTCAGGTGTGCACCAGTTATCAGACTGTTAGTAAACACATAAAGCGTCACCCTAACTGCTCTGTTATCATTCACCTGGGAAGTAGGTGGTTGACGGGACGACCACTGCGTTGCCCTGGACGACAGATACTGGAAACAACAAACGGCTGTGGCCTCTGATTTTAAGGCAAAAATGTGTATGAGAGTTTGAGGCTTAAAATAAATGAGCTTGATGGCAAGAGTGAGGCAACAATCTCTAATGGTGATGCGTGCCTCAGGACGGTAACATAAGCTTCCTTGTCTTCCCCCTGTCTGTCCATGCAGAGACAGAGGACGGTGTACAGGCTGACGCTGGTGAAGGCCTGGAACGTGGAGGAGATGCAGGCCTACTCCGAGCTCATTGCTCTGGGCCAGCCGGACTTCATCGAGGTCAAGGTAGGGTTCAGTACATCTTAACAGCCCGCGATTGCCATTCTCAGTCGTCGTCACAGTCTAATGATCCTCTTTGTCTCTGTGCCAGTTTCTTTTTTTATTTCTCTTTCTGTGTCTCTGTTTTGATCCCATTATTTTTCTATACCGAGCTTTGATGTGTGTCTGGAGTAATCCCTCCTCAAGGCAAAGCCTGTCACATTTGCTCCCCGTTAATGACTTTTCTAAGAGCAAATGAGCCACTAACGCTACCAGGCTCCTTTTTATACTGCAAGAAAATCTCATCATCATCATCATCGTCTGCGATTCCTGAAGGTCTGCCATGTTATGACGTTATGTAATGTCTCAGAAATACCGTCCCGCTGAAATGAAACAAGCAGAATTAAAATGTCTATGTAATGGGAAACAGTTGTATGGAGTTAGTTCAACAGCGCTGGACAGATCTAAACATTTTGAATGAAAATGAAATCCTCCTCCTCCTCCTCCTCCTCCTTCTCCTTGCTTGTCTTCCTGGCACTCCACCAGTTCTAACATCAAGGAAACAGCCTGAACTACCTGATATTTATACTCAAAGCTACCTATCATTTCCCATTTTTTGTGTTTTATTTAAAATATAAATGCCATTACATCACCTAGTGATTCCTCTCACCAAGAGCCAAAAATACTTTTTTTTTCTTTGAAAGCTTTTATGATTTAAGAACTTCAAGGTCCTTGCAAGTGGATTGATGTGGCTGAGGGCCTTGGTGCATGTGGATGTTAGTCTGTCAGATTTACACCAGACAAGGCCGCCTACACAACGCCGTTTTAATGACAGTTATAGTTATCGCTGTTGTGATGCGAACCCTGTGCAGGTTTCATTTATCTGGAACCCGGTTCCATATATATGTCACTAGATAAGTGGGATAATTCAGCGGGACGGCGGGCTGCGTACTGCATCGACCTCTTCCCGGTCATTTGGCGGAGAATGTATTAATAGACTGGCGGGGAGCGCCTGGTGGCCGCCTGAGCCGCGGCTGTCATGATGACAAACTCGCCTGAGTCAGTCGGCCTTCGTTATTTAGTGCATCACATCCAGGTCTAATAACAGCAGCAGAGGTAGTTGGCTGGTATGGCACGTTTCCCTTTTTTTTAATGGTTTAATTATAGTTTTTTAATATGAAGGTGAGGTTTTCTTGGGGGGGTTACTTGACGAGTGGCATTTCTGACAGGATGCCATGAAAGTCGGGAATCGCGTGCACATCAGAACTCATCCATGGCAGCAGCTGAATAAGAAATCAGACCTTCTCTCCAGCCACGGTTCAGTTCATTTGCCGAGTGTTCGTTTGTTGCATGAAATAGATTCACCCAATCTAGGGGCTTCATACTGAGAGTAATGTTAGCGACTGCTGCATTGTGATGTCACTGTTTCAGTCTGTTACGTGTCCTGCTGTCGTATGATTATTCATGTGTCTGCATCAGGTCTGACGAGCTTTTTCAGTTATGGCGAGCTTGTCTCAATGAGCGGTGGACATTAAGGGACCCGACAGTGCATTTCTTCTTTTGTGGCCGCCGAGTCCAGTGACGCAGTGGAGCGCGGTTCTAATTATTGCATATCCTGCACTTTTTAAGTTTATGTTTAAAGTCTGTGCCCTGTACACAAGGTAACAGAACTTTTGTTTGTTTTGATTATATATCCTGCCCCCACAACGGTTAAAACTTTACTGAAATTTGCTGTGTGGTGCAGTTTCTCCTCTGTGCCTGATTCTCTGTATATATATATATATATATATATAAAAAAAGAAATTAGGCCAGCACAATTAATGGTCTCCACCTTCAGATAGTGGAGATAAAAGAGAACACCCCACCCAGATCTTGGATGTCCACCAGTGTTGAGATTCACTGCAGGGGTGCAAGCTAATTGGTTTGAACTGGGGATGTGCTCATTTGTCAGGCCTCATCCACCCCCCCCCCCCCCCCCCCATATGAGTACACACAATGGGACACACCTCAGCCCTCCCCTTGTGTGTCCCTTGTGTGTCCCACTGCACGTGTTCCTCACCCTGAACGTCCTGTTGTAAAGGTGAAAGGCTTCCCATGGACAAATTTAGCACACCTGACGCACCTCTTATCACAACGAGAACCCCCACCCCCCACATGGGAGCTCTACCTGGAGCTCTACATGGCAACAGAGTTCCACCACCGCTGGCCGGCCTCCTCTGGGATCCCAGCTATTGCAGCCATTACTCTCTTTACCCTTCATTTATCCAGGCTATGTTTACTGAGCTGCATGGACTCTTTCAGCAGTTACACGGAATCACACCTGGGAACTGTTCTTATCTGTCGGCCAGCAGCAGATAGGAGTGCCGGGGGAGTGCCTCGCTCAAGGACATTGTAACAGTGGGCGATGAGGGAGAGCAGTGGATGATACCCCAGTGAATCTCGGTGAATAATTGACATATCAGTCCAAATTTATCTGTAGGAGTTCAATTAGGCTGAAATCTGGTGATTTGTTAAGGCTGTGGTGCCTTCAGTGGGAATGCCTGCATTTGTTAAGCCTGTAGTATTCAACAAGATGCCGCTGCACAGATGCAGTTGTGGTCACTTAGCGATGTCATCACATAGGTTATTTATTTTTGTTTACCTATTTAATACCTGAACTAAAGAAATCAAAAATATTTGTTTGTTTAAATGTTAAAGTTAAAAAAGAAATATCAGTGAGTGATGAGTATCAGGATTAACTTTCAAATATCAACATCAGCCAAAGAATATTCTGCATCAGTTGGGCTCTAGAGATAGGATAGATTCAGGCTACGCCTTTTTTCATCCCCCCTCCTGCCGGGTACAGGTACACACCGTGCAGATATCCTGTAGCTAGAGATAACGCTCTGAAGCAAAGCGGCAAAATGTGTCTGTTCCGCTGTTTAAGTTGGCATTGGGTGAAATGCCATCATCTGTAAGGGGGAGAAAAAAACATGCAACCTGCTCACATCCTCTCCCTCTCCATGTTCATGTCCTGCAGTGCTGCATCGTGGTGCTGATGGGGCAGAAACAAGAGCAACGCACACACAAACAGAATTAGTTATGACCCCGCTCGTTATTTGAAAATGTCCAGGTGCATACGGGGCTGTGAGTGACTGGAAGTAATAACGCTATAGCCTTGAGGAGCCTATTGATTCAACTGTTCACATCAGACACACCGTAGAAGTGTAAACAGAAAACACACTCACCTGGAGCTGGTGACGCTCATACACACGAAGATGCATTCTTCACTTTAAATCAGAATTTAAAAAGGTGGAATTTGCTTTGCATGTTTGTTAAAACAGTTTTCTTGCAGCTGAAGTGTTAATGTTAAGGTTTTGCTTTATTTTCATTTTTTCCTGCGGATTGCTTAACACTGCAAAATCGTTTTTGCACTTTTACACTTACTTGAATAATACTGTTGGACTGTTGGTTTTGCAGCCCGGGGTTTGCAGCCTGGGGTTTGCACTGAGAATGAAAATGCATCCCTCATTCGACTGAGTTCGCGACAGACATTTGGCCAGTGGACACAACCCCCCCCCCCAGAAACAACCTAATCACAAAGAGAATGGCAGCCACATTCATACTCACATTTAAATAACTTTTACTGCAAAAACAGTGTTGAAGTTGCAGCAGTGTCAGAAAAACTGCAGCAGTGCGCAGCTTTTCTTTGCAGAGTAATGAGATGAGGGCGCCGGTGCCTTAATGAGGAGAGTCCTGCAGTCAGAGGAGCAACAGAACTTTCTGAAGGGCCAACAGGCAGCAGCAAGGGTGTGTGTGTGTGTGTGTGTGTGTGTGTGTGTGTGTGTGTGTGTGTGTGTGTGTGTGTGTGGTGGATGGGAGGTGGGTGTTTTTCATTACCCCCCCCAGTGACGTGTTATAGGCCTTGCTCCCATAGTAAAACTAGCTAAACTAACAAGCTTGCAATCTTTTCAGTCATCCCCCTCATGAGTACGGAGGTGCTCTGTGCTTACCTTGTCACATTCTGTCCATTTTTGCAACCCCCCTCCCCTGGAGATGCATAAATCCCACTGTAGTGTGTGTGTGTGTGTGTGTGTGGGGGGGGTCCATTGTGATTTGGGGGCTCAGGCTGTGCAGACAAAAATGATGCAGTGTCAGGCGCTGGCACGGACGCTGGTGGCGGGACATCTGTTACCTGAACTGAACCTCACAGGTCCCAGTTGGCCGAGGCAGCCGGGTGCTACGTTACCCTGCAGCGAGTCGCTGTAAGCTGATGGTGGAAATAAGACGTGAAAGCTTTTCCTGACAGTTTAGAGGTTGGTTGACGGTGAGGTTTCATTTCAGTACTCGGTCGGGGGACGCGGGTCAGTTAATAGCGTCAATTTCTGGTTTGTAGGGGGAAAGCAGGCTCGATGTCTGACAGGCTAATTCAGCCTCGCTCTTTTATTGTACAGTACATAATCATAGAGTATGCACAGACAGAAACACAGCAAGGATTGCACAGGTATTGGAAGTATGCACATTTCTCTCCAAAGAGTTCATTGCTCGTTGTCTTATTTGCTCTTTCTTTTGTTTTCTTATTTGTGGGACCTGGTCCCCATCTCTTAGCACTCTGTAGTGATGGACTCGCCTCCTTGTTGGTCCCTCGGTCTTTTCCTCTCCGCTCTCTCTTGCTGGTCTCTTCTTCGTGTTCAAACCCGCTCCTGCGCTCCAGCGTTGTAAATGTCAGAGCAATCTTTAGCCATCTGTGTGAAAATGAATTCGACCAGCTGTGTGACAGATCCCCGTCACTCCCTCCTCGCCATCTTTTCCTCTACATTAAGCTCATTTTTACCAGCTTATATGTTGGGCTATACTGCCGCTTAATTAATCAACTCTTTGCTCCATGCAAGTGGCTTCGTGGTGGAGTTTTTTTATGAACTGTAAATGGATGAAAAAAACACAGGCTTTTGATTGTAAGCTGTCCCCAGAGACTTGGCTGGCTTTTCTATTAAGGATTTCACGTAGGAGGGAGTATTGATCCATCCCCACATGGCATTTCATTATATCGGAGTGAGCGCAGCTCTAACAAGACAGCGGGGAGCATCGGACCGGACACATCATCAGAGACACCTTTCAGATGTGGCTGCTCGTTTGACGCCGCGACTGAGATGTTAATTAAAAAAAAAAAAGAATAATTTTTGTTTGTTTTTTTTTATCAGGTAAAGAGAGAAGCAGGGCCAAAACACACCAGACATTTTTATTATATTCTGAAGGGGGGGGGTTAAGTTGGATCACTCGTGTACATACCAGAGTCCACTTTATCCTTTACCATCCTGTTTCTCTGTCAGTGAGACCTGAATATCTTTTGGAATTGGACACCTCCAAATTGCTACAGGGTGGTTTTCAGATGTTTTTATAAACCAATTGTGGAAAAAGAAGCAATGAATGACATTCACAACAACAGTTTCTGCTTTACTCCCTCACAAACACATGACCACGTCTGGTGGTTTATCGCTTTCATGTGTGACACTCACCGCGGGCCTGGAGTTTGTCTGATATCCAGGTCTACAGCAGTTAATGATTTATGTATTTCATCTTCTCAAAGTTTGAGCTTCTGGACTTGAAAAAATCACAGTAATAAAATCTGAGAGAAGTGATTCAACCTGTCCGTCTGGCACGGGTAAAGGGGTCACTGTCAGGGTGAACTCATCTCATTCTTGTCTTTCCTCTAAGTTATCTCTGTGCCCACCTCCTGAGCAGTATGAGCAGTATATTGTCCTTTACTGAACAGATGACCCCCCCCAGCTGCTGAGCGTTGGGCGTGATATCGACTTCAGCATCACGAGCCCAGTAATGGACCCAGGGTGGACTCGCAACGGCACGATGGAGCGAGCTGCTCCTTCCTGTCACCAGCTCTCAAATTAGCCGTCGCTGCTGAAAGATGGGGGATGTAGGCGTTTGGCTTTAAAACTCATTTTTAGTAGTAATTTTATTTCAACAAGCCTTCAAAGATGGACACAGCCATCATCAGACCCATTGAAAAACACAAAAGTGAATCTCAGATAGGCAGAGATTTAATCTTATTCCATATGCTTGAGTCCCGAACTGCACATTCACATTTTCATTTTCTGGTCTTCAGTGCAACTGGGGAATATGGAGGAAAAAGTTACTGTATGTCAGAGATTACAGGTAACAAGGAGTTCAAGGGATGTAACAGCTCAGTAATATGTGCAGAAATTGGACAATTAGACTTTTCTAATAATAATGTTCTTGTAATAAGTAAGATGGGCTACAGATAAAAACATGAAACCAACATGAAGTATCTTGGTAAAGTGTTGGGCCACAAGAGGACGGGCCTCAGTGCTCCCTCAGCGCAGATTCTCCAAGCACCTCCACCAGAGGAATAAACACCGTTTTCCCCAAAAATTTCCACGTTCACAGATTTCCCTCATTAGCTGTTCTGATGGCGAGCTCTTTGCAGCACTCCAGTAGGTGTTTAATTGGGCTGAGCTCCAGTGACTGTGAAGGCCACAGCGCATGATTCACAGCGTTTTCACACCCATTAAACCATTCAGCGAGAACATCCCGCTGCCCCGTGGAGGCAGGCAGGCAGGCAGGCGTGGCCATCCCCAGAAGAGGCTGCGTTCAAAATGTTTCATGGGCACTTTAAAGGCGATCACTCAGGATAACCTTCATCGATTTGCAGCGCAATGTTGACCCAAGAAAACGCCCCTCCTTCATGTTTCCCCCCTCGCTTGTTCCCGGTTCTCGCTCCCCTTCTCGCCCCATTTTTATGGAGCGTATGAGTGCTGTCCGTGCTTCTGATCAAGATGAAGTGCGGCTCTGTGGAAATGATGTATCGCGCTGGGCGTGTGCGTGCCCACCATATCGCCCACTGTAAGACCTTTGTTATTGACCCATTAATTATCAGTCCATCATCTTATGTGGCGCACTGCTTTCTGCCTGCGTAATTTACCATCGGCTGTCCGACCGTTGTCCAACACGTGATTTATCACCTCAGCGCAGCATCAATACCACTTACCTGCCACTGCTCCCTCACTCGCCCAGGGAGGAGAGGGACAACAGAAAGAGAGAGCGAGGGTGAAGCAATTGCACAGGGACGCGAACGCCGAGATAAATTTGGTCAAACTGTATGTCGGGCACGACGAGAGATGCGGGGTGGGGGGGGCCCTGAGGATCAGCATTTATGATTCCCATTAAGGGCCAACAACATAGATTATCTGTGAACAGGTGAAGGGCTCTCGCTCCTCGTCTCCATCTCCCCCACACTCTCATAACTTCCTCAGTGATACAGTTCACTCATTCCCTCCGCATATATCTCTAAGATCTCTACCCCCCCCCAAGCTTAGTCCATTCCTGGTGATTTATACCGAGTCCTGGGTAGTTGATCTTCATTCAGCGGGGCCTCCAGGCAAGGCTGATAACACCAAGGTCCCTCATTAATTCTGTCCAGCTTCCCTGCCCCGTCTTAACCTCATCTGCACCCCCTCCCAGTCTACACACACACACACACACACACACCCAACCTCTCAAAGAGTGAGGAGGTGCGTTAGTGTTCTGTGTGAGGTGAATTCGCAAGTAATGAGTGTGAATGTTTGTTGTGGTGGGAGAGCGTGGTTGTCGAAGATGCACGTACAGATCTGCCTGGGAAAAAAAGCTTTGATAACATTTCAGTCTCAAAAAAGCCGGAGAGAGATGAGTTGTAAGAATGTCTCCTGTCATCTGCCAAGGTCATCATGTCAATACACCAGGAGGAGTGACACTGTTTGTTAAACTGGATGCAGGAAACAGCTCCTGTGAAGCTGTGATCTTCCCTGACCACGTACATTTGTCAGTAACTGACTCAGAGAAGTTCAGAGATATAATGAATTCTGCTCCAAATGATGTAGCAGAATTTAACACATTTGTTTTTCACCAATTGAGATTTTCATAATTTAGCACTACAATGAAAATTTTAAAATTCACATCACATCTTCTCAGGCCAGTTATGATTCTGCTCCATGCAGTGAAACACCAACGAACAGAATATTTAAGCCCAGTCACTCTCATATTTCACCAGTTTCCACCACATCTCGGGGGAGATAGTTACTGCCGTGACCGTTCGGGTTCTTCTCTCAGGGTTAGAGTAGCTCGTCCTCTCAGGAGTGTGATGCAGCGTGTGAGGTATGAAGCTGTGACAGCGGGGGTCGATTATGGATGGCCGGCTCGAACAATGGGCTCTTTCAGACATATTGGCATTTACAGTAGAGAACTCTCTCTTCACCTCTGTACCATAAACCTATACAGTTACCAGGAAGAAACCGGCGAGATGGTTGACTTCATTTTTAAACATTTTCTCAGTCCAACCTGCAGATGTACGTATGTAAACATACGATCTATGAGACACCAGGGTGAGGATCCGGACAGTGCCCCCGGCCAATAGAATTAAGGAAGCACAGCTGCTTCTGTGGCTCAATTACAGCACACACACAGACTGCGTGTGTGTGCTGTAATTGATGCAGACTGTGTGTGTGTGCGTGTCTTAAAACCAGGTTCAGGAGACTCTGAGAGGCTGATGCAACGTTGACGCTCACAGAAATACGGAAAAATTACAATGCATAAACCTTCTGCAGACTCAGTTGCATCTGCCATTTCCAAAATATTTGTATATTAAAATCGTTAAAAAATACATATCAGTAATTATCACCATAAATGTGAAATAGTTATTTTTTATCTCAAGGGAAAATTGAAGAAACTATAGTTAATTATGGTTTTTAAAACTTTTCAGAAAGTTGCAGTAAACATTTCACAAAATTGAGGCATTCAAAACTAGAATGCGTCAATACCACTGATGTAGATAGCTGATATTGCTATTGAGATTACATTGAGATAATAATTGGAACTGTTTTAGGACCCATTCCAATCCTGGTATTGAAATACACTAATCAGTGACACCTCTGTGACCAATATGATTATTTAGGGGATGTAACCTGAAAGTCCAAACACTCTTGAATCTACATTAAAGCCCATCTTTTAGAAAACAAAATTAAATGTGGTTGCTGATGCAGGTCTTGTATTGGAGGGCACGAGGGGGACTGTTGTTTTCTGAATGCTGCCCCCCTCCGCAGATTTGCCCTGATTGATCAGAAAGCACACAGTGTTCAGTCCGCTATTTCGATTGATCTTTACGGCCAGGTGGTTTTCCCCTTCCTATTCCATTTCTCTGCGCAGTCGAGTGGGAAATCATGTGTCAGCTCCCAGGTTTTGCTGGTGATAATCAGCAGCTGCTGGTCTCTGTGATGCCTTTTTTGTCAGCTCCAGACTGGAAAACAAGCAGAGGCAGCTCTTTACTTTAATTATTTCTGTGGCATGAAATCTTTAGTGGATCTGATCTAATGACTGTGATGAACACATTTTTACATCTCATCTGCTGTTCGACTGTTGCCTCGCCCCGTTTCTGTGCCTCCCATAATTACTTCAGGCAGGTTTTGTCAGGATGCATGCTGCCCAAATAACCACAGTGCTTAACTTTTCAAGTGTGAGCTGCTGCAGGAGAGGACAAAGGCTTCAAAAGCAGTGAAGGGCTTTTACCTCCAAGGTGTCAAGCAGCAATTACGGCCGATGAATGATGTGACTCGTGGGTTGGTGAAATCATGTAGCCCGATAAAGTTGTATTTGTGTGTTTCATCCAATGGTTGTTTTTTTTACAATTTATATTCCCAGTTATTGTGTGTGTGATGTAGTGGTTGACCGATGTGGGTTTTCAATGATATTTAGAGAGCAGAGTGCCGATATTTGCATCTTGTAAAATACAAGAATTTAATAATAATAGCAACTGATGCATGATAGGCTAAATAATGAATTCAATAATAATAACAAATGAAGTAAACCAACAGAAATTGACACAATCCTGATTAATTACCACTAGTTTGATGCTTCAGATGTGATACCTGTCATGTTTCATCAAATCTCTTCACATTGTATGCAGGAGATTCTTGCAGCGTTGCTCATTTTGCATCTCATTGTGTGTGCTTGCGTGTGTCCAGGGTGTGACGTACTGTGGGGAAAGCTCCGCCAGCAGCCTCACCATGGCGAACGTCCCCTGGCACCAGGAGGTGGTGGCCTTCGTCCAGCAGCTGGCCGACTTGTTGCCTCAGTACGAGATCGCCTGCGAGCACGAGCACTCCAACTGCCTGCTCATCGCGCACACCAAGGTGAGGGCGGAGCTTCACATCAGGGTCGTACGCAACACGCCACATCTGCAATTACTTATTTGATAGTAACTTTTCCATTGGGGGAGCTCAGTTTCTCTGCTCTGTTCTGCTCCGGGTGACTTATCTGAGTGATTGTCTTTTGTTAGGTGTCAAGTGTTTGGTTCATATTTAATACACAAAATGATTAAGTGCAGAAAATAATCAGCAGATTTGTAGATAATATTTATTAGTAATTGATATAAAAGATAAACACTCAGTTTTCTTTTTTCAATTTCTTTTTCTTTGTTGCAGAATCAAAAATTTTTAGATCACTAATTTGGACACAAGTAATAGATTTTCAGGAAAGGGGTTATTTGCCAGAAAGATAAATCTGTACTTACTCAGCTGATATGTAGGTCAGTAGTCTCTTAATCTTCTGCTGGATCAGCATAACTAAATCAAAAAATATTGTTGAGCTTTCTCCAAAAGTCTGAGACCACTTTCCCATTCCTCTGGCCACTGCCGTGTTTGTGTTATTTACGTTACCGGCGTTATCAGCTGACACCACATGAACTTCCCGTCACGCGTAATAATGAGTAATGTGTACCTGGTGATCCTCTCACAATGCACACATACTTTATCTCCATTTTCTTTCAGTATCGCCTTCCAGACAGCTCATAAACTCACCGCAGGTCCCTTGTGTCTACATTGGGGTTTTGACTTTGTCTTGTTGTGTTATTGATATAATTTATTCTCCTGTCTCCCGACTTTTTTTCTTTTTTTTTTTGCACCACCATCCCAGAAAGCATCAGGCAGGCAGTGGGTTCTGCCAAGGCGTCTCTCCGTCAATAATTAATGAATGATGATTAATTGCTGTCCCAGCTCTCTCTGATAGGACAGAACTCTGAGCAAGCCAGGCAGGCACCCGCTCTTCCTTATCTCAAACACGCACACACACACGAATGATGTGCTTGATGTTTTATCATAGTTTACTTAAGATCCCAAACTCCTAATCCAACTTACTTTTCATTTTTCCCCTCACTGAATCTATGTATTTACCTCTGTGGTATCTTTGGGCTGTGTAGGGATAAGAGGAACGAAGGCGCACAATGTTTATCGTTTGTTTATTTCAGGTCTTTGTATCAAATGCAGGGCATTTTACTTTTCTGATAAATCACTGGGTTTAACAAAGCACAGTTCATTCAGGTCTGGTTCCTGTAAGACAGGATTGAGATCTGGTCCAAACAGGAAGTCGGCAGCACAATTCTTATGAGGCTGCGGGTCTCATGATGACTGGGGATGGAGGGGTTGTTTAATGAAGCTGATGGGGCTTTTCATTTTGTTTAGTGCTATGTAACAAATAATAAATACAGTATATTTGGTGTATAGTGTTTTATAAATAATTATACTGTATGTTTGAAGTGGAAAAGTCGACTTACTGATTATGGCTGTTGCCTCCGGTCAAAAAAAAAGTAAAAATGTAGAAACTGTAGTTTAATTTAACCACGATAAACTTGATTCACTTTCTCCCTGACACTTTTACAAAGGAGTGTGTGTGTTTCTCTGTCACGCTCAGCAAAAACAGAAACACAAATAGGCATTTGTGTTCTGACAACGCATTGAAGTGTGTGTGAATTTCCATACGGATGCAGAGATGCACACATAACACACACAGTGGAGATACAGCACGTGTTTGAAACTGATACTTCTCTGTTTCTTCTTTAAAAAAAAATGTTTACGGATGCACAAAAAGCCTGAAAAGCTGCAGCGAGTGCAAAATGCTTTTCATTTGTCTCGCGGCAGCTCGGCTGTTAGTTAACAGGCAGATAGATGAAGCCTCAGAGCATCGAGCACCGACGCCGCTCCCTGCTTGATGGAGCACAGGAAGTGGGATGAGATGGAGAGTGTGTGTGTGTGTGTGTGTGTGTGTGTGTGTATTAAGAAATACTGTAGGCGAGAAGGTGCAAATAAATCAAGGTGTCTGAGGCAGTTGCACAAATGGCCGCTGTTACATTTGTGATCGTTCGAGAATGATGGAGAGAAAGTGGGGAGGGGGTAAAAAGAGGAAGGTGGAAATCGGCTTAGTGAAATATTAACTGTCTTGGAGAGGCAATATAGAGAGTGTGTGTGTGTGTGTGTGTGTGTGTGTGTGTGTGTGTGTGTGTGTGTGCGAGAGTCTCATCACCAAGAAGGTAATGATGGCGATGATGAGGAGGAGGAGGAGCTGTTTGAGTTACATGTGGGCCTGTTTGCGCTCTGCATCGCCCTTAATGCTAATGCCACCGTGCTAACATGCCCACAGTGACAAAGCTACAACATGTGTAGTTAACATCTCTGCATTCTAACAGCCTCTTCCCTCGAGTCGTGCTGCTAGCGTGGCTAAAGCTACATTTCCTTTTATAGAAGTTCTCCTCTGGCAAGAACCCAATAAATTCAAGGGTTGAAAAAAGCATGAAGTGTTTCACCTTATGTGTAATGAATATAGAATGTATGAAAGTTTATGTTTTTGATTTAAGCCACGAAAAAAAGTATTTTTCAGAATATTCTACTTTCTTGAGAGGCACAGGAACAGTTGGCTGGCAATAACATGGAAACAGTGTGAGGTAAATTCAAGCACATGGGTCCATAATATATCACTATTCAAAAAGTAATAACCAGGACAGATGCACTCACAGGGAGAGGGAAATTGAAGAAAAGATGAAAATCAAGTTAATCAAAAAGTGGAACCTTCAGTAGAACCCCCCCATGTAAATGTTTACAGATGCGTTTGCTGGCACACTGCTGTCCTCAGGCAGTCATCAATAATCCAGCAGTGGTTGGGAAGAGGAGTTTCCTCCTGTGAACGGAGATTCTGATGTTGTTCTGTGGAGTGTCTGCGTGCAGCTCAGTCTTCCAGCAGGAGGACAGTCCAGGACCTGGAGTCGGGTCCAGGTTTTAACGTGTAACTTGTAGAGCAGCAGAGTTCGGCGCACATCACAGGGAAAACATGCCGGTCGCTGCACACTTCTTCACGGCCGTCAGATCTCAGTGCTCCAGCTGGATGTTATCACCGTTTGATGTCGTCCTTTAGAAGACATCAGTGTGTGTGTGTGTGTGTGTGTGATCACTCTGTTTAACAGCGATAGATCCTCTGTGCACTGACACATCATCATCATTAGTTCCCTCTTCAGTCCCTGGGATCCTCCCAGTGATAGGGTTCAACTTTCTTCTCCAGCCGTTTCCCTCTTTCATCTCTCCTCTTTCTTCCCTCCACCCCCTCCATCTTCTCCCCCCATCCCCTTACATCCTTTTCTCTCAAACAACAGCGTAACGAAGAAAAAAGACAGGCGTGACACAATTAACCCAGATTACAGTGTTATCTGCAGACCTGCTGTGTTTGTGTGTTTCAGCCAAAATGAAGCCTTATGCTTTACCAGTTGAACATCACGTCCACTTTATTCATATTCAGTATCACTGTCAGGAATAAATAGGAACACACACACACCAGATATGGAAATTATAGCCACAGTATGAAGGTGAAATACATTCTGAAATAACTCATTGAGTAGCAGTTTCCCTTCCCAAGTTTTTGAGTGAGCCTCCCCCCAATCTAACCAATCAGAGAAGGCTGGACAGTCACTGGGACTGTTGATCAATACGCCAACACACCTCTGGTCAGGTACTCCTCCTCCACCGAGGGCTCGGGGTGCAGTATTAGCTACTGGGGCGGCCAATCATTGGCAAGTGAAACCAGACAGAGTACAACATGTCGGTGTAGATACTTGTGTTCATTTAAACCCCTGCTTGTGATGGTTTTGCCACCACTTTTGCTGGGAGTTGCGTTGCGGTTCTTTTCAGCAGATATTTTGCGGCTGTCACAGTCTCACTGTGCTGCTGCCGCCCGGCCTCTCGTCTATAGTACTGTACACCTCGAGAGGAAACTGTCCTCGGCATCCTCGCTGGGAACGTCCCCGCTCTCGTCCCGCACGCCGCAGCGCTGCTTCGCTGTGTTTGTTAGAGAATGAAATCTGCCGAAATGCCAGCTGAACAAATATCTTCCCTTCTCATTATCAGAGACATTAACTCCCAATAGATGCTGCTTTAATCCCCCCCTCCTTTTTTTCCCCTCAAGCCTAATTAGCAATGCTGCTTTTCTCTAATGGCTGGTGCATCTAAAAGCTAACGCTCAAACCATTAATGTCTGCACTCCCTCAGTGGGCCGTCAGGAAAATCTCCCCACTGACCAAATAAATGTTTGTCCTGCATGAGCACATTTTGCCATTTTGAGTTTGCTCGTCTTTTCTACGGACGGCGCTGAGGTGACGCACACTTCCTCCTTTCCTGTTGTGTGAATTACAGCAGGAGAGAAAGAGTTTGGTGCGGAGTGCAATGCGCACATGGTCCAAAGCCGACATGAACCTGAAAAGGGGTTTTTAACTGTTGAGAGCAAAGAGCAAAGCACTCGTCCCGGTGACAACTCTCCACCATCTTCTGCAAAAGAAAACTTGACGTGAGGGTTTGAGTCATCGAGGCATCGAAGCATAAACGACTCCTGAGGTGATCGTCGTTTGTCGTTTGTTACTGCTCCCCATTTTCTCTCAGTCTCTCCCACCTTTGCAGACTAACAAGGGGGAATGCATATCAACTGGAGAGCACTGTTGCATGCTGGGAAAGGGGAGGTGACCCACCACCCCCACCCACCTCGCCACATTGGTTTGGAAAACAAGCAGGATTACATAGGGAGAATGATGCTGGAGGCTTTTCCCTCACCGTCAAACACAAGATCTCTCTCTCTCTCTCTCTCTCTCTCTCCCTCTCTCCCACACACACACACACACACACACACACTTTGCAGCTTCTTCTGTCCATTTATCTTCCCATTCTTCTTTGTCTCCACTGAGATGGATGGCGACTTGGGTGAAGGAGTGAGAAGCTGTGATTGATAAAAGAAGAGATGTGAGGAGAAGGGAGGAGTTGGAGTGGTTGAACCCACAAACACAAAAAAACCCCGACACAAACAGCAAGTGGCAGATGTGGAGCAAGACGCTAGGAAATTACTGCTCACATCTGTTAATTCAGTTGGATTGTGGTTGCTGGAATAAACATTTCCTTGGTTTCTTTATAGCACTTATGAAACAGGTTTTTAAATGAAGGTGTTTTTATAAATGCCCTGTAAAGGTTTCAGAAGGCAGCAGATGTCTATATTTAGCCTCTCCCTCTCTCCCTTTCCAGTTCAAGGTGGATGGTGAGTGGTGGACGTGGATCGATTACGGGCGTTTCCAGGAGTTGGTCCAGGCTCACGAGGAGAGCAGGGGGCAGCGAAGCTTCTCGGCCCTAGACTACGTAGCCAAGACTCCCAGCTGGGCTCTGTTCGGAGCCCCCGAGCAAGGCTTCGACCCGGCCGACACTCGGTTCCAGCGACGCAACAAAACCAAAGACATCACAGGATGCTGATAGATGGGAGAGAGGTATGAACAGAGCGAGTGCTGATCCATCTACAACCAGAAATAATGAAGAAAGTAGAGTTGAGTGTTTTTATTCCCATTCACTCTGAGGGGCCCTCGTTCTCATTTCTCTTTCATTTTATTGGCTCAACCCTCCCCAGATCAGCCGGAAACTTCCAGAATAAATTTCTTTCACACTTATTTTATATTTTCTAGACATTCCCCTTTCAGTGCATCTTTTGCTTCCCTCCTTTTTTTTTGATGGGGTCATTATTATCCTCATCAGTGGTTTTGATCTTTACAGTCGTCTGGCACATTTGAACTTCACAGCGGCTTCATCATCGGACTCTCTTCTTCTCTTTTACAGTCCAGATTGTAGTGAGGCGACTGTTAGCATGTAAGGAACATCTGCTTTACTTCTCATGTCGTCTGTGGGAGTTGCACATCTTTGCCAGACACCTTTTGCTCTCCTGCCCACTTGAGCATCAAGGCTGTATCTCTGCTGGGACAGTCTCTCCCTCTCTTGTGTTATTTTGGAGTGCAAATGTTGCTCTGTTGCACAAACACGCAACTGTCAGCTTTGCCTGGGTTTTAGAAATTACTGCAGCTTTTCTGGTAGATTTAATATAGGTGGGTAAAAATATTTTAAAAACATTAAACAGCCAAACTACAGATGGATGACAGTCACAAAAGCCATGATTGAGTAGATGTAATACAATAAAGTATGGGGGGAGGGAATGAAACCAAAAGCATGACACAAACATCCACAATCTTGTGAAGCTGGGACACGAGGTATGAACCGAGCCGTAGATTTGGAGAATTGTTCCACTCCTAATGAACAAGGCACTAAAACTTCTAAAATGTTCCAAAATCCCTGTGTTGTTTTGCAGTTCAAAGAAGAATAAATCAACACATATTTGTGATATGCACAGACAATGTCAAGTCCCCAGTTAAAGAGACACAACACTACACTTTAAGAAACGTGAGCTGTTAATGTACAACACATTTAGTATATTCATCCAACACCCAAAGTCATCTCATCCAGGATTAATCTGAGCATGGACATCATGAGGGTCAGAGGTCCAACTGCAACTTGTCAAGTCCAGCATATCACACGGGGGAAGAAAGCCTTTACTGATATTTTTACTGAATCCCAATGTAAAACTGAAGTCCATTCTTTTAAAAAATTTGTTGTATTTGAATGTAAATCCAGATGTAATGTTACATTTGTGTTGTCAGTTCTCTTCATGTTGCAGTGCCTCCCTGTTGAGGAAACAGTGTGGACACATCACTGTAATAAATGTGTTTGGAATAATCTGCTTTGTGCATTTCATTTACAGCACGCACACACACACACACACACACACACACACACACACACACACACACACACACACACACACACACACACATACACACACATACACACAGGTGTGTTAAGGCACATGTGTCCTGCTGTTTTTCTTTTTTTCTGCCGACAAAGTGGGAAGTTGACATTTAAAGAAGTAATAATTGTGAAAGAAGCTTTCTGAGCTGCACTTTGAGGCCGGCAGACGTAACACAAGTGCTCTAACTGAGCGGGGAAGGAGCAGAGGTGAAGGTCATGAGTGACAGCAGTACTGTAGCTTTTTTTAAAGCTTACTCAGATGTAATTTGTTGCTGCCATTCCTATATAGACACACAAGAATTGCATCATCTCTGATATAATGCACAAAGATGTCTCCAGTATAACGGTAAGATCATAACAGGATAAGACAAATGCATTTAAGAAATTCTGCTTATTATTTCTAAAATGTTGTCCTTTGCTTCCCAGTGTTTTTCTTAGTGCATGCTGCAGCCGAGGGTCCTGCCTCCCCTGGAAATCTTCACACAGTTGAAAATGAGAAATGGTTTCACCCGTGCATCACAAATTCAGACATGAACCAACATGGCATCCATAAAGTGACAGGTTTGCTTCAGTGTAAATATATCTGGGTGAGTCATGTGACTGTACTGCTGTCAAATTCAATAACCAAGAACCAGATTGTGTTAAACCCGCAGTGATGAGATGGGGACATCTGCTTTGAAAATTCACCCACAAACTGATTTATCTGATTCTGTTAAAGATTTTGTTTAGTTTGGGAGAAGCTAAAAGCCTAAAAGTTGAAGAGGGACTTAATTTTCACTTCCATCAACAAAAATACAATAACTCCTTGTTGGCTGGGGATGGGTTTTTTTTGTGTGTTTTTTTTTTTTAAAACCCTTCCACTCCCTGTTCCATAACACCAAATATTTATTTCTTTCCTTCTAGTAAAAGCCTGCTGATGGCTTTTGTTCTTGCTGTAATGCCAGCAACAAAGTACTTACATCCTCCGTGCAATAATGGATTAATTAAAAAATCTTTAAGAAATTTTGAGAATGAACAGCTGTGAAACAGAGCTCGTCTTCTGTCGATCCTCAGCGTAGTTGCAGATATAAACTGTATCTACGCTGTGATGTGGGACGACAGACGCCGAGGCCGCCGGGCGTGAAGTCGTGTAGCTATAAATATGCGGCAGCAAGGACATTGCTGTTATTATGTGTAAACAAGGCTGAAGAGGTTGATGAGTAAAGCACTCTCATCCTGCGAATACAGTGCCAAAAACCCAACAAAAATAAATAAAGGTCAAAGATAGGTCGCCACACGCGCTAACAGTATGTCCAGCTGTTACTTGTTTCATCACACACGGTGGCAGTGCATAGTGAAATAAACGACAGGAGCGAGATCGCACTTCCTGGGATGGTCACCAACACCCTGCAGGTGTTGGTGACAGGGCCCTAGGGAATGATGGGTAATGGCTCTGACACCCCGGGGAACGCTGGGAAACAGGTTGCGGAGGTGCACGTTAATCGTATGCAAGTATTTTTTTTTCTTTACATTTATTTATGTAGATGGACAGTTCTGTACCTTTTTAACTGTTGAAAATCATATTTCACAACCACTCAGTCTTTAATTAAACACATTATAATGTGCGTATATTCAGTAGATGGTGTGAAATTGTAATTCTTGTGTAAAACCATGAGGGCAGATTAGGCAGCAGCCTATTGGGTTTGTGCCCAGGGGTGTGTGACTGGCTTGGTTTTACATGTACGGTAACTTTTACAATAGGACAATTTAATTCTAAATAATACTTTGCTAGTGCTCGATTTGAGAGTCAGGTTTGATCTGAACTCATTGCACCTTTGACGTCCCCGTCCCACTCGAGCACTGAAGAAATAATCTTCTAATTTAAAAGCTACAAGTAAATATTCATGAGATCAAAGTAGAGTGAAGCATTAGTGGCATAAAGGATGTAACCCAGTTGAATTTAAGTATTTTGTCCAAACAGATCATTGTCGCATGAGTCTGACATTTGCAATGTAAACTTGTTTTTAACTGGTGCACTTAAAAAGCTCCACTGAATTCATTTATCATAAACGACCAATTACAGTCCATTTTCTTTACAGTAAATGACAAATGGATTGTAAAAGGTCATCTATAGTTAATGATGAATGGATTCACTGGAGCTCTTTAATGCACTCTGCTCCTCCAACAGAAATTAGAAGTATCACTGAGAGTTGATTATCTAATATTGTTTTCTTGCTGCAGCCGCACCATTATAAATGTCTGATAAAATAATTTATGGTTATGAAATAGCTTCTATTACCGTTCAGTAAAAATGTCTCTTTAACCCTGTCAAAGAAAGTCGAGGATGAGAGACTGTGTCTTGCAGAGAGGTTTTTGAAACTAGACAGAAAAATGAACAAGAGGAAGAAATACAGACTTCATCACTTGTTCTTGAATAAGAAATTTGATTTCATTTTCTCTCTCTCTCTCTCTCTCTCTCCGTCTCTCAAAGAAACAAATGAGACAGGAAGAGGACAACGTCAAGTTTTGGTGTCTTCTGTATTTTACTTTCTCTTCATCAAAGTATGTATCACGCACACATTGCTGATTTGACCACACAAACTGGATCCAAATCCCTCTTAATAAGCATTTATATGAAACATATGTGAAGCTAAAACACACACACGCACACACACACTTGGCTGTGCCCAAACAGTGACAGATGGCTTCAGTTCATCCTAAATGCTTTGTAGTGTGCTTCCTTCACAGTTCCTCTCACTTTAAAGTGTGATTTGAAAGCAAGGACCCAGTACAAAGGAAATGTATATATTTTTATTTTCTTTATTTTGAAGATTGTTTCCAGTCCAGGATGCCTCTCAGGAGGTATAATCCTTTTTTATTCTTTATTTTTGACAGGCTATCTGTTAAAAGTTGAACACGAAGCCTCATGTTCTCATGGTTGGATGTTAGCTGAGCAGGGTTCAGGCTCGGTCAGCTGTCATCACAGCAGCGGGGCGTCCCACTGAACTCACAAACTCTCTGCCCCCACGGAGAAAAATAAAAGAGGTAGGTGGGGATGGTTTTCCTCCTGCTTTTGTCCCGGAGGACGTTCTCATCCATTTTTTGAGCGGCTCTTGCACGAAGCTCAGAAGATGTGAGAAGTCTTTGTATCAGCCTCCACTCTGCACTAAGATATGGAGGGGGGAGGTGCATATTTATAAAACGTGATGTCCTCTAGTGTATGGTCGGCATTATGGTGTGTAAGTGCCTGAAACGCAAGGGTGTGTGTACTGTTCAGTAACTGTCTGTGTGTGTGTTGGTCCAGAGAATCTGGGCTCCACCATTCCCCTGCTCACCTGGTCTGATGTCCATCTGTAACCTCCCGCCCCTCCTGACTCATGTGGCGAGTCTCCATAACCCTCCTGGACAAGGTGAGCACAGTATTTTTTTTTTTTTTTTTTTTGGATTCGATTTTTTAATTATTATTTTAAGGTTTCATATGATGATGATATGATGTAAAATTCAGAAAAATGTGTGAGCTAAGCATGAGATTCAAAGGAACAGGGGCATCTTCTGTTTTCTGGTCCACCTCTCACACAACACCTGTCTGCAGTGAGTGTGCTTGTCTGTGATTCTGTGTGTTTCTCTGTCTGCACATGAATTCAGTTTGCCGGCAAGCCATCAAATCGACAGATGGATAGCAGGAGCCAAGCCCCACCCCCAGAAGAAAAAAGAAAAAATAATTCAAACTCATTGGACACCCTTGTCCACTGCCACACTCAACAAACACTAGTTTATTGATCATTTTTTCATTGGAGCTGTGCACAATTGTATATTTGTATAGCTTGATGCTTATATCACAGTGTGTACATTTATATATATTTAAACATATAACTGATGTAGTGTCATAAAGTCCAGTTTGAAGTACCGCAGCAGAAAAGCACAGCAAATTTTTCCGCTCCAGCTGTAACCGATCCTTCTGTTTACTTTACCTGAATTTATTTTTCACATCACTTGAAACGTTGGTGGAGCTCAGCTGTGTTTACAAGCCAGCGACACAAATGTTGTGTGCACAGACGCACACACCTGGCTTCCTGGGAGTTCACTCAAATGATTAATTTTTTTGCTCCCTCACTTCCATCACTTATCATCTGGTGTCCTTGCTCATTATATCGCTTAAAAATGCAACCGTCTCAAAACTCAAGGGGTTTCTGTTGATAACATTTTAATTGTTGCTCTACAAAATACCCCCCCCCCATCACCACTGCCACCGCCACCAAAAGTGTTGGGCTGCACTTTGACTTTCCGTCTTGGCCATGGTGTGAGCCACGTGCTGCTGGGGAAATGACCTTGATTAGCTCCAGTGCTAATCCCCGCTTTTTAAACAAAGTGACTCAATTAACCAAATGGCCGTCTAACGAAGGCGTCGCCTTGCATTTTGATGCTTTATTTCTGTAGGGGGGAGGGGGAGGATTTACATTCTAGTGGCATAACGAATCCTGGCCTGACAACCGACTGGTGGTAAATCACACGCCGGCGCGATGAATCATAGAAAATCTGTCTCGGTAATGAGTGCCGAAATGCATGTGGGGCGCGGAACGATTAGGGGAGATGTGCTAATTGCCTGCTGTGTGTCCTGGCTCATTCTTTCTTTTCTTTCTTCCTTTCTATCTCTCTTTCTTTCCTCAGGCTCAGCTGTCACATGGTCTGTTCTCACAGCTCCCCGAGTGACGGGGAAATGTCCACACGCAAAGTGTCACGCCGTCAAAAGCGGTTTAAAGGATCACTTAAAAGGTTAAGGCCTTCACTCTCTTCTGTACCATTTTTTTAAAATCTCATTTTGTTGCCGAAAAAACAAGGTTATTAATGAGAGCCTGTCTGGTTCTGTGTCCATCACACATGTAGACCTCTTCATGTCCTGATTTTATTCCCCAGTTTGTCTCTGAGGATTCCCTCTGTACTTACTGTAAAACTTGTGTTAAAGATTAACGACACGTCCACTGCAGCGAACATGAAAGTGGTAATTAAGATTTTGTGAATACTGCATGTGCTGGGGGAGCAAGGAGAAGATATGTTGTTCACTTTTGCTTCATTTGCATATATGAGTTTACAAAGGCACAATAATAATAATAATAATAATAATGATGATGGACCCATTTAAAATATAATAAGGAGAGTGACACATTGTGGTAACATTGCACAGTTAATTCAAATGCATCAAATCCAAACGTCAACACACAAAGCATATCAACATATTTACATAGGAAATGAAAAGGACTGGTCGTTGCTTCAAGTGTTTTGTGGAACTCATGAACTATTAATGAGTTCGACAATAAAATAACTCCTGCACACAGATGACAATGTTTAAATATGGTTACAACATACATTTTCCATGTAGCCCATCACTGATGTGCATCTATTTGTGTTTAAGATTATAAAAGACACCCTTCTGTCTCCTCACTCCCCAGGATGAAGCCATCCCGCAGAGAGGAGGGGGGGGCCGGATGTGTGTGTGTGTGTGTGTGCGTGCGCGTGCACCACAATCACCGGTGTGTGACAGGTGAGGCGTATTTTCCCGTCAACTCTTTTGTGTCCCGCGGTCTGCTGTTTGATTGATGAGCGGACCACAGGCGGGTTCAGCAGGCGAGACGCCAGGTCGGCGTGTGTGAGCTGAATCACACGGGGCTGATTATTATCCATCACACAGACAAAGACCTGAGACACTCGCAGCAGCTCTGAGTGAGACATTTTTTTATTGACCCCGAAGCTGTTGATGCCACTTTTTTGTCACACATGTTGTGTAATACACAGGTGTGCTGGTTTTGGTTTTTTTGGCACCTTGTTACAAAGTTAGTATGAATGTGTGTGACCCATGCTGCTACTGATGGAAGGTTTCCTGCAAAAGCAACTGTTAGTTCTGCACATTCCTTTTGCCACACACCAGTGATCAAAGTGGTTTCCTGGTGATGATCAGTCACAGGGAAATAAAGTGAAACGCATTCAACCAGCAGAACATCCCACATGGTCTTGGCTCCAGTGTTGGGAGAAGTTTAATTTGATTAGTTTAAAGCTTTGGCTAATCATGAATCCAGTGAACATACACAGATTATCACTTGTGCAACAGTAGAGAACAGTTTTCAGCTCAAAAGAAATCTCTGACTGCACATTGCATGCCCAGCACCTGAGGTGAGGCTCCTGCTGGTGAGCATGATGAAGTATTTAGCATCTAAAGTCAGATGGAGACCAAACCTGACCAAACTAAAAGAGTTTGAATATTGAACTTAGCATCCATCTGATGGAGACAAGCAGAACTTTATAACATTCTCTGTGTGTCTTTAGTGGTGGAAATATGGTGATCATCTGCTAAGGCCTTTGTGTAGACCACTGTTTTGTGAAATTCTTCTTTGCCCAAGGAGCCAAAAAATGGATTAAAGGTTTATTTGAGGGAAATACAGGGTTCATCAGCAGCGGAGTGTTTACTGACCACACAGCTGCATCCGGTCCAGATGTGGTGACTTTCAGATTATTCTTTTTTTTCTGCTGCTGTTGTCAATTAGAACACAATCATGTACACCACTGTGTTACTTCAGCCTCTGTGAGCATGAGTAAAAGACATCCGCCTCCATGCAGTCCAGGTATCAGCCATATCTTCCACCACCACCTGAGCCAGATGTGGTGGTGTTCTGCATCTGCTCTGGGACTAAAGTCATGGGCTTCTTTACCCATATTATTTACTTATTTACTGACTGAGACCTAACTCAACCATAATTTACTGAAATTTCATGTCACAGAGGTGAAAACCGGGCTGGCTGTGTAATATTGCGATAAGTCTCGTTACGCCTTATTGCATTGCAACATACATGTATTATGTAACATTATACAGTTACTGCATTGCACTGTACATGTTTGTGCACAAACGGATGGAAAAGCAGATGAGAGGGAAAGCTGCATCATGTGGGGAGCTATACCTGTGCTCTTGCTAACCTTTTCCTGACCTCATCTGAAACATATTGAGCTCTGGATTTACTTCTCTGGAGAGATTGTGCAACAGCTCACAGGGTTTTAATGCAGCTTGGAAAGAGATCCTCACAGCTCTTACTCTGGGCCTAAAGAGATCTGTTTGTGAGGGGAAAAACACCCAGCACCTTGAAGGTCCTTCTTGTGGTCCAGAGCCAGGCCGAGCATGTTTTATCATTACAGAAACTAACTGTGTATATGGATGGATTTCTATTGCTTCTAATTTTGCTCTTCCTCACAGAGTAAACAGCCAGTGATGAATATTATGCGTATTACAGGTAAATACTGTTTCATTACCATGCAAATCTGCAAACACAAGACATTTGTTAGTCTGCAAACAGTCGTTAGTCAGTGTGAGGACATTTATTTCAATCTAGTAGCAGCAGTGTGTTAGCGTAATGAGTCTATAATCTCCGGCGCGCTCTGCTGCTCGTTTACCTGCGTCCCCTTCTGTGTGCTGATGAGAAGTTTCCTCTGGGATCAGGAAGATGTCTGTCATCTTTTTGTTGTGTGGCGCTGATACTGCCACAGTAGATTTAGTTCTTTCTTTCCCACAGGGGCAACAACATGTCATATCATGTGCTGTGGTGTATTGTTGTAATGAAATAGAATGGATGGTTACATGGTATCATGATAGGTTCGGTGTGTGTGTGTGGACTTTGTGTCTCGGACACTGCAGCTCTTGTCTCTGCACATGGACACTGTTTAACACCAGTGGCAGACCACAGATGCCTCACATTTGTTCGTCGTCTGGAGCTGTGACTGTGTGCGCTACGTCTGCGAGCTTGGCAGAAGCATGACGGACCAAATATAGGAGCAGGAGGGCCGTGTGACCGCGGGCACCGTTCGCCATGTGTGTCGCAATGAAAGGAAATGTCAGTGTAGCAGAGGCTCCTGATGGCGACACACACACTCCCAGCATCCCCTGAAATATTTCAGCGCAGGTCGAGATTGTTGTGGCACAGGGATGAAGTCGCTGACATTTCCTGCCAAACTTATTATTATGAACACTTGCAACATGTTTAAAGGTTGCAGCGAGTTTAGAGAAATGCCACAACGTTTGTACGCAATGGGACTGAACATGGGATGAAGGTCATCATGCAGAACAACATGCACAGCCCTCCTGTGAGAAATTACTTGATTGCAGGAGTGAACGCCGTATTTCCTCCAGATGTTTCAGAATCTAGTGAAGAAAACTCTGGGGCTCAGTCGAGACTCAGGATGTTTGGGTTTTTTTGTAAAGATGCACAGCATTATTCTTCCTCTAATTTCTTTTCTTTAAGTCAGTTAAGTCTAATTGAATGAAAACTGGAGAACAGAAACAGCAGAGTTCAGCAGAAGAAGTCCAGTTCACATGAAACCAGCTTGGTAGGTACAACAATAAGTCCTGTGGGTACATGTCTGCCCCCAAACATGCTTGAAATGCTTTATTTGTGCACATTATTTGTGAGGACACACCTGCACCTCTCCGTCTGCACAGCTGAGCCCCCTGGCTTTGTCCAACAGCGCCTAACGGTTGGCAGATGATAAAAAGAATATTATCATCATAATGGAACATCTGAAAGAGGCTTTTTGTGCGTGGATAAGTGACAGGTGGAAAAAATAACATGAGTTAAGAAGAGCACTCTTTTCATGTTGCTGCTGTGGGACCACCGAGCCGACGGGAGCAGCTGGACAGAACCTCGACTGCTCCAGGAGGCCTTCTCTTTTTCCTGCAGCAGGGGAGTAGATCTCATCCACTGGCTTGGTGTTTCTCTCTGAAAGACAAGGTGTCCGCTGCAGAGACGTTCAGCGTGGCTCTGGTCCTCAGCAGCTGTGGCGAGGACCCTCAGTTCACTGCAGCAAAGCCAGAACAGACATATTGACTCATTAGATTCCCCTTTGGAAAAAAAGTTAGATGAAGCCACAGCAGGAGCAGAGATGCTGTGACTCATTCTCTCAAGAACACACACACACACACACATAGACACTCACACATGCAAACACACACACACACGCACACCTCATGGTGAAGAGCTTTACGAGGCTGAGAGGAACTGAGCACAGATTGGATGTGTCATGCATGCTGTGTGTGTGTGCGTGTGTGTGTGTGTGTGTATAGACGTCACAGTGTTTCCCTGCATGAGGCCCATACTCAGTCCGAACCTAATAAAACTGCAACGGCCGCAATTTATTTCAAAGTTTTCTCTCTGACTCCTTCAGTTCACTTGTTGATTTGACACAGGGTTTCTCTACAGTTCACTGTCCCCTGAACTAATTATGCTTTTGTGCATTTTAATTATAGTTAAATTCTATTGTGTCTATAATGAAAAATGGAGGAAAATGGGGGTGTAAATGAGCGTTTTACAGAAGCAGTGTGCACAACCACCCATCACAGCCGGAAACTGGATTATAGACTTACTGCTTGCTCCTAAGCATAAGGGTCACATGATGTAGGCAGTCTCAATGTAAATAATACTCTAGGTCTAGGTGATTGAAACCCACAATCAGGTGGATAAAAAAGACTTTTCTATTGTACGCTCTGATTACATTGCACATACACTGTACAAAATATCACTGTTGTGTAACAATAAGATAAAAATGTAGCACATGATTGTTTTACAGTGCACCAGGCACAGATGTGTCACAGCATCACAACACTGACAAATTTTAGTGCATCATGCCTCATCTTTTGTGTTAATCTACAGTCGGCAGTAGAGGGTTTACTGCGCCTTTATTCTTTTCTACTGTGTTTTCTTTTGTGTGTTATGTCATTTTCAATAAACCTCCGTCTTGAAAAAGAGAAACATGTACACTGACCACGGGAGGCAGTCAAACTCAGAGAAAAATAACCCCACACATTAAAAAAACAGTTTGTAGATATACAGTGTATCAGTATGGAGAATATACAATAACAAAAAGGTCACAACATGTCTGTCCACGCCTGAGCCGTGCAGACTCGCACTAAGCACGCTGGGTGAAAACCCACCAGATTCCTTAAAAGGTGAAGAATATCTGTTGTAATCTTGACAATAAAAAAGAAAAATGTGGGTGGCATTTTGTCAGGGTCTTTTATGTCTTCTGGCGCTCTCAGCGGGAACTTTACCCTGAATCCAGATTACCGCCGTTAAACTTACAATACTGTGTTAGACGAAGGCGTTCGTTTTGATTAAACTTGACAGCAGAAGGAGAGTGGGTGTGCACAAAGTGCTCTGCCATCGACCTCGTTCTAACAGAACATTTAGCCTGCAAATCTCTGTAGGTCATTCTTCTATTTCGCTTACTTTTAACACATCTTCAAGACTTTTTTTTTTTAATTTTCAACATTAGGGCTGCAACATTGCTGATAACCAGTCACTCCTTTGTATGTGTGTAAGTGCTGATTAATTGATTTAAATGAAGAAGTTGTGTATCATCATTCTAATGGGTACCTCCATGAATATTAAGTACCATGAACTGTGTGATATGCATGTTCACTTACTCTCCACCCTGTCCTTGGTGTAGTCCACTCAGATGCATTCAACCATGAATACTGCAGGTATGTGTAGGAATGTCCACTGTCTGTGTGTGTGCTGCAGCCGTGCTGAGAAACTGGCAGCTATAATTTTATTCACAAATTCCACATGCACAAAGCAGTTATCATTTTGTCAGCCACAAGGGCGAGTATTCGTCACTGTCTCTACAAAAAGAACCGGAACAACTTTTCATTTAGCAGGAACAGCTGCCACATCTTGACTCAGCTCTGTTTCCAACATAACTCATCGTTGCTTGTGACAGCGCCACCAGTTTCCAAAAAAACAGGCTGTCTTCTCCTAAGAGAATCGCTTACTGGCTGTCAGAGCAAACCTTTCTGATTTATTCAGTCATCCATCATCAGGGAGACAGTGGGTGCTCTGACTCATCGGTCAGTCTTCAGTTCAATCTGATCTGGGACACAGGACATGGGAATAAGACAGTTTTTCAGGTGATTTAATGTTCACCTTAAAAACAGAGGCAGTACCTGGTAAAGACAAAACATTTTAAAGCTTTAGATTCCTCATGTGGAGAACACTGGAGTCATTTTTTTTCTTTTCACAGAAGCAGATTAGAACTAATTAGATTCAGTAAATCTGACTGTAAATGGAGATGTTAGGCAAACACCAACCAAAATTCCAAAAAAGATTTATTATTTCTAGATTACCTACACCCAGTATGACGAGGACTTATTTTCAAGCAGGTTATTCCAACTTTAAAAAAAACCCTCTTGATGTCATATAGTTGAGAGTTTCATCAGACATGCAGATATCGCGAGAGCACCGGAAACTGAAGGATTTTAACTTTAGAAATAAAATCACAATAACCAAACTGTTTGAGAATGACGAGGGAAAAAATCAGAGTGTAACACTTTAGAATGGCGCTTTACGTAAACTACAAAGCGAAACAACAATCGTTAAAGTAATACTAACATGTTGTGATTTTCTGATTGCGAGTAAGGACTTTATTTTGAAAGTAATCACCGGAACACGTCATGTTGTGTTGGTTTGCTTGGCGCAGGAGCCGAGGAAGAATAAAAGAACAGTCCCGAAAAGAAAAAAAAATGTGTCCAGGTGAAAGTTCCTGTTCTTTAACTCTGCATGTCTTTTCTCTCAAAACGACCCACCCTCAAAAGAAAAGCGAAGAAACGACCGTGGCATAGGAGTGTAAGAGCAGCCAATCGCCGCGCTCCTGCTCGATTGCGTATCGATTTTGGGTTGGAGCGTCTCCTTCGGCCGCCGGGCTGCTCACATTAATCTTAACGACGCTCCGGCACCTGTGAGTGAATGAGTGTGTGTGTGCATGCGTGTGTGTGTGTGTGTGTGTGATCTCCAGTCTATGGATTTTATACTTTAAGACAAAGGACCTGTGCACTGAAAGGCGAATACAACCGGATACGACGCTCAGCAAGAGGAGAAATTAAAAAAGAAAAAAACTGAATAGAGTTCGGCGAAAAGTGTAACTCGGTTGAACGGCGCGGTCTGCTGCTGCTGCTGCTGCTGCTGCTGGACTTCATCAATAAGAAAGCCACCAGTCTGACCTTCCATCATCTTTTTTGTAGGATGGGAAGAAACAACTTCACCGCACCCGTTAAATAAAAGGAATAATTGGCCATTATTACATCAAGCCACCCCCCCTCCTCCTCCTCGTTCCTCCCTCCCAGAGCGATTCCATCCCAAGTCTCCAGACTGGATCCTATACTGCGGGTATCGATTATCGGATTTGACTGATCGCCTGCAGGCTCCTGACACCCTCGAAGGTAAGTCTGGGAGGAAATGGGACCTTCACGGCGGAATAAATAGACTGGGGGTTAATTATCACTGCCTGCTCTGATATGCGGACCCCCCCGCAGGCCCACACCTGTTGTTCAGACTCGTAAGGACATGGTAATATCTGCAGCCGTTGTTTTTCTGTGACGGTGGACGCTGTGGAGAACGTGTGAGGAAATTACATATTTTCTTTTTAATGTAAGAGATTATTCCAAGGTGGAAGAACCCACTAAACCGTGTTTCATAAAGTTTTTAGTTTTAATTAACGACAGATGACCTGCTGGGCTTGAAATATTTAAACATTTTCTTTCATTTTCTTTCTTTCAGTTTTACGTCATGTTTTGTTGTTGAATAAAATATATGCTCGTATGTTTATTTTAAACCGCCATCACTGAATCATGAGACATGTGAGCTCGGTGTCTTTTAATGAGACGTCAGCGCCTGTCACTGGTGACGGACGCATGGATACAGTTTCTGGCGAGGACCTCGCAGGAAGTGTGTGTATGTGTTTGTGTGTGCTGGGGCTGACTGTGGACCCCCACCGGGATGCCCCCCTCCGCCCCACCCACCCACAGTCTCCGTCCCGACGTTGCGCAGCGTCCAGCGCGTGCTCTTGCTCCACATGGTGGCGCACGCTGTTACGCGCGCTCTCCCGGAAACGTGTCGCCGTCCGAGCATCACAGCACATGACCTGCAGGGCGCAGTTAGCGTAGTCCACCTGTGGTTACATTGTAAGTGTGTGTGTGTGTGTGTGTGTGTGTGTGTTTAATGCACATACTCTTTCTTGTTCTTCGCCCTCATCTGTTTCTTTGTCTGGGGCTCCCATCCCTTTAAAAAAAACACATCCATCTTTCTTTTTTCTTTCTCGGAGTCTCTGGCTCTCTTGCTTTCTTTTTGCCGCCCTCAGTCCCTCCCTCCTCCCTCCCTCCCTCTCTTGCCTCTCCCTGTGTACAGATGCAGGCAGCGCTGAGTCTGTCACTGGGACTCACTAATGAGCCCTCCACTGTCTCCCCATGTGGAGGAATGTTTGCACTGGAGAGTGAGTGAGAGAGCAGAGGGGGGAGAGAGGGAGGCAGAGAGAGGACGGGAGCAAGGGAGGGAGGGAGGCAGTGAGGAGCCGAGGAGCGGAGCGTGAGAGGGAGCTGTCGTACCTGCTGCTCTCGCTGCTCAAATATTAAACGAGGGGTTTCCGGGAACTGATGCTGCTGCTCCGGGACAAGCTCAAACTGTGGAGGCAGCCCGGCTCGGTGGTTTGTGGACAGGCAGTCTGCCGCTGCTGGAGGCACCGCTGCATCTAAGAGTCCGATGGAGGAGGAGGTCACAGAGCCCGATCCTCAGACGGAGGAGCCCTCAGGCATGCCGCCGGGGCCGCCTCCGGGGACGCACTCAGAGGTAAACGGAGACTTGCCAGGGAACCCGTACCTGAGGGACGGGACGGTGGACGTGATGGAGAGTCCAGCAAGGGAGCCTGTGGTGCTGCAGTATCCTGCCGAGTACAGCCACCAGTATGGGTAAGAATCAGCCTGGGACAGACAGAGAGACAGGGGATGGGGGGTCTCAGGAGGTGGCTGGTGATGTGTGCAGAGAGGGGGCACTTCTGTGGGACGCTCCCGGCTCTGCTCTCAGTTTGGACAGCGTCTGTCTTAGCCGTCAGGGTTTGACGGGTTGTCTCCTGTGAGTCCACAGCACCGAAGTCCGTTAACTGCTCCCACACAAGGCTCTGACTCACTGACCCAGACATTTTAACTCATTATGCACACACACGTTTGTTCTGGTGTCTGACTCCCCATCATGTTACACACCTTGATGAATGCATCTTAATTTTCTTCTTTGTGCATTTGCTGCCGCACTGTATGGTGTTGTCGAAGGTTCGCTGTGTTAACTTGTGTGAGTGGAGTCATCAGCTGAGGTTGTCAATGAATGTTACTTCTGATTCATTGTAAAGTTTGTGCATTCTGCAAAAACAATCATCTTCTTGTCACGTTGTCATTTCCTCTGCTGGCTCTTTTGTGCGTTTCCCTGGCAGTGATGGTGAAAACTTGTAACTCTGCCCTGAAAACTTGCTGGCTACTTCTCAAGGATTCTGCTAACGTGAGCGCGCCTCAATCTGTGTCATCAAAGCTGGTGCTCAGCTTTCTGTAAACATTTCAGATAAGGTTGTGATCAAAAAGAGCAAGACATTTTAACCATCGCCGAGCATCCCGGGGGGGGTAAACTGTGTGATGGGAGAGAAAGCCATTTCATCAATATTATGGAAATGGCTTGAGCCTGAAGGGAGAATAACATCCTGCGTGATGAGGCCTGGTGTATTTTATCGACGCACACATAATCAGAACATGTCAGTATGTCACGGTTCTCTTTATAAAGTCGATTCTGTGGCCCGTGGTGCTGGTGCTGGTGGCGGGGGGGGTCTGCTGCCGGTACACAGTGTCCCGCTCAGTATCGGCCCGTTGCTATTGGCTGCTGTGCTGTTGCCATCTGGCCTCCTCGCCTGACGCTGTGAACCTCTCATCGGGTTTCACTCAGACACAGAACTGAACTGAGGCCTGGGCTTGGTTCTGATGGCGTGGGTCATGGGCTGAGCACTCGTTTCTCATGAGAGAGCGGTTTGGCTCTCAGTGGAGCGACTGATTCTGTGGTCACATTACAAAGTTTTACTACAGAGGAGAAGATCAGTCTCTTCTACTCGCAGGCTGTGGAGAATTAATGATCATTGCTCAGTTTTTGAAGAGGTCGAGATTAAATCCTCCAAAGAATTATTGTTGGTAGAATTATTATTCCTTTTAAATCGAATATCAAGAGCTGGGCAAGAGTAGATTTTTGTATTTTTCTGGGCATGAATGTAAAATTATATTTATCTTTTATCTCAATTATATTTGTTATCGACTCATAAAAGAGAGTGATTGGTCTCCTCCCATGTCTCGTGCTCAGGTGGGACACTGGTCTTCAACATGCTGTCCAGTCCCTGGACTCGGGTTTGCAAAGAGGAACGAGTTCATCGTCCCGTCCCGTCTCTTCTTTTAAGGACATGCAGGGTTTTAATGGCAGCGGCGTAATTGTGGCTCTCCCTTCAGGGTCAGAGCGTTTTGATTAGTCACGTCATCTTCGCCTTCTCCTTGAGTCCTCGGTACGAGCGGCGCGTTTCCTGCGAGGCGTGAGCAGTATAGTTTAGTGGAGGTGGATTTATTTATGTCTGTGCTGTAATTGGGTTCAGGTCTGCGGTGACCCTGTCTTTAACAATACTGGAAAGATTTAAAAGGACTCTAATGACGTGGTAATAGTTTTGTCTCCCATCAGACTGCCTTGACACTCTTTTTTTATAGTAGGTGATTGGGAAAGCACTTTGAGAGAAAACAAGAATATGTGTTTTCTGCTGTGACTGCGTGTACATCATCATCATCATCATTAGACCCCGCAGCGTATGCAGACGTCCTGTATGCATCATTTTTGGGACTTTAATGACTGCGATCCATCAAGTACAAAAGAAAGATGAGCTCCTGTGCTGAACTTGGAACTCGTTGTTTTTGTCTTTTCGTTCAGATATTTGTACTTATCAGATCAGCGCTGTGTAAAAACCTTGTTCAGGTGAAAGTATTTTGGTTGAAAGTTTGCAGCGTGTTTGAACTGTGACACTGGGTGCGTACCCGGTTACTATTAGATCAGTTTATGGATTGTTTTTTGGGGGGGGCAGGAGTGTCTAATCAGCTGTTTGAGCTGTCCTGTATAGTTTTAAGATGATCTGACTCTTTTTCTGTGCAGTGTGCACTGGTCTGAATATCTGTGGTGGTACAGCAGTCCATACATGCCTGCATTCAGTTTAGCTGGACTACACTGTAACATGTATGACAGTGTTGGTCAGTCTACTTTGCAGTTGATAAAGGAAATAAATCACAACATACATTGTATGTTACGGCAATGTTTAAAATCACAATATCGTATCGTAACTTAAGTATCATGATAATATTGATCTCTGGCCATTTTCCCTAACTGTAACAATATAAAACAGAAGTAAGAACTCCTGGGGGAAAAATCCTCAAATCAATTCCTCTGTTTCCAACAGTAGTTGCCAGCGGCTGCAAAGCACCGTTTTCTTTCTCGGGCTGCTGCTTCAGAGCAGCGAAGAACAGATTTCTGGGAAAAGCGCCATTTTATCTGTATGTGAAACTATAAATTTTATCAGTAAATTACGTGGTATATGCTCGGTGCACAGACCTGAGTACTCGCAGATCCAGTATTTTAGTCAGTATCTGAGGTATTTCAGATGCTTCTTTCAGTGTCACAACAACTCTATTGTAGTTATTGCTGAAATGCTTGAGCTTTTATTTGTCAAACTCATTTGTCTCCTCTAGTGCCTCAGCTTTAAGGAAGGAATGGTGTGGTGACGGGCTGATCGCGGTGTTTGAATTTCACTTTAAATCCAAAGCAACACCAGAGTGACGGCGGCGTCCCCGTGATTAAATTCCACAGCGAGCGCCGCCATCGACAGCCCCGCGTGTCTCATCTGCTCGACGTGTCCTTGGGCCGGAGACCGACTCCCTCACTCGCTGAAAGTCACTTTGGGTAACAGCATCAGCTAATGGCCTCAGCGAGATGTAAAATCTGAGTTACTATCCCATAAAACCGGGGCAGGGTTCAGCCGCTTTCACTGCCATGTGCGTTTTTAATGTGTTTGTCTCAGGCAAATTGTGTGTTTCTAAGACACAACATGCACTTTGAGGACATCAGTTTGGAATCAGGGGAAACTGAAATGATTTTTCATCAATCAAATCACTAATTGACAGTAAAATGAACTGTCTGTATGTAAACCCAAAGAGCTGGAGATTTAAGCTTTGTCGAAGCCGCCTGCTCAGTAAAATAATGCAGTGCTTTTTATTTCCAACTCATTTCAATGGCTCATTTCATCAATCAATCCAAGTATTAAATCCTGGAATCAGCCTCTTTTTTTTATATAGAGCTGATGTATCGCAGTGTGCAGGGGATGACTGGCGGGGTTGTTGTGGTCTTGATTGAGGCCGCAGCGATCACTTCCTGGTTGTAAGTGATTACAGTATGTTGCTCTGCTCCTCAAGGTCTCAGCTGAGACCACGATCAATGTAATCAAATGTAATGATGTCGGAGCTGTGCTCTGCAGGGGTTGGACATCGAGTGTTCGTCTTCTGCATTGATCAACGTCATGTTCTTCTCAGATACTGGAGTGAAAATGTGCTGTTAATTTCCCACCCTCTCTGCATTGGTGCTCAGACACGCCTGAATCTTTGTTTGCAGGCGGCGTTAGCTTTCGTTCTCCTCGGTGCGTCAGCTCTTTTGGAGTTACCTGAAAAGGACAAAGGTGTCAATACATTTGATTGGTGTTCGTTCTGTGATGCAGAGGGGGTTTTCTTGTGGACTTTGAGAAGTCAGGTCGTCTTTGCAGAGCAGTGTGTTCCTGTCGAAGTAGCAAAAGGTTATTCAGTTAGATTTGGTCTTAAGCAGTATGAGTGTCGGGCTCCAGCGTCCGCGTTGTGCATGAATATGACTGGATTTCACGTGTGTCGGTTAGTTATTAAGATTGCTTGTTTTTTGTCTAACCAACAGACTAAAACCCCCAAATAATAAAAATGACTACTGATCTTACTAAAAGTGGCTCCATAAATAACTCAATGACTGAGTTTTAACATTCAGTCCACGAGAGAGACACTCCTGCGCGCATTACGGATGTCAGCCGACTGACGGTTGGATTCATCCTTTCAGCACCGTCATCAGTACCCCCATTGTTCCAGGTGTCCACACTCCAGTAGTCCATCACACTTCATGAAGCCCAATTTGTGTAAAATTGTAAAAGAAGCTGGCAGCTCCAGCCATCAGGTAGATGTAGTTGAGAAGAAACAGAACATTTCTCTTTGAAACCCTTTCTGCAAAAGACTTAATTACTCTTCAGGTCTGGTTCAGAGGGGTCCAGTCCACTTTGTTTCCTCCACTGCATCTCCGACGTGTCTAAGCATCAATAAAATCACAGTCCTCATTGCACATCAGAGCTGGTTAGTGTGAGCTTTTAGCAGGATAAACAGATTACCTGAGTGGAAGATGTCGGAGGTTAGAGGAAACTCGCGGTGGCAGCCATGTTCCTCCTCTGTGCTCACAAACGCACACGTGACGCTCACCTTTGTGAAACCACCAGTTTGAGCTGCATCCATGCTCTTCATTTATTCAGTTCCTACCGCAGGGCCTGCCCCCGGCGAACTCATCGTAATGAAACCCATGTAAATTTAAATCATCTTATTTCCGCAGTGACACAAAGACAGGACAGCGTTCACCTGCGCCAGACAGCTGAAAATATATGTGTTGCCTCGTAACGATAGCACGGACAGATCGGACAAGAGGGATGATTGTGTTGATTGTGATGTTTGTAATGACGGCTGAGAGACGAGTGAATAATTGATGAAATAGGAAAAGCTCTGGACGTTACGTGTGAGGAAAGGCTGTTGTTTAAAAGAAAAAATAAAAAGAGTAGAGTCGCAGACGTCTTGATATGCGTCCTTATTAAACTGACAAACAAGAAGGATGCAGGGAGCGGCTTTCAATTTGTGAGGCAACGGATGGATGGCAGCTCCAGGTGCTGGACCTGCTGGGGCTAATGGCAGCAAAAAGAAGAAAAGATTAAAGATATGTTTTATCAATCAGTGGATGCATGTTCCAGCATAATTTCCTTTCACTGCTGAGGAAGTTGCCTTTGCCTCCGGTTGGCTCAGTTGAAACGTGTCCATCGTCTCATCAGCCCAGTTTAAGAAGCAGCTTCCTGGTTATTCATATCTGAACATGTATTTTTGCCACTTACACTTTCTTACAATGCGTGAATTTATATACTTTGTTACTAATGCTTCTTTGATAATGAATGAGTCTTTAAGTAATGCTTTGTTTAATGGTAAATGGTAGGAGTCGCTCAGTTTATAAAAAGGCCGTCAGGTCTGCAGCTCTGTGAAACGTTGTGAGTGGCTGAGCTGTTTGTTGAAGAGGTCTTAATGCGTTTCTGTGTTATCTCTGTAGCTTTTCTTTTATTGCAGTAACAGCCTTTTGTGCTGGAGCAGAGTTATAGAGATATAAACCCGCTCCCATCTTTCAGGGTGGATTTTAAGCGTTGTAGTTTTGTTACAGGAACGTACACACAACAATCTACCTGTTGACTCTTAAAACAAATTTGTTCTGAACCCATTTATTGATAATATGCCTCATTGCAGAGCAGCATGTGCTTCATGTAGTCTTGTGTGTGAAAACCAGCAGCATTAGCCACTTGTTGGTCGTTGGTTTCCAACCTGAAGCAGCAACTTATGTGTCCATGATGCTGAGGATATGAGAATATGGTGTAATGTTAAAGGGATGAGACGCTGAGACGGCGCCGGCATTCCAGCTGAACTCCAGCGTTTGTATCTCAGCCCATTTTTGAACTGAACTCCTCGTTCACTCAGAGGAGCATCTCCTCATTGGGTCCGAATCTAATTAGAAAGAAGGAAGTCGTCGCCCAAACCTCTCTGCTCTGTGCGCTCTTATTTTCTTCCCTCCCGTACCCTTGGGCTTCGATTTATTGAATAATTAATTGCCTCGGCCGCATTTGCACATACAGTATAGAAACACACACACACAGTACATTTATGTCTAGTTATATGAGTCCTCCCTCACTGTGTGACTTTCCATTTGCAGAATGAGTTCTGCTTCATTTATAGATGTCGTTTGTGCCGTGGCCCTTGGATGTTAATTTGTTTCAGCTTCAGTGGTGTCACAAACGGCTCCCTGCAGCTGATGGCAGGTTCACATTTCACCTGTTTTCAGTTCTACGTTTGTTAGAAAAGAAGATTCATGCACCTCACGGGTCATTTCTCATGACTGTACTCAGTTTGAACGCAGCTTTCACGTACAGTGGTGTTGCGGCGCTTCTTCTGTCATGTGATGCATGGAGGTTTTTTAAAACAGTGTTTCTGTGCATTGTCTCTCTCAGGGAGAAGATGCCGTTCCACCATGTGACGGCAGGCCTGCTCTACAAGGGGAACTACCTGAGCCGCTCGCTGTCGGACAGCGACAGCGACGTGCTGGCCAGCATCTCTGTGGAGGAGCTCGACGGTGAGGCTTCTCAGTAAACTGTCTGGCTGCTGTCCTGCTTTTTTTTTTTTTTTCCTCGATGCTCTTATAAAGCGATTTGGCTGCTGCTGCTTTCTGCCTCACTGGGAGCAGTTTAGTGCAAATGAAGATGAGGAGGTTTAACATCAACTGTAACCTGAAAAAGCATACTTGGAAAAATGACTGTAACGGTCATAATCTAAACACAGCATTTCTTCTGGAACAAACAGTGTATATATATATACACACACTTCGTTAATAGGTACACTTGTACAATCTAATGCAATCCAATGCAAAATCTCTGCCATAAATTCTGCCTTTACAAACAATAATGTTCTGTCCCTTGATTGACAATGTCAGAGATGCATTCATTTAACTGTATATTTATTATTTTGAGGTTGTAGTTCACGGTTGTGTGCTGCTGGGCTGCAATTTACTGAGAGGTGTTTCAAATATTCAAGTATTTTGTCCATCCCATTCATATACACGAGAGGGCCAGAATATTAGGAACTATTGTTAGTATGATGCATTTCATTACAATATCACCACCCACTGTGACCTCAGTAATAAACGTAAAATAGAATTATGACCTTTCTGACAGTGTCAACAAAAACCGAGACATTATAACCCAGGTAGAAGTCAAATTGGATGTTGTGTTGGATTGTAAAGCACTGTACAGGTGGACCTAATGAAGTGGCCAGTGAGTGTATGTGTAGCAGCCTCAGCCACCTTCGTTTGTTGTTACCAATTTTCACACAATTTGTTTTCAACTCCAACTTCTCTAAGTTCTATAGTGGGAAATAAAAAGGCAACAAAGTTCGACTAAAATACTTTGCGGCTGGAATATGGTGCTGCATACAAATCGCTCTGAACCCGCTGCAGCTTTGTGTTTCGTTCGGTGAACAGTTACCGAGACTTAAACCTGACAGCATTAGAGAAGATGTGGAGGATGCCTGAGGAGAAGATCTTTCAGTGTTTGTAGAGAGACACAGCTGGCCCTGTGATTCGGAGGCGTATCGGACCAGGATATCATGCTGCGACAGGTTTCGTTTTTAAGGACAGTTGCTGATCCAAGCAGCTGCTTTGGCAAACCAACGCACAGAACCAGCAGCACCCTCCTCATCTCAGCCGACAAAGCCCAGTGATGCATTGTTCTCCACGTAAGCATACAGTATATCTCACCCGGTGTGTTCGCGGGCTGCTGCTGACTTCCCGGTCTCACTCTACGTCTGCGCCGGAGTTGTGTTTATGAGCCCTTTGTTTTGGAGTCTGTCTGAGAGTAATCACGCGGGCCTGTAGAACACAAACCTGATCAATAACAGTCTGCCGGAGTCAGCAGTGGCAGCCTCGCAGGCAGCAAACAAACTAGATTTACCCAGACCTCCAAAATATTAATCCATTGATGCAACATTAAGCTTCAGCCCAGAAAATTGGCTGCGCGGCGCACGGTAATGGCCAGATACTCCGTCAGGGTCGAGTTTTTAATATGCATGGAGATATTTGCAGCGCATGAATTTCTCATTCCCGCTCCATCAGTTCATGCTGTTTGGTGAATAAGAAATGGCTTGTGGTTAGAGGGTCCTCACGAGGTCATCTGAACGAGGTGAAACAGGCTCACTGTCAGCACTGTAATTACTTTATTCATGTGAACTACAACAAAACGGATTACAAACCAGATTTTTCTGAGGCTGCTGGAATCTGTGATGTCCACGGAAGGTCCCACAACTCCAAACATTCATCGCAAATTCAAATAAGAAAAATAAAACAAATTCATGATAATGTGCCTCATTTGTGCATTTTTGACTCTACTCAAGCTAATAAGCTTGGTGTCTCTGAAAGGCACCATCTTGGTCATGTAAGGTTCTCATGAGACACCTGTCCTCCATCTTCCTTTGCCAGCACCCCCCACACACACACACACACACACACTCCCACTACCTCCTTGTTCTGCAAATTCAACACTTCTGCTTCGAAGTATTTAAAGAGGCAGTTTACTGTGTTTGTCCGGAGCCATTAGAGAGCTTTCAGCAGCGCGGGCCGAGCCGTCGCATGGCTGCCGGCGCAGCATCAGTCAGCTGATACGTTCCTGTTAATATCTCATCTCTCGGGAGAAGCTGCCACCATCTGTGGGGATTCATAAGACAACAACTGGCTCTGGAGTCTTTCTTACTGTATGGAGAAGATTTGACAACATAAGTCAGTCAGTCTGAGCTAACTGGCTGTGTTTGTCTCTGTATTCTCTTCACCAGCAGCTGCAGAGCAAAGACAGGCGACTTTGTAATGTGAGCTTCACTTGAAAAAAAACTGTGGCCTTGATCGTTGCTTTTCATTGAAGTTGAAGGTGTGGAAACAAAACTGACAAATTTGCCCCAGCAGGAGCTAGAAATATCACTTGTAGGTTGCATGCTTGGTGCTTTTTTCATTAAAACCGAATTCCTAAGTTGCTACATTGATCTTAGAGATTTCTAATCAACATGCATGTGTGTGAACATGAACACATTTCCTGTGGAGCCAGAACCGGCAGCCCGCCCCGCTACCGCTTCCATGAAGCCTGGCTTTGTAGTTTTCATTTGAGCTTTTACATCCAAATGCCCATTAGGGTTAATCTGCTGTGTCTTCATTAACACTGGAGCCACAACATCCACCAGCCCCTCTGAGAGTAATGAACCAAATTTATGGCGATGGCCGCCGCTCACGTCTACATGGTCACAGCTGTCTTTCATTCATGTAACACGGTTAATGCCGTGCTGGATGCGCTCTTCCCACGCTTCATAACACGAGTGCATCCTCTGTGCCCTCTTGAGAGCAATTTGTACATTTCTTGCAGCGCCGCTTCTAATTCAAGAGCAGGCATTTTTTTTTCGTTAGCAGATTTATGCAAATCGAGTTGCAGTAAGGTGCAGGTGCAAAGAAGGGTCACCTTTACACTCTGATCTGCTCCTCCATTCTTGCGGACTGCTTCTTTACTGCACACCTTCAGCTGCGTAATTCATCCCAGACCTCGTGGAGTTGTCTGATCAGCCCACCAGCACTGAGCTCTCCTTGAAGGAGAAGCTGACAGGCGGCAGCATCAGGCAGCTTGTTTTCAGCCCCGCTGGCTCGTACACAGCGGTTCCCACTGGGCAGTTTTCCTGTTCAGGCTGCGTGAACTCCAAGGTTGGATATGGCTGAGAGACATGGCCACCTGCAGCGCTGGTGTTGGAACTGGAACCCAGGTGTACTGGATGCACTGACTGCCTGCAACACACACACACAGAATTACAGTTACAACAGGCAACTTGTCTTAGCAGGAACTATCCGGGGAAATCTCATTGTGTGACTTTTTTTTTGTTCCTCTCTTCAGTCCCACTGGGACACTACAACACCTCACGTCAAGTCAAGTCACTGGTAATACTGATTCTCAGAGCCAAATGTGGAACAAATGTGGTTTGATTTTTTTACCCCTTCAAGTCCTGTGAGCTGTGTTACTAAAGAGTCGGAGTTGTGGTGACGACAGTGCCGGCGCATGTGCCAGCTGTGTCCCTGCTGCATGCGAAAGGTCGAGCAGGATGTGACAGGCAGCGAATGACACAATGCGAGTAAACAGGCACCAGTCACAGACACACTCGGTGACAAACGCATGCCCTCATTTGCATTTAACACCCCAAAGCATAATTTACACATAAAGTGAACAAGCTGGAGTTTTGCTGTGACATCTTTTTGTCACTTCTGTCCATTTTATCAGAAAAAATTTCCCCACAAATGTCAGATTTTGGGGTTTCTGAAAAGTCCCCATGAGACTCGATGGATGGGAGCATTTGTGCATGAAATGGACTGAGTCATCTGAATGTATAAACCCGGTCTCCGGGTTGTTATTCTGCTCAGACACGCTCAGGGAAGTGTTCAGCAAAAGGCCTGAACCGCTGATAGATTTATTCATGAAAGGCTCATTTCGATGCAAGGGAAGAAAGAATCCTGCTTGTTGTGCGTTTGTTAGCATTGTGTGTGCATCCCGGAGAGCGTTATCTCTGAAACAAGGCTGTGGATTGTTATAAACGACGACTGCGCTCCATTTGCTCGGGAACAGCTGTTTCATGGACGGTGTTTAGATGCTGGGCGGAGACTGTGACCTCCTGTTTTGCGCTGTACAGGTGCTCCACACGGTCAATACACCGTCCCCAGCTTTATGGGACAATTTGTAATTTATGTGCCGCTTGTGCTCCACTGGTCCAAGTCATTCAGAACGGCGGCGGCAGCACAGATAATGAGAAGATTGACGGGCTCGTTTCTTAATGACTGGTTTTTGGTTTTAGTTTGGCTCTTTTGATAGCTCGTTTGGAAAAGCATTTAAAAAAACACTCAGCAGTAATACGTTTCCACTCGGGTGAGATGGTGTTCTTTAGTCTTGTTACATACGGTGTGCAGCACCTGTCTTTCACTGCTTTGTTTTCATGAAAACCCATTCCCAGCAAATGTGCATTTAGCCTAAGTCGCATCAAAGCGGAGAGCATTTTGAATCTTGAATGTGCGATTTGTTCTGTGGTTGTTGGACCCAGAATGTTTTGAGACATGCGGTTCTCGGGACGGATGGAGTTAAACCATCTACTTTAGTTTAGTTTCTAGGGTTATTCAGCACCCGGCCGTGCGCTCATGCATGTCACGCAGTCGTAGTGTTCTTCAGAGAAGTGACATCCCACCTCTATTTAAAAACACCAGCTGCCTGTCCGTCTCTCTTCCCTCTCACCCGTTCAGCCTCCTCTGCCTGTGGGCACGTTGATGAAATATGCATTTGCCGAAGCCCCCCGACTCCCTCCACTTCACTGACGGCTCGATCGCTCGACGAGCGGCTGACTCAGCTCGTCCCTGCTGTGCAGAGTAGTGAGACATGCAGTGGTTGTGTGCGCTCGCCGCGGTTAAAACGGCGAGACGTTGATGCAGATCCCTGCTAATGTGTCGATATGAAGAAGTCACTTGAAACGGGCTGAAATGAAAAAGCGTCATCTTAAAAGTTCTTTTACATCACGCTGACACTCTGGGACCAGATTATTCAGATCTGTGAGGAGTTTCCAAAGCAAATTTTGACTTTGGGCTCTGTAAGAAAAAAAAAGGGATATTGTTGATATAGTGTCTTCTTTCAGGCCTCAGATAATAGCAGCAAAGTGAAATCCCAATATAAACTTTTAGTGGGACCCACCACACTGTGCCGTGTAGATAAAACACATCTATTTATAAGATGAATTTTTGTGAGTTGTGATGAATTAGGCCGACATGATGCAGCACCATTAAGAACTGAGGTTCTTACTGAACTGTGTTAACGTACAAAGCACCATTAATGGGAGCGACATTCTTCACAGGGAATTAAAGGAAAAGCTGAGTTTCCTCAGGGTCCCGAGTTTATCTCCATCCAGCTGTAAACCACCCTTGTTACTCGTTAACTCTTTAAATGTTGCTTTGGGCCATGATCTAAGTGAGCGGTTGAAAACAAACTGAAATGTGAACGACAAAGACAATGAAGGATTTCACTTGAAGAGAAAATGGAGGAACCGAAACGAGTGGAGGTGCCTTCAGTTGGAGAAAATGAATGGACACGTGGAATTGATCTTGTTAACCTGAGGCAGTGGTGCAAGACCAATTGCATAATGTGCAGCACCAGAGCTGGGTTAGATGGGGGGGTTGCAGAGAGAGGTGTGTGAACAAGGGGGGAGGGTGAAACACCAACTGACTTCATTAAATACCAAATTAAATCAAATCACTGCCAAAGGAAGAAATCCCCAGAATCCAGAGGGCAGAGGAGAGAAATAACAACGAGGTTGTTTGGCAGATCAATAACACAACGTGCTGTAAATGAGAAGGAATATGCTTTTATGTTTGTGCAACTTGGACACAGGGGATGGGAGGGGGGGTTGATTATAGATGCTGAATGTATTTCCTGTTTGTCTTGGCAGAGATCCGGGAGGCGTTTAAGGTGCTGGATCGTGATGGAAATGGGTTCATTTCCAAACAAGAGCTGGGCATGGCCATGCGCTCCCTGGGTTACATGCCCAGCGAGGTGGAGCTGGCCATCATCATGCAGAGACTAGACATGGATGGTGAGTGTCACACACACACACACACACTCACTCACTCAATTTTCTCACCTCATGTATAAAGAACACACACCTATCCATGCACTAGGCTAAAAATGTAAACACCAGTAACAACAGGCGTATTCATTCCCACTGAACGTCGGTGTCGGTCTGTGCACACTCGCCTGTTCACACACACACACATGACTTTTCCAACTGCGTCATGCATAAAAGCCTTTTTTCACGCATGCTTGGCTGTGTGCTCATTTCAGTCTCAACCACTCACTTGACACGTGAAAGAACCAAAGGGAAGTGAATGTGCCGTGGGAGAATCTGATCGAAGCAATATGCCCGATCAATTAAATGTGATGCAAGTATAGTTGTAGATAAAAGCAGGATTTTATATTGATCTAAAAAAAAACAGGTCAAATGTATTTACTGCAGCAGTTGAATCTGTAGGGGAATGCTAACAGCGGTTGAAACGATATGTCGAGCGGTTATGGTTCCTTTTGAGTTTTATTTCTGCAGCTCTGTGCTCACCCGTGACCTCTTTAGCCCTCTGTCCTCAGTGAGGACACTCTCAGCAGCAGGAAAATACAAAACAGCCACTGTGATTGACATTTTGTAAAGGGTATAGTCTCTTAAAACTGCGTGAGGCAGGGAGGGAGAAAATGCAATATGCAAATTCAAATTCTTCGTGCTTCGCGCTGTCGCTGCCTCTCGATAAGTGCTTTTCAGTCTCATGGTGGCGGAAGAAATGCTGTAAATGTTCCAGGCTGAATATTAAAGTTTAAGAAGCGGCTGTCTTTCTTCCTGTTCTGACTCACCCGCCTCAGAGTCGGAGTCTGTAGCTGCTCCGGCGCCTCCGGGCCGAGTCCCGTTGTCTGCGGTGACTTTAAGTCGCTGATGAAGGTCACAGCAGCTACTGTCTGAGGTAGTGTGTGTCAGAGCTGTTTGTAAAAACCTCTTTCTCACTGAAAGACCCAGGTCAAGTCGTTTGTATCGATTGATTGTAATTCACAAAATACTGCAGGTTGTATTTGTTTAGGCAGTATTGAATCTGCGGATCGGCCGGCCGCCCAGCGAGGGCCATTTCCTTTGTGTCTGTTAATTTGCCACGTTTCTGCTCGATAACGACAGCTCGCTCAGATATGATCCAACAGACAAAGACCCCCACACACACACACACAGTAACTTCATGTGTAGAGAGGCCTTTAGGTGCAAAGAATGATGGTGAATACACAGAACTAACAGTGAACTGATTTAAAAAGCAAGGGGGAAAGAGAGAGAGACGTTATGATTGAATCCAAGTTCTAACTTAATGTATTATGTAATCAGCTGCCTACAAATAATTCAGTAATTCTAAAGTCTATAACTGAACCGCAGCACAATCAACATTTAATTAACGTCACAATTTTCTCACATTACCAATAGATTACATAATTAATCAGTTTAATCAAGAAGGAAATTGGCAGAGTAATGGAAATAATGGTCAGACGTGTCACCAGCTCCAACTCACACTGGTGGGATCCGTTAGAGAACAGTGAATGGTGAATACGTTGTGTTAAAGAAATCCTACCTGATGACATGTTGACATGTCAGCGTGGGAGGATCACATGGCTCTGACATGCACTAATTTCCATAGTGATAAAGAGCCCGTGATCAAAGGGACATGATGCCGGGGGGGGTATTAGCATTAACAGATGAATGAGAATGGATGACAGAGATTGCATCTCGGCCAAGTGGGCGGCTGCGCAGATCGGATCCTCGCTCGCCGTCAGGCTGATCTCAGGAAAGCAGTGATGGGTTATCTGCTGTCAAGCCAACGCCTGTGATTGTTATTGAGCTTTATGCACCCTTTGTGGGGGTGGTGACTGTTCTTCTTCATTGCAGATCACAGGGTGCTCTACTTTTTCTTGTGGTGTTAATGACCTTGAGTGCAAAGTATCTCTAGAACCTTGACTCTAATCTCTGAGTCTGGATCTGTGCAGACACTAAACACCGACAGTAAGTTTCTGTTTTCTCCTTTTTTCTCTAGAAGGAGCATGAGTTTGCATCTTCCTTTGATAATTGGTTGTTCTGTTGCCAGCTGAAACTCAGTGTCTTGCACTCTGAACGATGCCGAAAGTGACTTTGTGCAAAATGTTGAGCTGTCACAAACCATTAATGTGTGAGGAAAAGCAAAGAGGTTCTTTTTTAATAGACGTAAGAAAGAAAAGTTAAGAGGTTTCATTTTGGAGAATCAATCTGCATTCCATTTTTCCACCAAACAAACTATTCTAATTTGATTTTCAATGTCTGTCGGCACACCAGTTTGACATTTGTTTACTGCAATCAGAAGTTTCAGCCAGACAAACGCGGCTCCACAGGGATCAGTGTTTGCTCTACAATGGGAACATTAATGCACAGAGGTTTGGAATAATGCTCTCACATAAAGTAATACATTACAGAACCACTGTAATTATAAAACTTAACGTGATATTCATATAAAACTTTATGAGCCACTAAGTTTAGATTTAAAGTTGAGTACTAATGCCATCGGCCTAAATAGTAAAAAAAAGGTGAGGTTTTGACATAAATTGAGACCGTTGTGTATTATTAAGTCATTATCCTGCAGTGTGGGGAGCTTCCTCACATCCCCTGCAGCAGAAAGCACCGTCGCGCTGCCACGGAGATGTTTTAATCATTGATTTTATTCGTTTATCTTCTCCACCCATTTACTTCCTCTGAGAATTGCCAGGGAGCTGTAGTCACTGCCAGCGCCCTGTGCAGTACGTCATATGGACGACTGTGAAACAAGTCCTATTTCATTTTACTGTGACTTTAAAAATGGTGGACCAGCTGAGGACAAATGGTGATGATACATTTTTCATAAAACGAATAAAGTTGTTGTTTTTTTTTACCACACACAGGCAGGTTGTGTTGTGCTGCTGTATGATGTATTATCAAGTCGGTATGACTGGCCCGCTCACACCCCCAGCAGACATGATCATCCCATAATAGCCATGGATGTCAGCATTTCCTCTCCTTGTACTTCTGGTTCCTCCTAAGGAAGAAAATCCCGTCACTAACCAGTCTGTTGCTGGGCAGGAAACATACAGACGGTCATTTTATTCGGAACCGGCAGTGTGACATTCAGTCAGCTATATGAGTGAAAAAAATACAAGAAATCCAGTTGGAGGAGCTTTAAACACCACATGGCTGTCAGACCCAGTCTTAACACTGCTTTGTCTGTCCATTCACCATGCTGAGTGTGCGTCAAAGTGCAGTCGGAATGGCAAAGACTGTTAAGTGTCATCAGCGTTGTCTCAGTCAGAGCTGGAGCAGACGTGTTGTAGGTGGCTACCGGGGCAGATCGAGTCGTCTCGCATCGGTAACTTCCCACCGACGAGGTCTCAGCCTCGTCTGCAGATACGGGGAGAACAAAGAGAAAGAGTGAAGGTTTTCCAACTCTGAAAGACAGAAAAACAATTGTGTTTTTTTCTCACTTTCCCTCACTTCAGGTTTTATTCATCATAAAAATGTATTTCTACGTTGAAGTGACTGAGTTGTCTGCCCTCATTTCAAACATCTGAATTCAATATTTCACACAACTCATTTTTCTTAATTTTCCTTATCATTTAATGCCATAGTCAGAACCAAACTCTCATGTTTATGAAAACTTTATGCCCAAAGAGTAAAACGTGAAACTGATTCCAGGATATTTCACCACATCGATGTGAATCCAGCTTGAGTTGTTGAAGTCTGCAGAGTTTTTGATGGTTTTGTTTTGGCAGTTGCTTCAACAGCGATCAGCAGGCTCCTGGATCAGTACCACTGGAATCGATGTGCACTGCAGGAATCTCTGCGCTGTGAGAGGCTGCGAACTTTGATCTGGATCAGAATTAGTCAGCGCTCACAGATTTTTCCTCATGTCTCAGTGGTAAACTGTGATTTGAAGCTTGCCGGCCTTAAATTATATCAACAAAGACATGAGCATCATCCTTATTTCTCTTTGAGCCCAGACACTGGGTATAATAACTGAACTTTGGGAAAAAAAAAACTTCAAAAATCTTTTGGTGCACTGGAGGCTTAAATTGTGTTTGTTCTTTTCACTTCAGGAAAAGTTCACAGCTTCATCTTAATTTTGCTTCACTTTCACTTTCACTTTCACACACACACACACACACACACACACACACACACACACACACACACACTGTTCACACCGTCGTTCACTCTGCTTTGCCTCTCTTTCCAAACGGAGCTGTCGCTGTCTGAATGATCTTCACTGCAGGAGATGGTAAAGTTGAGATTAAAGGCAAGATAAGAGAGCCAAACGAACGCTGAGATCCAGATCCAGTTATGCAGCCTGGATAGCTCACAGAAGAACCATTCATCAGATTGTGGGATGGATAACGGAGCGGGGATGAGTTTTATTTGATTTGATATCACCGCTGGGGGAGTTTAGGATGGGTTTGGCCTCAGCAGTTAAAAAGCCATTTACCACCAGCAGTCCATCATCTATAATCAATAATGTGTCCTCTGTTGTGCCAGGTGACGGACAGGTGGACTTCGAGGAGTTCATGACGATCCTCGGACCCAAACTCCTGTCGTCCGAGACGAGGGAAGGCTTCCTGGGCAGCACAATAGATACCATCTTCTGGCAGGTAAGGCTTTACTTTGCTGAGTCATGTCTTGGTGAATTGAGCTGGATGTTTTCATCATCTTTCCTTTGAAAGAGGATTCCTGCAAAGTGGAGTGGGAAAAGAAAAACGTTTTTATTCTGCGGCCTCCTTCTTTTTCTCTTTTCTTGGAAACCATAGCTTTCCTTTTTGCAAATGAAAGCTCTTGTTGTGTTTGGGTGTGGTTCAGAGAAGCGGCCCTCGCTCTGCTGTGGTCACAGTCCTGAACCAGATGGAGAAACACTTTCATATCGAGCAGTGCATTATTACGTATGGTACACATTATGGAGAAGGGATATCGAACTAATGAAAAAGTCGCTGATTTGATTTAATTACATTTGGAGAATGATGAACTTCATTTTCACCTCTTTTGTTCATGAAGCTGCTAATCAATCAAATCAGCGATAAGTGGATTTTAATAAAAAGAATGCTTCAAAAGTAGAAATGATCTCGACTCCTCTGCACTAATGCAATCTATGCGGGGATTGGTGTAAAAAAGGCTTAAACATGTGATGACCCCTGACTGCTGCTGCGACTGACTGGTGACGGGTAAAACGAGATGGAAGTCGATGGCGTAAGAAAGAAGCGAGAGAGGAATATGTCAGCAGGAGAGTGAGGTAGACTGACTTTGAGCGAGGGAGACGGAGGGTGATGAATGTGCGGACAACAGGGCCGAGCGAGCGGGAGCAATGACAAATGGAGCAGGTGTGAGGGGAAGAGCGGAGCGCTGGCACCGATCGTAGCACTTGGCTCGCCCCGTCCCCTTGATGTAATCATCGGCCTGACCCCGGCTCTTTCTCAGAGGCGGGAGCTTGTGGTTTACATCAACAAGACACGAATCTCCGGTGGCACGAGTGCGGCCCGGGCAAGTGTGCCGCCAGCCCCATTTGCAGTGACATTGGCTTGTGCGTAAGAGCGGTTGGCCTGAACACGGGGGAGGTTGTGGGTTGGCTGGATTGGATGAGTTGGGGTTTGTTACTTCCACACTTAAAAAAAAGAAACACATCTCACCTGACAAATTAATGCCTCGAAGCACGAATTGAAGGCGAACACCTCGTCTGACCTGTGGAGTATTTTCAGAGAAATAAAAATGAACTGCCAACCTTGATCCATCAAGATTATTTCTCCACACGCCTCACAGACAGTTGCTTGCTTGAAGTGTTACAGTTTTGTGCTTAGTTTAGTTTGTTAATGGAGCGTGGTGTGTGACTCAGACTGGCTCCACATATCCACTTTGTGCTCAGTCATCCTGATCAAATATCGGCTGTGAAGTCAAAGTTTTTAACTGTTTTTAAGTGGAATTGGAAGTTCAGCTCTACATCCTGGTAGCGGGGCAGCAGACTGTACAGTTTAAGACCAGCACCACAATCATCATGAAATAATAAACAACAAAGCATTTCAACTCTCGTTAACAATAGAAGAATAGGACATTATATTGGCAGTGCAAGTATAAATGAGGAAAAATAACATTTTAACAGCAAACACTGAATGAATCATCAACTCATGCTGCTCACCCACAGAACACAATTTACAAACTGCACTAGATTCTCAAGCTAGAAATGTCTCATGGTTATAAAATTATGTTTTTAGCCTCTTTAAGCTCGTGTTTTGGTTTTATGGCACATTCACTGTATGGTTAAGTCTTTTAGCTCAATAACAGCAGCAACAGCAGTTGTTTTTTAAAATTACAAATAAGAAAGTAAAACTTCTGCCACCTTCAGACCAGATGAGTCCCATGCTTACGCTAACGTTGCTTCAAGTCAGATAACTATTTTTCAGTCTGTAATATGTTTTTGCCCCCTAGTGGCTGAAAAATTATGAATACAGCTTTAATTGTTGAATAATTGTTGTTGTCAACAGCGTTGCTTATGCTTTTTCATTTTTTTTTTTTTTTTTAACAGAGCTCTGTAATAATACTGAACTGGTCTGCAGAACTTTTCATTAAGGAAAAGTCAATCACAGTTTAACTAAATCCCCTCCGGCTTCGGTAAAGTACACTCATTGAGCACATCTAATTTTAATGATCTGCCTTTAAAGAATAAAAAGCAATTAAGCTCATCTCGTATGACTCAGATCAGTTTTCAAAAGACACGGTAATTGTTATTTTTCTCGAGGTTTCGAAAGTGGAGTGACCTTCGTCAGAGAACGCCTGTGTGGCTTTGTGACAGATCACCATCCTTTACAGCAAAATCAGTTGGAATAACCAGCCTTTCAACCACGAAGCGTGACAGCAGCACACAGGGGTGGGGGGATGTTCGGGCCGTCCTTCAGGGGGGTGCCTGCGAGCTGCGTGCCTGTCAGGTCACGGTGGACGCAACAGGCGCTTTCCAGGAGAAATGACGAATGTGGAAGTAAAAGATGAGTCAGCGTGAGTGGGTTTCAGGGACACGACTGCGGTGATGAAGAAGGTCCAGACTCAAACATCACGTTACAAAGTCAACGCTCTTCGGCAGAGTTTAGGAGCCCAAGGAGCACAACAACTCACATTCAGACAGAGGCCGAGGTTATGCAGGCACGTTTTAGGTGTGAGCGCCAACAGCTGGGAACCTGAAACCTTATTCAGGAGGAGAATTTTTATTCGCTGTTCCAAAGTGGTGGAAGATGGAAGGACCGTCACAGCGCAGATCACTGATGTGGAACAAGATACTGGAAAGAACACTGGCAACGCCCAGATCGCCGCTGAGTGAGCCGCTCATGCGACAGAGAAGTTCTATGCATTTTCCTTCTCTGCTTTGACGTCTGCACATGCTGCTGAATTTGGAAAACTCCTTTGGGGTTTTTAATGAGAGCGTTCAGCACATGGAACTGAGCGATGTACAACAGGAAATCATCCAGCTGCAAAGCTACAACTTCCTCCTCCTGCTCCAGGTCTTTAAACTGTATTTTCATGCACTAAAGTCTCGGTTTGGGATCAACCAGGCTGCTGCGAGCTCACTATGAGACTCAAATCTGGAAAACCAGCTGCGAGGAGCATTGTCTTCATCATCCTCAGCACCGCCTGGCTTCAGGCGCCCTCGCCAAAGAGAAGCATTTCCTCCTGTCACATTAGAGACGTTAGTTTGATATATGTGTTCAATAATTTAGCATGACCCTCGAAGGACGTTATGAAAATTGAAACGGCCCTTGACGGGGAAAAAAAATCTCCCCACCCCTGATTCAGCTGGAGGGGTTTTGTATGACACTTGTTAAAATCCACAGTTATCACAGCAGGCAGACATTTTCCTCCATCATGCGTTTTATAGATTCTCAAAATGAAGTATTAATTACCCCCCCGCCCAAGCCAAGGTTGGTCAGGACACACTCTGCAGGGCGAGTGACTCGGGCAGACCCGGGCCGACCCGGAGGAACCGCCACATTATCACATTATGTCCCGGTTCTTTTTTGGAACCTGTGTGAGCAGCTCAGTTCCTCAGTCTCAGCTAAGAGATTTTTTCCCCCTTGTTCCACTAATGTCAGACAGAGTCACATCCTCGCCAGCTGGAGCGGTGGGATAATGATTCACCTGCTGTCACACACTCACCTTCCCACTCACCTTTTTTTAGCAGTGTGTTGATGTATCTAATTTTCCCATCTGGATAATTGGGAGCTTGTAATTGAACAACTGCAAATATTGTTGTTTTCCTCTGTTTTGCTTATCATCAGCAGGACAGAAAGATCACTCACTTCACGAATAATAAAGACATTTCAGTCTAGACTTGTATCTCTTGAACAAACATCTATTATATAGACGACAATATATTTCTTATAATTACGCTGGAAAACACTTGGTTTTTGTGCTTCTTTGCTTCCAACAGTGAGTCACTTCACTAAGGTTAGTAACATGTGTGGACTTCCCTCGTGTGTTCGCTAATTACTGAAGGTGAATTTCATAGTTTGGAAGAGCAAGGCTTCGCTGTGCTTTTACTGATGGGTGAACTAATTAATCCCTGTGTCTCATCATCGCATTGAAATGGAGATTTTATGCCAGGCAACCCGAGCTAAGTGAAGTACACTGCAGAATCTATGGTCAGGCCGTCGCCTGTCGTGGGTCATGACCTTTAACTACAGACAGAGCGCGGCGAGCTTCATCCCTGTCTGAGGAGGTTTGTCACGTGATTTCACCTGTGGTGATGTGCTGATGGCCCCTGTGTTATTATTTCAGGAGACACAGAGCCGAGCTTCAGGGCTCAGGATTCTCTGTCTCATTTGGTTACTAGAATAACATTATCATCATTTTAATTATTGTTTTCCCTGCTGTATTTGTTAGCCACCAAAAACTTTCATTTCAGAATCTTAAAAACAAATAAATCCCTCAGTCTTGAAATTAGAATTTATTTAGCATGCTAACGTGGTAGCAGCTACTGGTCCATAACCTCTAGCACCCTCGTTGTTCACAAAGCCCAGCTCCCCTTTAAAAAGACACTTCACACGTTTGCCCCACTCCTGTTAAAGATCTGAGAAATATGAAAACATCTCTACGTCCCGTGGAGTTAGCACAGCGCTTAACACCAGATTAGACTTTAATGAGGCCTTGAGAGAAATTATGCTGGCGAAACAACATTATACAAAATGCAGAGGAAGTGGCAGCAGCAAAGCCTGTGGCAAAGAGTGTCACTGTGCAGGGTTTGAAGGCGGGGCGAGGAAACGTTGCACAGTCCTGTGCAGGTGTTTAAGGAGGGTGATCATTTTCAGAGCAGCGACCGGGTTTTTAAGCACCGAGTTTCATTTCTGGCATTGCAGGTTTGACAGGGATCAACTGTTAGTCGATATTTTCATTTGCTTAAAAAAAAGTTGATTCTTGGAATTTGGCGTCTTTCACGTCTTAAAGACTGTGTATAGTTGGCTTCACCCATTAGTCTCATTATTCTTACACCCCGGCTCTATCCACTCCATACAGCTGAAAAGTCAGGAAGCACTTTGTGATTATACATAATTTACATAAAACCTGAGTGTGTAATCTGGTGCCTGTGCTTTAAATTCTGACAAAAATGAATTGAAACCTTTTTTTGCTGCTGTATAATTCATGACTTTGCTTTCATCCTTTAACCTGACTCAGCTTGTTGTTCAGTTATTCATGCCAATTATTCCATGATGTCAAACTACAGGAGTCTGTGTAAAACAACTTTGACTGAGCTAATGCGACCTGAACCTACAGTATTCAGTGTTAACCTCCACTTCCAGCAGTTTGAAAGAGTAATCTCTTGTACACAGACTCATATTTTTCACATTTTTCTCCTCGATAAGCACAAAATCAACGCTCATAACTGAAACATGAAGTTAAAAAGTTGATCAAATCATAAATATTAAACAGCGTTGACGTCATGAACCAGTGTGTAATTCTTAAAAAGCACAAGCAGCATTAGATGTGTGGATTTGTTCAGGGCTCTGACACGATATGAACCTTTTTTGCTGTTAGTCGGAGCTCTGCAGGTCCGGTCTGCACTTGGATAATGGTTTGAAAAATGGGCTTTCAGATGTGCATTGTTCTGTGGTGTGAAAGTGAATTAGCATAAATCATGAGTGTGTGTGTGTGTGTGTATGTGTGTGCAGAAGTGGTGTGAGGCTTGCTGCAATAGTTACTATATTACACACACACCCCCAGCGAACATCTTGTTTATTACTGAGTGCAGGTTTGAAAAATTTGGACGATCAGTTTGCATCTGCACTTGAGGGAAGGGGGGGTTGAAAAAGAGGAGTTCTCTGAGCTTGTTTACGAAAACACTAAAACTGAATGTAGATAATAAGACAGAATGAATGTTATTGCGTCTGCAGGGCGACTCGGCAGCAGCGAGTTTCTTCATATCTGTCAAACGACAAACATTTGGCATCAGTCCACGGGAACTCAAGGTTCTTTTACGCTCACACTGGGAGAGATCCGTCACAGGAGAGGCACCGCGGAGACGCTCAGACACAAACGTACAGACAGTCTTTCATTTTCACAACCTGCAAAGTGCTTGTCTTTTGTTTACACCACCTTGTTTGCCCCCCCCTTCCTGAAATCTTCTGCAGCTATTCATTTTCATCATTATGAGCACAAAACGAGTCAAAACAGATTGCAGTTAATTGTTTGCCAGCCACATTGAATAAAAACTATACACTATACCCTAAACTATACTAGCCCCCCCCAGCAGCAGCACAACAGGACAGAGACTGTAAGAGATTCTCTCAGGGGTCTTCTGAAAGAGAGACCCCCCTTAAAGTTTCATTTCATGATTTACACGATAACGTGTGAATCACAAAATTATTATTTCATTTAAAGTTAGGGAAAATTGTGTCTTTTGTATATACCACATAAGATGAATGTGTCACATGACTGTTTTGGTCCAATCAATATTGAGTGGGCACACCTGAGGTAAAAAGGTTTGTGTCATTAGCTCAAGATGAACACGTGTGACTGCGATGTGGAGCCGTGTTGTCGCGCTGCCTGCACTCATGTTTCCCACAGGTGAAGTGATTGATGAGGGCTCATGTTTACCTTTTTCACCAAACAGCATGTCTGAGATCATTTTAGAGCTGTTTGCACTATAATCTTTTTTTTCATGCTCAACACCCACTTTGTCTAAGAGGTGTTATTGCAGCCCTGCAGAGGAATATTTATGGAAAATGAATTTCCTCCCACAGCGACAAAGTTGGATTGGTAATGTCGGATTTTCCGGCATATCAGTCTTTTAGTTTTGCCTTTAACCTTCTGGCAAAGTGCGTAAAGAATAGTTATTGTTCTGATTACTCATTTTATTATACACTCCAACACTACATCCCTTTGGATTCTTTCTGGAATTTTCATCTTTGGAAGAAAAAGTGGGAAAAATATCCTGACCGTGAGACATCATGGAGAAAGCTAGTAAAAAAATAGCATGTTATCATTTTTACAAACTTTTTAATATGAAGTAAATCTGTTAGGTTCCCTGTGCTGTGAAAGACTTTGTCTGTTTTAATATGAATCCTCCACCATCATAAATCAGTTCCATTTTTTCTTTCTGTCCTTTGCGTCAGGGCGTAATTTTTTTGATTCATAACGACTTTGAAACAACTCATCTGGGATGAATTATAAATGGGGCCCCAACGATTTTTCTAGAGAGAGAGAGAGAGGTGAGAGCAGGCTAATATTTGTGTTGGCCCCTTCAGAGTTTTACTCTGATATTCTGTGGAAAATAACAGTAAGTCATGTGCTCTGTAATTGGCCGTGTGTAGGGCCCGCAGATCAAACATGTGCCATAGCATTTAATGCCCTCATTCCCAGAAATGAATTGTAATGTCCGGGAAACAGCAAGTCATTTATAATGGCTGTCAAGTTCTTATTATGTGCTGCATTTACCTCTAATATAATGAATGTGTGATGAATCCGTGTCCTCTGTCGGCACCACGGTTTTCCAGCTCGGTTGTCGATAATGTTCCATTAGATTCTGTGTTCTATTTTTTTTCTAATGTAGTTTTCGTTTATCTGTGATATAAGATAAAGGGGTGGGGTTGGGGTAACAACCAGCATCTGATAATTAAACCATGTATTTTTGGAAAAAAGTAATGATTTTAGTGATGAGTTCAAGCATCTCGGGGAAAATGACTTTGAAAAAGGAATATTCATGAGATTACCATATGATTGTGTTTTTAAAACTGGCATCAGCATTTAGAAAAGTCTCTGGCTGGTTGTTTAGACCTTGTGTGGTTTCTGGCTCTCACTGTCCTTTGCAATTGCAAGTCTGATGCCCAGGGAAAACTTAAATTGTCCACTATGTCTGTTTTTTCACCCTCACTTGTCACACCAGTGTAGTTGTAATAATTCCATGTAACTGCCATGTTAGATATCTGAAATTTGAAAAGTGATGGTGTCCCTTGCTGATTTTCAGTGGCTCTAATCTGGGCAGGTGATGTGAGGAGAGTTAGTAACTTCTCTGACAAGCATCCGCTGTCTGATGGATTCAAGTTCCCTGCCATGCAGGATGTAAACACACTGTAAGGGCATCCACATGTCTGCCAAGGAGGCAACAAAAAAAAATCTTGCTTCCTGTGCCAGGCGTGTACCCGAATAGCAATGAAGGTGGCACCGAGATGTGATGTGACACACACGTCCTCCATATTCCCCCATCACCCTCCTTCACACAGTCTGATCTACTTTGACTGTCGTCCCTCTGTAATGTGCACGTCCTCAGATCCCCGCGCTGAGGTCTGGAGGTGAATTATGGGGATTATCGGAGTGAAAATGACTCCATTTGTCTCAATCACACCAAGCCTTACGGAGCCATTACCCCAGAGAGGAGCGTCATTTTGATCGCTGGCCAGAATCTTCTCTGAGGTCCGCACGCTCTCGCCATGAGACCAGACGGCGTTCTGACGATGACCTCCAGTTTACTGTGCTAACTTGGGTCTAGACCAGAGTGTATATACACTGTGGGTTTAAATTTTTGTATTACAATTTTCTAATTTAGTTTTGCATGTTATTTTCATATATTTTTTTAAACCTTTCTTAGTTTCAGCATTTCTGGCAGCAGGTTCTCCTCCTGTGTTTGAGTGTGCCAGCTTTCATTATGTTTACATTACTAAATAATTAAAATTGAGGCTAAGTCAATGGTACATCACTGTAATGAATCTCCTACAGAGTGGCTGTCAGATTTCCTCTGTTTGAACGCTTGTTTGCTTGAACATCACAACACGTTTGGTCCTTTTTTTGATGTATAGTTGAGACAATTTTCTTCACTGCTGAATTTAAAAAGTAGTTTTGTTTTTATCAGCAAAATCTGTTCATGCTCATCTTGGACACTTAAACTCTTGATGACTGAGACTCTCCACAGACATTGTGGCCTTTGTAACTGACTGATGCCTTCTGGCTTTGACTGCAGCATCAGGGCTGAACATTGTATTGTTACTGTTTCCTCATGTAGACATGAACATGCGTAATAATAATATCACAAAAAGCAATGATCTGGAAGATACACAGTCGTATTGTATGTCATATCCTTGTGGAGATATTTTTCCTGAATGTCACGGTATGGAGCTGTTCCTGCAGGTCACACACTGAGGTGATGGCTGTTTTCTGATGGAAATCTGACAGACAGGTTGCTGCAGGAACAGCACCTTCAGCTGCAGCAAGACCTGTCGGTGTTTGTGAATAAATGGCCACAAATAAAAGCAGAATATGTGCAGTGACACGGTAAGAGGCTTATCCAGTTTAAACCTTCAACCGTTTGAGCCGTTATCCAGAATAATAAATGCAGCGAGTGTGCAGCGAGCAGCACGGAGCGACTCTAGCAGCCAGGCTGGTGTGTTGATAAACTCTCCTCCTCCCAGCGCTGTTACAACATGGACGCCGGCGTTTGAAGTTCTGCTGCTCGTGGAGAAGCTGCCAGAGCCTCAGGCCTTATCTCATCTCACTTTGTCTCCTCCTGCTTCGTGTATCACATGAAGGGTCTCCGCATGATTTCAGAAGAAGAGCTTTTTCTTCCAAATAAGTGACATTTTTTTTGTTCCCTTTACCCTGCCCCAGCCCCCTCCTCCTTATGTCCTCATGTAGCTTTAATTACAGTGTGAGTCAGCTCTGCTGCCTCGGTGATTCACTTCATCGCAGCTCTTTCTCATGCAGACCGCCGCACTGAGAGGAGTGTCGGCAACACGTTACTGCATTTTCTGAGTAACTTGAAAAAACACACACACACACACACAGTGGATGGAGGATCGTTGTGATCTTGAGTGCCCAGAATTTTAACAACGCATCTGTCAGTCAGAATAAATGCCTCTGACTACATTATAGTGCTTTTTTAGATGAATGGAGAAAATGGTTTGTGGGCTAAATGCAGTTGAAAAGACATTGGCCTGTTTCTCGTTGTTCATCATTTCACAGCACTGATCAGTGTGCTGATGTCCGCTGACAGGAGGTTTAACCTCTTTCCTCCAGGCTGCACTTCAAAGTCCCATCAAGGCTGCAGACAGATAGGCTGAATCCCGAACATGGACGCATGACTTAAAAAGATTTAGGCCTTTTGCTCATCATTCATCGTTTTGGTTTGTTCGCACTTCTTGACGTGGCTGGAGTTCAGTAAGTGTAATGTTGCATGCATTGACATCTCCCTCCCTGTCTTTTCAGTGTAGGCACTGAGTGTCTATGCAGTCTTATACAGTCTTAGCACCTAATGTGGCATTTCTGTGAAGATGATTTTAATTTCAGATACGAGAGTCAGCAGGTGGGTTGCTGCATCTCCCTGCATCTCATGATGGATGTTGGGGGTTTTTTTTAACGCTTTTGCTCAAAGAGGAGGCAAAGTCCAAGGTCTTTGCTGCGTATCTGTTCGCTCCAGTCTTTGGAAGTACGAAGGTGAAATGAGCTCACAGTTGGAGCTTGGCATTTGATGCCAGCCAAATCTGGCACTCTTGGGTTGGACCAGACTTTAATTAGGTTTTGGTCAAAGTAAAAAAGTTTTTGCTGCCTAAAGAGGAGAAATGTGGTTTAGCGTTGTTTCCAGGCTTTAGCATGGTTCCTGTTGACAGAAGCTGCCGCCAGCCCTTTGGACTTCATTAAACCTTGTGCTGAATATTTTCAGGTTTGCATCGAGCTGCGATCGAGCATCGAACCTCCGAGTGAAATTGTGCTCAGAATTAATTTGGTCTCCAACTTCTCTGCCTCCGCCTCTCCAGCCCTCTGTGTCTCCCGTTGTCCCAGACTCATTCTTCTTCTCACCATCTCACTTGACCTCTGTCTCTTATGTTCCTTAGTGAAAACACTGAATTACATGTTAAGACATGTAATTCACTGCAATGAATTACAGGAGGCAGGCCATATAGATCCTCTGAATCCTGCTAATGAGGGCTGCGACCTGCAGGCAGCTCCTCCAGTCAGCTCCACTCCAGAGGTTAATGGGAGCAATTTCTCCTTGATTCATCATACTATCAGTAATTGGCTATTGATAGCTTGCTTAGTGGCTTCAGGCAGTTCCCCTTTGTCGCCTCACTTTCTTCAGACTGCCTCCAATCTTTGAACTGTTTTTGGTCCGCTCTCCTTTTGATGTGCTGCCGGCAGAGGCTTCACGTCATTGTGCCGGCAGCAAATGAACCTCTTCTGCTAAATACCTAATGTGTGAGCACTGATGTTCGCCACTTTGATCAGTCTTCTGTCATCCGCTTGTGTCCGAAGAAGCCACAAAAATACTTTAAGATGAAGCATGTGTGCTTTGATCACAGGGCTTTAATCCCATTGTTTATTGTCGAACAGAGATGTCTACAGTTTCATCGCGGTCTTAATTCTGTAAAGGTTCGGATGGAAATGACTCACTTTGGTTCTTCATTTCCATCCGTGCCCTGCGAGACCAATGTTTCTGTCACCGTCAACATCTCCAGCGACTGGTTCGAGATGTGAGCTCCCATCCATTTTCCCGTCTGTTGTGACTGTCGCCTGCGCACGTTCAGTTTTCTTCTTTTCACAATTAATCTTCTGCCTTTTGACGGCTGGATGACGCAGTGGTAATGGAGACATAAATTTCTCCTGAAGGCTCGGGCCCTTTCAAGTGACTGGGGGTGGGTGGTGGTGGTAGTGGGTGTGTGTGTGTGGGGGGGGGGGGTTGAGGGGAGAGATCGATAAAGATGCTGAGCTTTCGTTTCAACAGGGAGAAGAATGTGTTGGACCTGGGCATTAAACACACACAGAGGATGACATGTTGGACATACTGAGATTATGTTGGATTTATTACCTGTGGCATGTCTTATGATAAGTCTTGAGAAATACAGTTACATGGTGCAGTTACAGTTACAGTTACAATGTGTAATCAGGTGATTGCTGGTTGCTGAAATCCTCCTTTTAATATTCAGGACTGCTGCAAAGGATCAGATTCCTTATTGTTTAATCTGTCGATTGATTGATTGATTGATTGGTTGATGAAACAACTTCACAAAGCCCAGGGGCGACGTCTTCAAATAGATTTATCGTTTCACCAGGAGTAGTTTATCATGATAAAAAAAGAAAAACACAAGAAAGTGTAACTTGAGGCATTTCTGCTAATCGATTGCATGAATTGTTGCAGATCAATTTTCTGTTCATCGTCAGCTTGAATGACTTGTATTTAATGTGCTGGTTGTTTGCTTTGGTAACAGTGATGTACAAGATAAAAGTTAATGAGCTTCACTGTGACAGCGCCTTGTACGAGACACGGGAGGATTAAATCTGTCCCAGCAGACTGTCAGTTGTGTAAAATACATTAAAGAGCTAAGATGGGAATGTAAGAGATGAACGTGGAGATACTTAAGAGTGAGTGAGAGTTATGGGAAATCTTCAGTTTCATATGCCGTTGTTTGGTGGAGATGGAAGAGTGGATATAAATTAATACATTTTAGAAAAAGATATATAATAAATAAATAAATTTAGATGCAGATGATTCATTGCATCCATTGGGGTCAGTGCTTTCTGGCTCAACTTCTAAAATCTCAACATGTTCATTGGACCGTCGATGGGTAGAAGCTGTCCTTAAAGTTCATGTTTATGAAAATACCCTTGAAAGACTTAACAATGATGCCAGCAGCATCTGCATAAAGTCTGAGGGAAATGTTGACGTTGTTAAATCCACAGCTGCAGCCTCCCAAAGTGTTTTTTTTTGACGATGTGCATCATCAATCATAAAGATGTAACATATTGTTTGTATCTCTGCCGAACACACAATCAGCTGAAGACACTGACAGTGAAAGAAGCGTCAGATGTAAAGAGACGGAGTATTTAGCAATCAGGACTTGTTGAAACAAGCAAAGCTCGTAAATGTCTGCAGCTGTGTGTGTGTGTGTGTGTGTGTGTGTGTGTGTGTGTGTGTGTGCGTGCGTGTGTGTGTGTGTGCACCATATTGTTGCTGCATTTAAATCCCTCTCAGATGAGTTTGTGCTCAGCTGTGCCACATTTCAAATACTATGATATTTCTGCCATTAAAAACAGATGACTTGCCAGCACATCGCATTAAAGTGTAGATTAGCAAATGCATTTAATTGGATTGTACAGAGCGTACAGAGAGAGTGTGCAGAGCATTATCTGTAACTGTGTAATTTGGCTTCGCTGCAAAAGGCTGAACCAAGCAGATGGACCATGCATCCAGGCACCACTTCAGCTGAACGGGCCTCATTTAAGAGCTTGGAGAGAGAGACTCCCCTCCCTCATCTTTCGACCCTGAATCCACTCTGCAGTGGGAAGAATGCGTGTGATCAATTGAACAAAATCGAAAAAGTTCACGGTATTAATCCAAGGATGCCGTTTCTGCGCGGGTGAGAAAATCATCCTCGATGTATTGCCTTAGACTGAGCTGTTTATGCCCCATAAATGTTGATGACAATATAGTTTTATGATTTATGATGATCACCTTGGTGTTTCAGTTAATAATCTGTTTGTAAGACTCGTCTACGATCTGTGGAAATTGTTCTTGCGTTACAGGATTCAATAATCTGCAGGTATACAGCAAAATGCACAAAATACCGCTTTAAAAATGAAAAGTGCAAATCGCTTCCATCCAGCTCTTTCTGAGATTCAACCGCAGCAGGTCTTCAGCTCTTCAATGGCATCATGACTTTTCCAGCCTCCCTAAAAGGCCGGTGCCTGAGGTGTGCGCTTCAGACTGAACTCCTGTGAAGATGGTGTGACAAAGAAAACTATTGAAGTTTTCCTCCCTGTGTGATGGGGTTCAGTATGAATCTGTAGGTCACACACCGCTGGGCGTCGTCCTCAACATCTATTCTGTGGGAGTCGTTGCAGGTCTGGGGGCATCCTTCTTTTATCCCCTGTATTCTATCATAAAGGTCACTCCATGCTTGAGTGTTTGAATATAGTCACGATCTGGAAGGAGAAAATAAAATGGCTTTTTCTTATCTGCTGCCGGAGCTGCTCAGCGAATGAATCTATCCTCCTGCTCAAACTGCTTTACCCCTGCAAGTGAAACTCCAGCGGTCTCGATGTCTGCCGGGGATGGCGTCATTAGGAAGCAGCAAGGTTGCGTGAAGGTCGTGTAAACAGAATCACGCCCTGACCTGTCTTCCCCGTGGGAAGAAGTGACACAGGGGCAGTCTTTAGATTTTAAGTGGCAGATTGTGCAGGATTGCTCCAGCTGAATCCATCGGTTTAGGACAGGGCTACCATTTTATTCTTTCTCCGTTGCCCATAGGCAGATGAGAGGAGAAGTAAGGACATGTTATTATGAAACTGATCTGCTGCAGCTCATTAGCATCACGCCTTCACTCGCACTCTGAGTCTTCGGGTTGTGAAATGTCCTTTTAAATTTGTGACGCCTTCGTTATGTTTAAATTAGGACTGTTAGTATATGATATACATTGTGTGATGACAGGAAAATGTCACACTCCTCTTCCTCATGGCGCGGGTGCAGCCAGGAAATTTGCATGAAGGCAACACTGAATTTACAGAATACGTATCTTGATCAATTTCGTTACCTGGATATAAAATGGTGGGATATGATATGATCATATCACACAGTCGTGGAAGAATTTCATGAAGTGTGTTTATAGTAATGAAAGGTGCCAAAAAATATATAGTATTATGCCTTGATACAGTACAGTGTTCCCCTAGTGAGCGTTATTGAGAAGTAATTAATACAGATAGATCCTTTAAATGACAGTAAAAGGATGAATGCATGTAATGAGTGCAATAAAAGTACTGCAGTATTAGTAGTAGTTGCATTTTTTGCAGCCCAAACTAGTCTAATATATTTATTTCCTGTTTTTACATATGCACATTTGGGATAAACATTTCTTCTGCTGGTCATTTACATTTCCACTAAAGCGTGTGTGATCTATGACCCACATGACTTACAGTGTGTACCTTTTTTATTTTACCTTTTGTGCCGGGAACGTTCTCAGCCACTTTCTCCTTTGATTAATGATGCAGCAAAACAAAAAGATATAACGCTGACCCCCCCAGTTTTTAATTAGCTGCAATCATTAATCTTTATGGAGGTGGGATTAGCATTTGAGGCGTGATTGGTGCAAGTGTTCATTAGCGTACTTCAAGGCCTGGAGGTAACGAATGGCATTGATGGTAAGTGTGATTCATGTCCGGTCGTGATTTATGCACTGATTTACGTTATTATCTGCCCAGCGGGCTCGCCAGGAAGTGTGCTACAAAGGCACTCAGGGATTGGGGATTTGCAAATTGAGATCAAAATGTGTTGGAATTTTTTTTTAATACAGGAAGGTTAAGTATTAAATCTATTCTATTTCTCTTGGTGTTGATGTATAAAAAATGTCAAGGCTGCACTTCCATCAATGTAATCACCAACTTATCTCTCAAAGCCAGAAAATCCATTTCAGTCTGTGTAGACGCACACTCTGCTGAAGCTGCTTTATCACAACTTTTACACATCCAAAGAAAATTTAACACGAACTGTTAAGAACCATTGAATGAGTCCACGTCTACTGTTGGATCCACGTAGTGACTGTGAGGTTGTGCGCTGCAGGTTCGCTCACCCTGGCCCATTTTTCATCATTTTCACTTTCCAAAGATTTCTGATTTCATGTTTATGTTCACCAACCAAGTTAGAGGATGACATCTCCTCAAGCAAAACTTTTCAAACAAAAACTCGGCGGGACCTTCAAACCTCTTTGGTTTACAAGTTGTGGCGTGCGTTTGTTTGTCTTTGTGCTGTCTTTTGGAACAAATTGTGTAAATGCTCAAACTCAACAACAAATCAATCATTCAAATCAGGCTATAACTCCAGCCCATTCAATTTAATCAAGACGTCAACTTTGCGTGACAGTCTGATTAAAGTGAATGCATTAGGGTGACCTCTGTGAGAGGTTCTGGGATGTGCACGGTACAGAATTGCCAGAACACGTATGATGATTTATGCATTTGATCTTTTATTTTTTTTTCTCTTCTCTACTTGTAGTGTGCAGAACTTATTGTAAGTTGTGTGCAGTAGTCACACTGAGTGATGGAGTTTTTTTTATCTGTTTTGTTATATTGAAGCTTGCACACTCCTGAAACTCATACTGCAGCAGTACACACACACACACACACACACTTTATTTATGCTTTTAAAAAAATCTCATCTCACCTCCCTCTGTTCATTGCAGTTCGACATGCAGAGGATCACCCTGGAGGAGCTGAAACATATTCTGTTCTACGCCTTCCGAGACCACCTGACCATGAAGGACATCGAGAACATCATCATAAATGAGGAGGAGAGTCTGAAGGAAAACTCCGGGAACTGTCAGACAGAGTTTGAGGGAGGTGAGCGAAAGAGAACGTCCATATGCTGGCACTTAAGCAAGAGTGTGTGTGTGTGTGTCTGAGTGCCATGAGAGAGGAAGTAATCCATGGTGTCAGGGAGAATTTGAGCTTTCTCATCAAAGACTCGCAGCACACCTGCTGATTTATTGATTCGAGGCATTTGCGGGGACCTGACATCAGCTGGTCACCATTCTGAGGATGAAATATACATGATCTCACTCTGCAAAACTCACCATCCAAGATTTATGGATATCAGAGCAGCAGAGGGCACTCTGGGTCTTCACTCTCGTCACTCTCTTGACGTTAAATCAAAAAGTGTATGTTTTTCTTTCAAACACATTCTGTTTGTTTTTCTCCTCAAACTGTGCTGGTTTCAGTGAGTCAGCCTTTTCAAGTGTTTCCTGCTTTCAGGCCTTGACAAAAAGAATTTTTTTGATCAGATAAACCAGACTACAAAGCAACTGAATTTACATAAAGCATTTGCAGATGAATAGAGAGTCAAACTTTCAGACAGCTCATGTCGCAGCGCTCAGTATGCAGTCCACGCACCAGCCAGGACACAACTGTGTGAACAAGCATCCTTTGGGCTGTAACTGAGCAGGTGCTTGTTGCTGTTAAACACCAGTCATAAGTTGTGTTGAAATTACCACTGTTGCTGTGATTCATCTTCCTCTTATTGCCCTGAGAACAAGTCTGTGCATGTCCCGCTGTTCACTGTTTCTTTTGATTGGAAAGCTGTGTTGGCTTGGCAGAGTTTTAGCAGATCAGTTAATGCAGAGACTAATATGAGCAACAAATATTTGGTTTGATGGAAAAACAAAATGGTGAATGAAAAGTTGAAATTTCAGAGTTTAAATTGAAAGTCTTGTGACATTTTTAGAGCTGACTTATGTTGTGTTTGGGCGAATGTGAGCATTCAGTTCTATCATTCATCATTAGTCGTTATGGTTATCTTGAGTGATAGCTGCTCCCGCTTTGTCCTGACACTGTTCAAGATGAATCTGGCGTGCAGGAAATGCTTAGTCATAACGTTAAGAGTTCCTACATGTCCTGAAGGCAGCATGGATCCCAGCCTCTTGTTATGCAGCGTTCTGTCCTCATCACAAGTGTTTGTTTGCATTGAGGTTTTTCTGTCCAGCCCTTAACGGCCCTTCTGCCCCTGAACGTGGCCCATCTCACAGAGAAATTACTGAGCTGACACCAATATCTACGAGGATGGACTCTGATGGCACCGGCACTTCTTCAGGGCCTTTAAACTGGTGTGGAGTGATGGCAACATGACGACCCTGCTGGGTTTATGATGAAGACTCGCCACGGCGGGATCGTACGCACAGATCGCATCTGTCTGGCCCGAGGTCCACTTGCACCACCTGCCACCAAAATGTGCTCCGTCACAGAGAAATCAATATGTTGTGCCACAGCACGATTCACGCTGAGTCCAATTCATCATGCTACTCCTGGCGCTCATTGCTCCAGCGTTCTGATATATGAGGTAGCATAAGAGGCACTTGATTTCCCACTGGCTTCACCTTGCTCTGGGATCGATATGTGTGGCGCTGAAAAACAACAGAATAAATAATGCGGCCGCTGATCCGCCGACGTTCACCTAGGCACTGATTCATCGCTGAACAGATTGCACGGGTAGCGTAAAACCTGACTGAGTTGTGCCCAGTGGCCAGATGCAAAAGCGGAAATCAACAATGATCCCTGGATGTCATGGGTGTGTGCTGTAGATGTAAGGGCCGCATTTTCACTCGTGTGTTCATATAGGACATGGCTGTGTTGTGAAGTTCTGCTTGTTGCCTGTGATGCATTTAACATTTCCAGTTTAACTAAAAAGAACTATATTTTTAAAGCCCTAATACAGGAAGGCCCCTTTAACAATTATTTTTGGTTTGTTTTAAAGTACAAAATCAGTGTGTCACCTGACTGATAATAATTAATTTCTGAATAATTTCAGAATGGAGCAGCTGGTACCAGAGTCTGCATAAACTAAAATGATTTTTATGAAATAGTTTTAAAATAGATCTTAAGTGTGTAGCCGCAGAAAGATGAATGCGTTTGAAGCATGCGTGGATGTTGACAGTCATAAGTCAGAGCCTAGAAACCAGCACACACTTCATTTCCTTTATTACCGCAGCGGCCCACTGGAGGAGAAAATCCTTTGTGGATATTTGGTGGTGGTGAAGTTACTCCAGGCGGCAGAGGAGGTGTTTTACGAGGCTGACTGCAGGTTCAGGCGACTGGACCGAGAACTGAGGTCCAGGCAGCGACTCCCCTCCAGCCCGAACACATGGGCTTTCAGTTGAAACCCTGCTCACCTCACTATTACTATTACAGCTATAGATACTTGACGTTTCAGCTGAGCTGCAAAAATGCAATCCTGTGCCTTCAGAGGGTTCGATTCCCAGACTCGCAGGGCAAAACTGTGGCTGTGCCAAGCAGCTTCAAGGTGTGAATGTGAGTTTGTTTTTAAAAAAGTAACCTGGTTAAAATTAGGTTTAAAAAGTATTGTTTGTGGCTTGTGTGCAAAGATTAATGCTCAACCTTCATAGAGTGTTGAGTTACATAACCTTGGTAATTGGCTGAATATTGATTCTTGGATAATCCATTTGGCTAAACATGCTGTGTCTTTTTATGAGAGTCTGGAATAGTATTTTTTTGAGGTGCCAGATAATAACACCTCAGTCCCCAAAAAAGAAAAGATGCAGCTATTTCTGTCCTACTTTCCACATTGCATTTTCTTTGAAACAGCATTTTTTGATGACTTCAGTGCTTCCTGAGTTAAGAGTTAAAAATAGAGTGAGCCTGTGTGTGTGTGTGGGGGGGGGGGTCATTGGCCCAGCTCCTCTAATTACCACAGCCCGGTAAAAAATCATCTCAGCCACTCGCAGCCCTGCTGCTGAGTTACAGGTCGGCCCCGCAGGTTGATTGAACCAGAAAATTATCTCGTGGAGGGAGCCTGGAATGCTGCACTGTGAAATGTGCGTGTCAGCTTAGATTTGTATATAATCTCCCCAGTTCAGCACACGCTATCATTCATTTTTACTCCCATTTCTTTATGTCTTTAAAAGTTCCTCGCTTTTCTAATATTTATTCTTCACTCGTTAATAACAACCACTCACGAACTGCATCCTCTAAAGCGACCATAAAGTTGAACCAGCAGCCTCATGGAGGCAGGATTTACTGCAGCACTGTTGTATTACAGTGCATTGGTTTTAGCCGGGCGTACCTAATAAAATGACACCCGAGTGTTTATCATTATGTTGTCCTATGAACGCATCCTTCTTTTTCCCAGAGCTGAAAGCTGCTACAGCAGAGTATACATACAGAGTATGGGTTGAGCTCCAGACAAGCCCCATCCTAAAATCCCATTATCAGGTTCATGTGTGTGCGTTGTTCTGGTTGTTGGCTGTTGCTGTGATGTCGGTCTGATCCTGTGAATTGTTACTCCTCAGTCACCCCCCCCACCCCCACCCCATCCCACCTCCTCTGCCGGTCACTTGCCAGCATCCTGCTGTCCATTCAACTGGATCCAGAGCAGAGCTCTCAATTTTGCCCGGCAACACTGATCTGAGATCGCACCTCATGTTACTTCCTCAGTGGAGAATTTCACTGTTCTGACACTGAATGTTTCTTTGTCAAACGTGAGCCCAGTTGGAAGAAGTGACCCAGGATGTGTGAATGAAAACACTTGAACTTCTCTGCCATAAAAGTACAGATGACAGAACAGGTGAAACTTCCTGCAGTTGCTCGGCTTTTCCAGGCATCAGATGTCAATGTCCGCCTTGTTCCAACCCAAAGGGTCATTTTTCTGCAAACAAAGCAGATCTTTTCACACAGGATTAAAACTCGTCTTGGTGCAGTTTGTTTTATATAAATTGAATTGCGTTATTCTCTCCCCCATGGGAGTAAAGTTATTCTAGTAAACTGAAGGAGTAAACGCCCCATAAAAGAAATAAGCTGCTCCAAATGTGCTCGGTGTCAGAGCACCCTCTCTTTGTCTTCATTACATTCTCTCTCCAGGCGCAGAAGCTGATAAATTCAAAGACGTCAGAAACTGGCACTTTTTATTTTTCTTATTTATGTTCTTCTTCTTTCCGTTTATCTCCCTTTTCAGTTCACCCCTCGAAGAAGAACCGTCAGACGTGCGTGAGGAAGAGCCTCATCTGCGCCTTCGCCATGGCGTTCATCATCAGCGTCATGCTCATCGCGGCCAATCAGATGCTGAGGAACGGCATGGAGTAGCCATCGCGCTCGCCGTGGAGCGTGGGAGTGGGGGACAAGCCAGCCTGCATGTGCATGCCAGTGGGTGAGGTCATAACCCTGCTGATGGGAAAAAGAACTACAAGGAGTAACACTCAAAATGATCACAGACAAAATCCAGGTTTTTTTTGTTCGAACGAGCGGCACCTCTCCACCAGACGTCCAACGAAACTGTGAAGCCAGCATGAGGAGTCATGCAGGACTCCTCTCACTTTTCTCCGACAGGGACACTCAAGGGCTGACATCACACATTATACTCCGTCATCTCTGTTTCCCTGATGCAATAAAAAGAAAAAGAAAAACAAGAAAAATGCAGAGTGCAGAAGTTCAGAGCTGCTTGCTTTTCCAACAAGATGTGACATCTGTAGTTCTGGTACTCAGCAGGAGTCTGACAAGGCACCAGTGCCCCTGATGGGGAACCAAAGGAAGGGAACCACAGCCCTCTTATTATAGCTCCCGGAAGGATGATGGTGAAACACAACGATGGCACATCTCCTGGAGCTCTTGTGGTGCTACGACACTTCAGTTCTCTGACTTTCTATTTTCGACTTGGGTTGGGGGTGGAGGGGCTGGTATTAGGTGCTGGCATCAGTTCACCAGCTCTACAAAAAACCAAGCAGTCAAGAGAGTAAGATGTGAAAAGGTAACTCCAGGCTCGCGCTATGGCCTTGTGATATGCACAGCGGCTCTGAAAGTTCAGTTTTGGATTGTCTCTCTTTTGGATACTGTCGGGCGAACACTGCTCAAGTGCAAAGAGGAAGACAGAATAAATCCACCCTCCACTGCTTCTGTCACTGTTATACATCATCTGTCTGTAGTGCTCAGTGCACTCGGGGAGTTATTTCGAGAGGTGATTTAATTCAACTTTTTTGGTCTACCCAGTCTCTCTCATCCGGCCTCATCTATTTTTTTGCCTCAGTTGGTGATTTCCTACATTTCCCAAAATGACTTTAGACAACCCCCAGAGAACAGGTGTGAACTCATCGCACTGTGTGTTAATGTGTAGGTGGAAAAGAGAGCCGACAAATGCATGAGGAGAATAGCAAGGAGGTTTTCCACTCTAAACCTGAATTGCGCCTTTTGCTCTGAATGCAGTTTGTCCTGTGGCTTCTCGACAGATTTCCGCCTGCATGTCTTTCACTGAATGAAGCTTTTGGCTCATCAGTCCCGAGGGACTGACACCAAATCCCAAAACATATCAATCAAGTATTAAAACTTTTTGCTCTCAAATTTAGCTCTAGTTGGGAATCCGTGTGAAATTCTTTGCTCAAAATAATAATAATAATAATAATAAAAATGATGAACAGTATCACCCCCAACCAGTAAAGAAGTGTTTCAGGGTGGATTTAATTTAGTAAATGAATTGTACCTAGTTTCAGATTCCTGCTCAAGCTGTTGTGCTCATCATCAGATAATTAAAGGGTTTTCTGGTGCTAGGAACATCATTTGTTTCATTAAGTTTTAATCATTTTTAAATTCATTTATAATTTAGTTGATTTAATTGATCCTTTTTAAATCACTTTTTAAGCAAAACTGAATAGTGAGATATGAATTAATTTCATCTTAAATCCATTTGAAGCTAAAAACAAATGGGGGAGGGGGGGCAACTTTGAAAGAGACTTTGTGGGCATGCTGGGTCCCTGCTGAGGTCAGCTCTGAACTCCTGCACCAATTAATTCTCATCTCAGCTGTGTTAACTCATATTATCGTGTGCATGCGGTCAAGGTCGTGTCTTCTGTAAATACCGTAACCTGTGTCTCAAGTGTGTGTCGAAGGTGTACAGTAATCTCTGTATGTGCATGACAGTTGGTGCTCTCTGCTCACCTGGGTTCAGAGGTGAGGTGTAGGGGGTGGGGGGGCAGACAGACAGAAAGAGAGAGAGATAGAGAGAGAGAGGCGGCTGCTTCATCACAACCACATCCGGTGGCGAAGGCGCTTTCTGCTTCCTCTCAACCCTCTTGCCAAAGCCATAGAACTCCACAGACAATAACTCCACCGAAGCTTTTCCCCTGTTTCCCCCACATGGAAACACAAAGTCAAACGGGCATTTTTTGGGGGGATAAATGTGTCTGTCACGTAGGATTTTGGTTTTGTTCCGCTAATTGTTTTTGCACTGTACCTGTCATCCATTCCAACAACAAGACATGGACTGTAGGTTTGTGCAACAGCGCCATCTAGAGGTGACGTGAGATCGCATCGTCCTTGCTCTGGTCTCATCATCACAGTGAATGTGTATGTCTCTCTGTCTCAAACACTGTGGGACTTTGTATGTTAGGCAGGACCCTCCACAATGTCTGGAAATTGATTATTAAATGGTAACATTTGAGGATTTTCTATGTTTAATGTATAGTTTGACTTCTGTCTATCAACAGTGCATGGGTGGAGCAGCACTTGTATTGAAAATGCATATTTAAACACAGTCTATTTATGGGAATAGATTTCTTGTCTATGGCAGAAAAGGTCATTTTGTAAAAGGTTTTGTTCACAGATGATTTATCAATATTACACTTTGGAGGCTAAATTTTAAAAACACACACAAAAAACAGTCTTTAAAATCTTGTAGGTCACACTGGTTTTGTTTTTATCTAGAAGAGTCAGAGTAATTTAAATTGTTTTGTTTTTTTGTTTTTTTGATGGTTAACTGGAGAAGTGTTTCATTTATTTATTCTTTCAGAAGAACCCTTTTTTGTTTTGGGGTGTTGGGGGTTATTAAACTACTCCTGCAGAACAGCTGAATGTCTAAAAGAAGAATTTCATTTTGGAGGGGAACTGCATAGTGTTTCTTCAGTAGCATGGTGGTTGGATCCAATGTTTTTTTTATGTAACTTTGTACATAAGTACATGTAATACGCATATCTATTAGACAAGCACATAATATACATACTTTGCATGTGCAATATTTAAACATGTAGGCTCCAGAGGGACTTTCAGTTGTACTATTTATTAGAGGCAAATATAATTATAAAATTGTAAATACTGAAATCTGTACAAAAGTCAAAGGGTCAAGCACTGATGCAATAAAACAGTGTTTTTTTTAAAGGTGTTTTATGTTTTATTTTACACTGGACTTCTCATTATCCAGTTTGTCATCACGATGTTCAGTCACAGCACAGACTCTGAAACCATTTTGTTCAAAGAACAAAATGGAAATGTAATGAGGTGGAATGGACCCTTAAATCACTCAGATCATTTTGTCACGGACTGAAATACTTAAATTACTTTTTTTAAAAGAAAAAAACCCTTTAAATTTAAGAGACCGGTGAACATACAAAGTTACTTATTCCATGTAAATGTTTACGTTTTTGTGATCACATTAAGGGCTTTTGTGTTTTCAAATGATGGGATGTGTTCCTTAGTGTTTTCCTGTTAATTTACACCCTGTGTACAGTGTAGGGGAGGAATGAAGCAGACTTTTAGTACAGAATCAGCGTAGAATGTAAAAGTCATTTTGTGTGTTTCTCTAACTAACTAAAGAATAAATTCATGTAGGGTTTTGCTGAGTGGAAGAGTTGTTCATTGTGCGTACATGTGAGGTTGCAGGTTCAATCAGCAAAAGTTTCTGATGTGGCTGTCGATGATAAAATGTGCACAACTCTGCAGATGGGCCAAATTCTGTAGGTAACATATTTGTAAGTTCTTTGAGGTTTGCTTCTTCTACATTTATACTGTATGTTGTCGGCTTGCACCCCCATTCAGACCACAAGATGGTAGCATTAGGCACTAGTGCCAACTAAAACTGTACTTCAGAAGTAGCCACAGGTTCATAAGGCCAAAACATACAAGTATATCATTTTGTTAACCAAAGATTTTCTACAGGAAATATATGTTCTTTGATCATTGCTTTTTCTACAGATGAGTGCAACTCTTCATACAAGACAAGAGCCTGAGCAGAGGGGACAGGTGTGCTGCAGAGACGCTCACCTGCAGGCAGCAAACCATACGGTGTTGTGATCATTTTGATAAGACTCGTTTCTCTTTCCAGTGATCAAACCATAACAGCTCTCATAGTTTGAGATAGAGATCAATACTTTCAATACAGGAACTAGAGCTGGTCATTTGATATTTTCTGAGAAATGGTTTCACTGCCTGCATAGTGATATCGGTGCCAAATGGTCACACAGTCCACATAGAGATTCATTTTCATTCCAGCTCAGAAATTCACGATATCAGCTGCCGTGATCTGTTAATTCTTCCCCTGTAAAATCAGTATCAGTCTCAAAAACCCCAGATCAGTCTTGCTTTAATTTTGACCTAAAATTACTTTTTGCATGTTAAATTCTAAAAAGTGAGCAGTTCCCTGTATTATACTGTATCAGGTTTTCTTTTTATATTTAATTTGATCAGACTGTCCTTGGTGTTATTTACAGTCATTGTCGACAGACATTTAGCAGGATTTTTTTAAACCCATATATATTAATCCTCCATTTATGGCAGGTAGTGAGGAGCAGGGCTGCTATTTAACAGTGTTGTTAGCATGCAGGCTCTGTCTTGCAGAGCCACACCACCCTCTCCAGCTCTCTGTGAGAAACAGGCTCCTTGTGCTCCAGGCAAGCTCCTCCTGTTTCATTTACATCTTTAAACGTTTAGGCGAAGCTTCATCCAGAGCAGCTTAGCGAGAGTGAGCGCTTAGGAGTTCAGTGTCTGCTTCAAGGACACTCTACAGAGGACACACACTGCTGCCACACAGCTGAATCCATAACTTTCCATTTATTGGATAGTATTTTGTATTGTCAGCCATAACCCGCTACCTCGGGTAAAGCTCTATAATATTCCAGTGTACCACTTTTAAAAAAGGATATGTGATTAAACTATTCATAAGTCAAGTGGGTGTTCACAGTTGCCCTGCATGGTAGCTCTAACTTTGCAGAGTCTTTGAAGTGTTGAAAAGAGAAGTGAAGAAAAAATCTGAATGTGGAACTCATTAATAGTTATTATACTTTTTATAGATGCTTACGTATAAAATAACTGAACTGTTTGACCAACTAACTGAGTGCAACTAATTTTTTTTTTTACTTTTTAAACACTGTCACACTGTAAATATTTAACCATGCCAAAAATCAGGAAACCAGTTGTTTATTGGAAGACAGATCTCAGGAGCAAAAATCCAACTGATTACACTGAGTTCATTGAATATACTGTATGACATCATATACATCTCAATACATTAACAATACTAGCCTCAGAGGGCCTCCAGCTTTACAACAATCTATACACTTGTGCTCACCCCACTATTTTTTGTTTAAACTTTTCTCTCATAGTCTGCCGCTCCATCTCCAAAAAAAGTGCTTCATTAGATTTGGCCATCTGCAGCAGGTATGGCACTCTGCAAGTTAACAGAATAAATTGATTCAGCTCAACCCAACTTTGTCCCCATGTGCATACAGTACTTACAGTACAGTCATGCTACTGCATTTGGCGCTACAGAATGCTTTGAATAAAAATGACAGTAAAAGACAAATGCATCCACGACATATATAAAACCATGATTTACTCCCTGTAGCCCTCGTCATTGTTATGTTTGAGATGATTTACAGGAACTGCAATATGTATTGCTAATGCTTTTTCTTTTTCTCCAAATCATCAATATTTACAGGTTCAAGACTTTTGTAAGAAGAAAGTTTTAAAAACCTCTTTTTGGGCATGAATGTTTAATTTTAACTGTTAAAGTGTCATAAGTTGACACTCACTTCATTTTCAGGTGTCTGAAGGTAAAAAAAAAGAGTAAAGAGAAAAGTAGAGAACCACTAATGAAGCCTAACACACTCCAACTACCAATGTATTCTGATCAGTGCATATCCCTGAAAATTGAATTCCAGGTGTTTTATTTTTTATACATCTTGAAAGACATGATATCATAATACAGAATTAAATAATCAGAGATGTTTGGAGGATGAAGAGAAACACCTTATAACCCCCCACCCCAAACCCCAAGACAGAACGCAGTTTTGGCTCAAAATCAAATCTGCATCCCTTAAACAACAGCGTAGAGAAATGGCACATACAGAAATAGTTTTGGCAATGTCACACTGAAAGTTTGTCAAATTCAGATGTAGAGAGAAACATCCTCATGCGAAACTTGCATTATTTTAGAACCTCCAGTTTGTAAAAAAAGAAAAATAAACTTCGCTGGGATGTTCACAGCTCGTATCTCCATTTTTTTCTTGAGAAGACGAGGAGCCTCTGCCTTATCGGTCATGGCTTGGCCAAGCTGAGGTCAGATGACAGCTCCAGGTCATCACTGGTCCCAGTAAAGTTGGCCCATCGGCTACTGCTTCATGATATTCTTGATGGTCCACCTCTGCCCGGAGCAGGGCTGCAGGACTAGTAGGTGGCCAAAATAAACATTGGCTGGTACCACCTCCAGGCAGCGACCCGTGGCTCGATTGATGATGGATTCATTCTGTGGAGGCAGGAGGAGAGACAGGTTTCAAACATCTGACCCAGGTGTACCACATGTGACTGTGACAGAATGTGATGAGAGCCAGAGCTTATGTGGGCAGATGTTTCTCATCCACTCCTCTCAGGTGACATGTTAATTATACCCTTTTAATCCTTAACAATGAACACCTGTTGTGTCAAAAGTGGAACTACATAGTGCATATCTAAAATGTTAATCTAATTAAACAATTGCTAATCAATTTTGAGACATTAGTAACATTATTGCCATAAGCATAGTCCACTGCATTCTTGTCTGCATTTCATGCTGTGTTGACACAGGATGGATGTGACAGATCTACTGTGTCTTTAAAAGGGTGGAACTGAAGGACTGATGGACAAATGGACTTGCAACAAGCCTTTGTCTTCACCAGAGGAACAGAAAATAAATGCCAAGATATGGGTACCCATCCAGTTGAAACAGGGCTCACTAGTTGATGGTAATTAAACCATAAACAAATGGCATATTTGTGTGACAGTTAAAAGTCATTACACACAATATTTTGATGGAATTTTTTTGGAATCTACTGAAAATAACCTCACAAGATCATGTTTGATCTGCTTTAAATCCACAAATTATATACTCACTCTCATCTCTGTTTTTGCTTTTTTGTAAGGTGTACATCAGGTTTACATTATTTAGCACACATAAGACAATGCACTGCATACCTGAGAGAAATGCCATGTCTTCTGCTTCAAATTGATGACTTTGTCGCAGTTGACAAGCTGAGGAAAGCTGCTGATCTGATCGTCCACCACACAGCGAGTGTCCTCCCCGGTGCTGCCCAGAGGGCCCAGGAAAAGCTGACCCTCTTTGGTGTAACGTCCTAACTGAACACAGACAGCACAAATGCAGATACAGTCTGCAGAGGATCACATACATGGACCAAAAGGTACCACACCTTTTTATAAGCACTTCTATATCAAAGCTGATCTAAATTTGTGAACATTTTGGTGAATTAATGTCACTAATCAAGCATCAAGCAGAGTTAATATTTCATCTCATAAAACTATGATAGTTTCTTCAAATTCATTGTGACTATATGTGGCTAAAGAACCAGAGCTGTAACTTTTAGTTGATCTGTCTTTAAAATCAATAAGCTTGTGAATTTGGCTGGAACTTCCCTTTATCTGCAGGCTGTTTTTTTTCTAACTATGAACAAAAGGAACATGATGTTCCAAAAAGTGCTGCAGGCATGTCTGCACAGAGACGACCATGTGGCACACTGTATCTGCGCTGCACGCCTTTCCTCTCCCCGCCCAGTGAGCTTACAACAATTAGTTTGCACTGATTGAAATTCTAGCCTCGTCTGGTACGGAAACACAGGAAGAGCAGCTTTACAAATTTTTAAAATAAGAGCAGCTTTACAAATTTTGCTTGTAAATATTCCACCCCCTCTGCTCGCGAGTCTTTCTGCTGCAAATGTCTTTACCCGCTTTAACTGATTTTATTTCACAGTGACAGCATTTTTATTATACTGAAATCATAAAGCATGTTCCTGATGTTTTTGAACTATTTTCTACAACATGGAAATACAGCAGTGAAAGGCAGCAGCTATATGGAATGTAACTGATTTTGGACTGTGTTCCTTGTCTCAGTTGTTCTTTAAAGTCAAAAGAAGATGAAGAAAATGATTACCTATGTGAAATGTGACTGACAAACAGCTGGACAGCGACAATATTACTTTTGTCATTTACAAAAATAAGACAATTAACCTGAAAGGCTTCTACTAGAATTTGTATTTTGCTGTTAGCTTTTCACCACTGGCTTCACGCCCTGCCTCCGTGAAGCACCTGTTTACCACTGTGAGCTAAAAAGAGATGCCCCGTGGGCCAAACGGCTCAGGAACTGACATCAACTGATTCAGCACTTCAGTGCAAAAAGTGCAACATGGAAACATTTCATCAGCAGAATTTCCTTTTAAGACAGATTTCAGCTGAGCCTATGCAAGAGGCACAGCTGTAAACCATGTCAGTGGTGGAACGCACTAATGACTCTGTACTTTCAAGAAAGAAGCAAAGACTTGGTGAGAGTTGCACTCTGGCATGTGTTGGCCGTGCTGTACCTGAGGACCCCATCCATGACATGGGTGCAGCGTGGCTGTGTGGTTCTCCTTCATACCCTGGTCCATGCACAAATGGCTCACCTTAGAGTTACGAATCTGAAATCGAAAGGTGTCTTTTTGAATATTTGAGTATTGTGGGGTTGAGATATTCTTGCTGGCTTCTCATGCCCTTCACCTCAGTTTTGACTGCTGCTGACTTACCTCACCGTAGAACAGCGTATTGTTGTACCTCCTCATCTCTGGGTAAACGTTGTCCAGGTACCACGCAAAGCTCTTACACTGCAGGTTCTTCCTCAGGGCAACCCTCTGAGAGACGTCTCCATAATCAATACCGTGGTTCTGTATGAGCACAGGAAATCTTTGCTTTACAGAGATCCACAGCACAATTTATTGTTCAAAATTGCTGAAGTAAGAAAAATCATCTGCTATATCAGTTATTTGTGCACAGTAACAATAAGAACAGCATGACCTGCCATCATAGTAAAATTTGCTCTATAAAACAGGACTTGTGCCCTCTCGCACCTCCATAGGGATGTTCCAGGCGAGGTAGACGTTGGACTTGTACTCGTCCATCCACACCTCAGCCACGCGTAGGGCGTTACGCCGTGTGTGGAAAGCTATGTTACTGTGGTAGGGTTTCTTCATCCGTGCAATGTGAGCCACCCTAGAACAAGGCAGCACCTCCATGCTGCCTCCGCATAGCCACACCTGTAAGGTGGATGAAATTATGGAATAGAGAAATTATGTAATAGCTGTGTAAATTTGTTTTGCGAGTTGTCAGCTACATAGCTACCACAAAATCTAAACTTAAAATAGAAACAGAGCAACATTACCATTTGTTTAGAGCTGTTTTCTGGTCACTAATATTCACTCTTTTAGCACTACTTTGGTCTCCACCGACTCCTGAGAGAGTTTAGCTCTTTCACCACCTGTCCCCTTACAATGTCTACCATTAGGAATTATGCAGGTATGGTTTATCAGACCTTCCCAATGGAAAGAGGTGCCTGAGGCCAAATCATACGAATGTATCAAAATTATTTAAATAAATTAGTAGATCTACTGTGTTGGATATTAACTGTTTAATTTCAGCATTGCCGGGTAAACTAAATAAGATTTAACATAGTAGACTTGATTGATCTGATGTTAGAAAGTGAATAAAACACATAAGTCAAACCTATGATAAATTTTACCCCAGGAAAAAAATATGAATGTTACCTCATGAAGGGACACAGGAAAAGTTGTGAATGTACAGTCCCTGCCTCCTATATGTGACCTATTTATCTCCATTGCCATGGTTGGGGTTACACAGACACACACACACACACACACACACACACACACACACACACACAAAGGCCTGGTCCTTCAGGACTCGTAATGGGGCCTCATTTGTCAGTGGTGCCATGCTACAGTGGCCACTGTTCCACTTAAACCTGCAAGGGTAAAGAGGGAGTAGGAACAAGAGGAAACTGGGTGACACACAAACCCTGATCCCCAGCTCGATGTTCTCCCCTCCATAGACATCCATGCCAGAGTCGAGCAGGCCGAGCTCACCGAAGTACTCCCGGTTAGCCACGAAGGAGCAGCCGATCATGGCAGGAGTCCTGCAATGAGTAAAACAGAACAATTTTCATTTTTGCTCACTTACCCTAAGATCATCTGCCTAAGAACATGCAAACCTGGTAAAATCATCTGCCTCTTTAAAATAAATTCCCTTATTTCTAATGAAAACTGTACATGACTGATCAAAATTCAGTCAAATAATGAACAAAAAACATCATTTTTATCAAACTTATATGCGGACTATGTCCTTTGTTAATTCATATTCTGTATGTGTGTGTTTGTATAAGTGAAGCTGGCATGCCTGATTGGTGCAGACATGTCCCCCTCGTCCCACCACTGTTTGGGCGGGTTGATGTACATGCACCACAGCTCCCAGTTGTAGCCATGGCCTGAGTTCTCGTAGCGCTCCACCTCGAACGTGTCGTGTTTGATGTTGTCGATGGAAGGCAAAATGATCCTCCTGTGGTCCTCTTTTATGCGGGCCAGAACCGGCTCAGCCCTAACAAAAAACATAAACACACAGGTCAACAGGCTTTAGGAGGGCTTGTGTTAAGATCTTCCTCTCACCCACTTCAGTCAGTTAGAAAGTCCCTAAGTTGTATCACCTTTATTATATTATTCTGTTTGATTCAGCTCAGTGCAGCACTGGAAGGCATGTGTCTCTTCAGGATGAGTGAACTGAAATGTGTACAAACTCAAAAGCAGGCTATAAACTGAGCTGGAAAATGAACAGAAGCCCGACAAAAAGGTATCACCAAGATGTGGCAAAAATGTTGTTTACATCTCAATCAGTTTCAACTTTTAAATGATTCCACAAATGCACTTTTTATGAACAGAATTCTTTTCTGGTTTTATGTTTGTTTATTATTCCATGAAGATATGTCCTGCAGTATCTTTTAATCCCAATTGTACAGGCACCTCCTCTCTCCCTCTATCCTTATGTTAAAACTTCTCAGGTGTGAAATTGTTTTTGTGTCTTCCTTTTATGCTGCCCCTGCTATCATTTGGTCTCTCACTTGATGATTCTGTAAAAAACTTTTGAAAAACCTTTCTTTTAAAAATGATACATTTAGTCTATTATTGTTATGGCTGTTCCTTCTATCTGAAAAGAGAATAGGGTTTTGAGATGTTTTGAGGTCATTTTAGCACTTTTTATTTTTGACATTTTTGACATTTTTTTTGACATACTATACTATGGCGTTTTTTTGTGTTTTTGTGGCATACCAAAGTATGACTTTTTTTGACTTTTTTGCATTTTTAACACCTTTTCTATTCTATTCAGAGGTTAAAAACACATGTTTTTGAGATGTTTTGGAATGCATTTTTAGCTTTATTTTTTGACATTTTTGACATTTTTCGACATACTATACTATGGCGTTTTTTTGTGTTTTTGTGGCATACCAAAGTATGACTTTTTTAAAACTTTTTTTGCATTTTTAACACCTTTCTTCCTATTCAGAGGTTATAAAACACTGTTTTGAGATGTTTTGGGGCATTTTTAGCACTTTTCATTTTTTGACATTTTTTGACATTTTTTTCTCATACTATACCATGGCATTTTTTTTTGTGTTTTTGTGGCATACCAAAGTATGACTTTTTTTTTTTTTATTTTTTTTGCATTTTTAACACCTTTCTTCCTATTCAGAGGTTATAAAACACTGTTTTGAGATGTTTTGGGGCATTTTAGCACTTTTCATTTTTTGACATTTTTTGACATTTTTCGACATTGCTTTTGACTATGGCGTTTTTTGTGTTTTTGTGGCATACCAAAGTATGACTTTTTTAAAACTTTTTTTGCATTTTTAACACCTTTCTTCCTATTCAGAGGTTATAAAACACTGTTTTGAGATGTTTTGGGGCATTTTTAGCACTTTTCATTTTTTGACATTTTTTGACATTGCTTTTGACTATGGCGTTTTTTTGTGTTTTTGTGGCATACCAAAGTATGACTTTTTTTTTTTTTTTTTTTTTTTGCATTTTTAACACCTTTCTTCCTATTCAGAGGTTATAAAACACTGTTTTGAGATGTTTTGGGGCATTTTTAGCACTTTTCATTTTTTGACATTTTTGACATTTTTTTCACATTGTATACTATGGCGGCGTTTTTTGTGTTTTTGTGGCATACCAAAGTATGACTTTTTTTTTTTTTTTTTGCATTTTTAACACCTTTCTTCCTATTCAGAGGTTATAAAACACTGTTTTGAGATGTTTTGGGGCATTTTTAGCACTTTTCATTTTTTGACATTTTTTGACATTTTTTGACATTGCTTTTTTCGACTATGGCGTTTTTTTGTGTTTTTGTGGCATACCAAAGTATGACTTTTTTAAAACTTTTTTTGCATTTTTAACACCTTTCTTCCTATTCAGAGGTTATAAAACACTGTTTTGAGATGTTTTGGGGCATTTTTAGCACTTTTCATTTTTTGACATTTTTGACATTTTTTGACATTGCTTTCGACTATGGCGTTTTTTTTGTGTTTTTGTGGCATACCAAAGTATGACTTTTTTTTTTTTTTTTTTTTTTTTTGCATTTTTAACACCTTTCTTCCTATTCAGAGGTTATAAAACACTGTTTTGAGATGTTTTGGGGCATTTTTAGCACTTTTCATTTTTTGACATTTTTTGACATTTTTTTTGACATACTATTTGACTATGGCGTTTTTTTGTTTTTGTGGCATACCAAAGTATGACTTTTTTTTTTTTTTTTTTTTTGCATTTTTAACACCTTTCTTCCTATTCAGAGGTTATAAAACACTGTTTTGAGATGTTTTGGGGCATTTTTAGCACTTTTCATTTTTTGACATTTTTCGACATACTATACTATGGCGTTTTTTTTGTGTTTTTGTGGCATACCAAAGTATGACTTTTTAAAAACTTTTTTTTTTTTTTGCATTTTTTTTTTACCTTTCTTCCTATTCAGAGGTTATAAAACACTGTTTTGAGATGTTTTTTGGGCATTTTTAGCACTTTTTTTTTTTTTTTTTGACATTTTTTGACATTTTTCGACATACTATACTATGTTTTTTTTTGTGTTTTTTGTGGCATACCAAAGTATGACTTTTTTTTGACCTTTTTTGCATTTTTAACACCTTTCTTCCTATTCAGAGGTTATAAAAACACTGTTTTGAGATGTTTTAGGGGCATTTTAGCACTTTTTATTTTTTGACATTTTTTGACATTTTTCACATTGCTTTCGACTATACTATGGCGTTTTTTTTTGTGTTTTTTTGTGGCATACCAAAGTATGACTTTTTTTTGACTTTTTTTGCATTTTTTAACACCTTTTCTTCCTATTCAGAGGTTATAAAACACTGTTTTGAGATGTTTTTGGGCATTTTTAGCACTTTTTATTTTTTGACATTTTTTGACATTTTTTTTTACATACTATACTATGGCGTTTTTTGTGTTTTTGTGGCATACCAAAGTATGACTTTTTTTTTAACCTTTTTTTGCATTTTTAACACCTTTCTTCCTATTCAGAGGTTATAAAACACTGTTTTGAGATGTTTTGGGGCATTTTTAGCACTTTTCATTTTTTGACATTTTTTGACATTGCTTTTGGCTATGGCGTTTTTTTGTGTTTTTGTGGCATACCAAAGTATGACTTTTTTTTTTTTTTTAACATTTTTTGCATTTTTAACACCTTTCTTGTTATTCAGAGGTTATAAAACACTGTTTTGAGATGTTTTGGGGCATTTTTAGCACTTTTCATTTTTTGACATTTTTTGACATTTTTCGACATACTATACTATGGCGTTTTTTGTGTTTTTGTGGCATACCAAAGTATGACTTTTTTTTTTTTTACATTTTTTGCATTTTTAACACCTTTCTTCCTATTCAGAGGTTATAAAACACTGTTTTGAGATGTTTTGGGGCATTTTTAGCACTTTTCATTTTTTGACATTTTTTGACATTTTTCGACATACTATACTATGGCTATGGCGTTTTTTTGTGTTTTTGTGGCATACCAAAGTATGACTTTTTTTTAACTTTTTTTTTTTGCATTTTTAACACCTTTCTTCCTATTCAGAGGTTATAAAACACTGTTTTGAGATGTTTTGGGGTGTTTTTAGCACTTTTCATTTTTTGACATTTTTTGACATTTTTTGACATACTATAATATGGTGTTTTTTTTGTTTTTTGTGGCATACCAAAGTATGACTTTTTTTGACTTTTTTTTTTTGCATTTTTAACACCTTTCTTCCTATTCAGAGGTTATAAAACACTGTTTTGAGATGTTTTTTTTAGGCATTTTTAGCACTTTTTTTTTTTTTTGACATTTTTGACATTTTTTTCGACATACTATACTATGGCGTTTTTTTTTTGTGTTTTTGTGGCATACCAAAGTATGACTTTTTTTTTTTTTTTTTTTTTGCATTTTTAACACCTTTCTTCCTATTCAGAGGTTATAAAACACTGTTTTGAGATGTTTTGGGGCATTTTTAGCACTTTTCATTTTTTGACATTTTTTGACATTTTTTTCGACTATGGCGTTTTTTTGTGTTTTTGTGGCATACCAAAGTATGACTTTTTTAAAACTTTTTTTGCATTTTTAACACCTTTCTTCCTATTCAGAGGTTATAAAACACTGTTTTGAGATGTTTTGGGGCATTTTTAGCACTTTTTTATTTTTTGACCTTTTTTGACATTTTTCGACATACTATACTATGGCGTTTTTTTTTTGTTTTTTGTGGCATACCAAAGTATGACATTTTTTTTGACCTTTTTTTTGCATTTTTAACACCTTTTTCTTCCTATTCAGAGGTTATAAAACACTGTTTTGAGATGTTTTGGGGCATTTTTAGCACTTTTTATTTTTTTGACCTTTTTTGACATTTTTTTTTTTATACTATACTATGGCGTTTTTTTGTGTTTTTGTGGCATACCAAAGTATGACATTTTTTTTGACCTTTTTTTTGCATTTTTAACACCTTTCTTCCTATTCAGAGGTTATGAAACACTGTTTTGAGATGTTTTAGGGCATTTTAGCACTTTTTATTTTTTGACCTTTTTTGACATTTTTTCGACATACTATACTATATGCGTTTTTTTTTTGTTTTTGTGGCATACCAAAGTATGACATTTTTTTTGACCTTTTTTGCATTTTTAACACCTTTCTTCCTATTCAGAGGTTATAAAACACTGTTTTGAGATGTTTTAGGGCATTTTTAGCACTTTTTATTTTTGACCTTTTTTTGACATTTTTCGACATACTATACTATGGCGTTTTTTTGTGTTTTTTTTTGTGGCATACCAAAGTATGACATTTTTTTGACCTTTTTTTGCATTTTTTTTTACACCTTTCTTCCTATTCAGAGGTTATAAACACTGTTTTGAGATGTTTTTTGCATTTTAGCACTTTTTTTTTTTTTGACCTTTTTTGACATTTTTTTTCACATACTATACTATGGCGTTTTTTTTTGTTTTTTGTGGCATACCAAAGTATGACATTTTTTTGACCTTTTTTGCATTTTTTACACCTTTCTTCCTATTCAGAGGTTATAAAACACTGTTTTGAGATGTTTTTAGGGCGTTTTTAGCACTTTTTATTTTTTGACCTTTTTTGACATTTTTTCGACATACTATACTATATGGCGTTTTTTTTTTTGTTTTTGTGGCATACCAAAGTATGACATTTTTTTTTTTTTTTGCATTTTTAACACCTTTCTTCCTATTCAGAGGTTATGAAACACTGTTTTGAGATGTTTTAGGGCATTTTTTTACTTTTTTATTTTTTTGACCTTTTTTGACATTTTTCGACATATTATACTATGGCGTTTTTTGGTGGTTTTTGTGGCATACCAAAGTATGTGATTTTTTTGACCTTTTTTTGCATTTTTAACACCTTTCTTCCTATTCAGAGGTTATGAAACACTGTTTTGAGATGTTTTGGGGCATTTTTAGCACTTTTTATTTTTTGACCTTTTTTGACATTTTTCGACATACTATATACTATGGCGTTTTTTTGTGTTTTTGTGGCATACCAAAGTATGACATTTTTTTTTTGACCTTTTTTGCATTTTTAACACCTTTCTTCCTATTCAGAGGTTATAAACACTGTTTTGAGATGTTTTGGGGCATTTTAGCACTTTTTTTTATTTTTTTGACCTTTTTGACATTTTTCGACATACTATACTATGGCGTTTTTTTGTGTTTTTGTGGCATACCAAAGTATGTGATTTTTTTGACCATTTTTGCATTTTTAACACCTTTCTTCCTATTCAGAGGTTATGAAACACTGTTTTGAGATGTTTTTGGGTGTTTTTAGCACTTTTTATTTTTTGACCTTTTTTTTTTTTTTCGACATACTATACTATGGCGTTTTTTTGTGTTTTTGAGGCTTACCAAAGTATGACATTTTTTTGACCTTTTTTGCATTTTAAACACCTTTCTTCCTATTCAGAGGTTATGAAACACTGTTTTGAGATGTTTTTGGGGCGTTTTTAGCACTTTTTTTTTTTTTTGACCTTTTTGACATTTTTCGACATACTATACTATGGCGTTTTTTTTGTGTTTTTGAGGCTTACCAAAGTATGACATTTTTTTGACCTTTTTTGCATTTTAAACACCTTTCTTCCTATTCAGAGGTTATGAAACACTGTTTTGAGATGTTTTGGGGCGTTTTTAGCACTTTTTATTTTTTGACCTTTTTTTTTTTTTTTCGACATACTATACTATGGCGTTTTTTGTGTTTTTGTGGCATACCAAAGTATGACATTTTTTTTTGACTTTTTTGCATTTTTAACACCTTTTTTCTTCCTATTCAGAGGTTATGAAACACTGTTTTGAGATGTTTTGGGGAGTTTTTAGCACTTTTTATTTTTTGACCTTTTTGACATTTTTTCGACATACTATACTATGGCGTTTTTTTTTGTGTTTTTGTGGCATACCAAAGTATGTGATTTTTTTGACCATTTTTGCATTTTTAACACCTTTCTTCCTATTCAGAGGTTATGAAACACTGTTTTGAGATGTTTTGGGGCGTTTTTAGCACTTTTTATTTTTTGACCTTTTTTGACATTTTTCGACATACTATACTATGGCGTTTTTTTGTGTTTTTGAGGCTTACCAAAGTATGACATTTTTTTGACCTTTTTGCATTTTTAACACCTTTCTTCCTATTCAGAGGTTATGAAACACTGTTTTGAGATGTTTTGGGGCGTTTTTAGCACTTTTTATTTTTTTTGACCTTTTTGACATTTTTTTCGATACTATACTATACTATGGCGTTTTTTTGTTTTTTGTGGCATACCAAAGTATGACATTTTTTTTTGACCTTTTTTGCATTTTTTTTTACACCTTTCTTCCTATTCAGAGGTTATAAAACACTGTTTTGAGATGTTTTTTGGGCGTTTTTAGCACTTTTTTATTTTTGACCTTTTTGACATTTTTCGACATACTATACTATACTATGGCGTTTTTTTGTGTTTTTGAGGCTTACCAAAGTATGACATTTTTTTGACCTTTTTTGCATTTTTAACACCTTTCTTCCTATTCAGAGGTTATGAAACACTGTTTTGAGATGTTTTTGGGCGTTTTTAGCACTTTTTATTTTTTGACCTTTTTTGACATTTTTCGACATACTATACTATGGCGTTTTTTTGTGTTTTTGAGGCATACCAAAGTATGACATTTTTTTGACCTTTTTTGCATTTTTAACACCTTTCTTCCTATTCAGAGGTTATGAAACACTGTTTTGAGATGTTTTGGGGCGTTTTTAGCACTTTTTATTTTTTGACCTTTTTTGACATTTTTCGACATACTATACTATGGCGTTTTTTGGTGGTTTTTGTGGCATACCAAAAAGTATGACATTTTTTTGACCTTTTTTGCATTTTAAACACCTTTCTTCCTATTCAGAGGTTATGAAACACTGTTTTGAGATGTTTTGGGGCGTTTTTAGCACTTTTTATTTTTTGACCTTTTTTGACATTTTTCGACATACTATACTATACTATGCGTTTTTTTTTGTGTTTTTGTGGCATACCAAAGTATGACATTTTTTTTTTTTTTTTTTTTGCATTTTTTTTTAACACCTTTCTTCCTATTCAGAGGTTATGAAACACTGTTTTGAGATGTTTTGGGGCGTTTTTAGCACTTTTTATTTTTTTGACCTTTTTTTTTTGATTTTTTTGACACATACTATACTATATATGTTTTTTTTGTGTGTTTTGTGGCATACCAAAGTATGACATTTTTTTTGACCTTTTTTTTGCATTTTTAACACCTTTCTTCCTATTCAGAGGTTATAAAACACTGTTTTGAGATGTTTTGGGGCGTTTTTAGCACTTTTTATTTTTTGACCTTTTTTGACATTTTTCGACATACTATACTATGGCGTTTTTTTGTGTTTTTGTGGCATACCAAAGTATGACATTTTTTTGACCTTTTTTGCATTTTTAACACCTTTCTTCCTATTCAGAGGTTATAAAACACTGTTTTGAGATGTTTTGGGGCGTTTTTAGCACTTTTTATTTTTTGACCTTTTTTGACATTTTTCGACATACTATACTATGGCGTTTTTTGTGTTTTGTGGCATACCAAAGTATGACATTTTTTTTTTTTTTTTTTTGCATTTTAACACCTTTCTTCCTATTCAGAGGTTATAAAACACTGTTTTGAGATGTTTTGGGGGCGTTTTTTTAGCACTTTTTATTTTTTGACCTTTTTGACATTTTTCGACATACTATACTATGGCGTTTTTTTTGTGTTTTTGTGGCATACCAAAGTATGATTTTTTAAAAACTTTTTTTTTTGCATTTTTAACACCTTTCTTCCTATTCAGAGGTTATAAAACACTGTTTTGAGATGTTTTGGGGCGTTTTTAGCACTTTTTATTTTTTGACCTTTTTGACATTTTTCGACATACTATACTATGTGCGTTTTTTGGTGTTTTTTGTGGCATACCAAAGTATGTGATTTTTTTGACCTTTTTTGCATTTTTAACACCTTTCTTCCTATTCAGAGGTTATGAAACACTGTTTTGAGATGTTTTGGGGCGTTTTTAGCACTTTTTATTTTTGACCTTTTTGACATTTTTTCGACATACTATACTATAGGCGTTTTTTTGTGTTTTTGTGGCATACCAAAGTATGAATTTTTTTGACTTTTTTTGCATTTTTAACACCTTTTCTTCCTATTCAGAGGTTATGAAACACTGTTTTGAGATGTTTTGGGGCGTTTTTAGCACTTTTATTTTTTTGACCTTTTTGACATTTTTCGACATACTATACTAAGGCGTTTTTTTTGTGTTTTTTTGGCATCCCAAAGTATGACATTTTTTTTTTTTGACCTTTTTTGCATTTTTAACACCTTTCTTCCTATTCAGAGGTTATAAAACACTGTTTTGAGATGTTTTGGGGCATTTTTAGCACTTTTCATTTTTTGACATTTTTGACATTTTTCGACATACTATACTATGGCGTTTTTTTGTGTTTTTGTGGCATCCCAAAGTATGGATTTTTTTTTTACTTTTTTGCATTTTTAACACCTTTCTTCCTATTCAGAGGTTATAAAACACTGTTTTGAGATGTTTTGGGGCGTTTTTAGCACTTTTCATTTTTTGACATTTTTGACATTTTTCGACATACTATACTATGGCGTTTTTTTGTGTTTTGTGGCATCCAAAGTATGTATTTTTTTTTTTTTTTTGCATTTTTTGCACACCTTTCTTCCTATTGAGAGGTTATAAACACTGTTTTGAGATGTTTTTGGGCGTTTTTAGCACTTTTATTTTTGACCTTTTTGACATTTTTCGACATACTATACTAAAGGCGTTTTTTTTGTGTGTTTTTGTGGCATCCAAAAAGTATTTTTTTTTGACTTTTTTTGCATTTTTAACACCTTTCTTCCTATTGAGAGGTTATAAACACTGTTTTGAGATGTTTTGGGGCGTTTTAGCACTTTTTATTTTTTTTTGACCTTTTTGACATTTTTTTTGACATACTATACTAAGGCGTTTTTTTGTGTTTTTTGTGGCATCCCAAAGTATGAAATTTTTTTTGACTTTTTTTTTTTTTAACACCTTTCTTCCTATTGAGAGGTTATAAAACACTGTTTTGAGATGTTTTGGGGCGTTTTTAGCACTTTTTATTTTTTGACCTTTTTTGACATTTTTCGACATACTATACTAAGGCGTTTTTTTGTGTTTTTGTGGCATCCCAAAGTATGAACTTTTTTTTTGACTTTTTTTGCATTTTTAACACCTTTCTTCCTATTGAGAGGTTATGAAACACTGTTTTGAGATGTTTTGGGGCGTTTTTAGCACTTTTTATTTTTTGACCTTTTTGACATTTTTTTTCGACATACTATACTAAAGGCGTTTTTGTTTTTTTGGCATCCCAAAGTATGAAATTTTTTTTTTGCATTTTAACTTTTTTTTTGCATTTTTTAACACCTTTCTTCCTATTGAGAGGTTATGAAACACTGTTTTGAGATGTTTTGGGGCGTTTTAGCACTTTTTTATTTTTTTGACCTTTTTTTTTTAGCATTTTTCGACATACTATACTATACTAAGGCGTTTTTTTGTGTTTTTGTGGCATCCCAAAGTATGAAATTTTTTTTTTTTTTTTTTTTTTTGATTTTAACACCTTTCTTCCTATTGAGAGGTTATGAAACACTGTTTTGAGATGTTTTGGGGCGTTTTTAGCACTTTTATTTTTTTTGACCTTTTTGACATTTTTCGACATACTATACTAAGGCGTTTTTTTGTGTTTTTGTGGCATCCCAAAGTATGAAATTTTTTTGACTTTTTTTGCATTTTTAACACCTTTCTTCCTATTGAGAGGTTATAAAACACTGTTTTGAGATGTTTTTGGGGCGTTTTTAGCACTTTTTATTTTTGACCTTTTTTTGACATTTTTCGACATACTATACTAAAGCGTTTTTTGTGTTTTTTGTGGCATCCCAAAGTATGAATTTTTTTGACTTTTTTTTGATTTTTAACACCTTTCTTCCTATTGAGAGGTTATGAAACACTGTTTTGAGATGTTTTGGGGCGTTTTAGCACTTTTTTTTTTTTTTGACCTTTTTTGACATTTTTCGACATACTATACTAAGGCGTTTTTTTGTGTTTTTGTGGCATCCCAAAGTATGAAATTTTTTTTTTTTTTTTTTTTTTTTTGACTTTTTCTTCCTATTGAGAGGTTATGAAACACTGTTTTGAGATGTTTTGGGGCGTTTTTAGCACTTTTATTTTTTGACCTTTTTTTGACATTTTTCGACATACTATACTAAAAGCGTTTTTTTGTGTTTTGTGGCATCCCAAAGTATGAAATTTTTTTTTTTGACTTTTTTGCATTTTTTTTCTTTCTTCCTATTGAGAGGTTATGAAACACTGTTTTGAGATGTTTTGGGGCGTTTTTAGCACTTTTTATTTTTGACCTTTTTTGACATTTTTCGACATACTATACTAAGGCGTTTTTTTTTTGTGTTTTGTGGCATCCCAAAGTATGAAATTTTTTGACTTTTTTTGCATTTTACCTTTCTTCCTATTGAGAGAGGTTATGAAACACTGTTTTGAGATGTTTTGGGGCGTTTTTAGCACTTTTTATTTTTTTGACCTTTTTGACATTTTTCGACATACTATACTAAGGCGTTTTTTTTTTGTTTTTTGTGGCATCCCAAAGTATGAAATTTTTTTGACTTTTTTTGCATTTTAACACCTTTCTTCCTATTGAGAGGTTATGAAACACTGTTTTGAGATGTTTTGGGGCGTTTTTAGCACTTTTTATTTTTGACCTTTTTTGACATTTTTCGACATACTATACTAAGGCGTTTTTTTGTGTTTTTGTGGCATCCCAAAGTATGAAATTTTTTTGACTTTTTTTTGCATTTTTAACACCTTTCTTCCTATTGAGAGGTTATGAAACACTGTTTTGAGATGTTTTGGGGCGTTTTTAGCACTTTTTATTTTTTGACCTTTTTTGACATTTTTCGACATACTATACTAAGGCGTTTTTTAGAGTTGTGTTTTGTGGCATCCCAAAGTATGAATTTTTTTTTGACTTTTTTTTTATTTTAACACCTTTCTTCCTATTGAGAGGTTATGAAACACTGTTTTGAGATGTTTTGGGGCGTTTTAGCACTTTTTATTTTTTTTGACCTTTTTGACATTTTTCGACATACTATACTAAAGCGTTTTTTTGTTTTTTTTGTGGCATCCCAAAGTATGAATTTTTTTTTGACTTTTTTTGCATTTTTTAACACCTTTCTTCCTATTGAGAGGTTATGAAACACTGTTTTGAGATGTTTTGGGGCGTTTTTTAGCACTTTTTATTTTTGACCTTTTTGACATTTTTCGACATACTATACTAAGGCGTTTTTTTTTGTGTTTTGTGGCATCCCAAAGTATGACATTTTTTTGCATTTTTAACACCTTTCTTCCTATTGAGAGGTTATGAAACACTGTTTTGAGATGTTTTTTTGGGGCGTTTTTAGCACTTTTTATTTTTTGACCTTTTGACATTTTTTTCGACATACTATACTAAGGCGTTTTTTTTTTTTTTTTTGTGGCATCCCAAAAGTATGACATTTTTTTGACTTTTTGCATTTTTAACACCTTGCATTTTTCATCAAAGTATATATAATCTATTAATTATTCAGATTATTTTCATAGAAATGTAAGGTTCAACAAGGGAGAGCAATATCGTAGTATGTAGTATGTAACACATGGACAAATATTGGAGCGAAATAATGGGTGAAAAAATCTTTTATTGGTTTTCAGAGCAAGCTCTGATGGAAATACAACCAAAGTACCTAATCATAAAACAGAGAAGCTAAAATCTGTCTAAAGAAGCTGAAAAAAGACAGGAACATTAGTCGGATAATCTTTAATATAATGTAATGTAATATAAAGTATGAAAGACATGAGGAATAACGCAAGATGTTTATTAAAAACTAAAATCCATCAGATAAAATTTTGCAGATTGGGTCTATTTTCTACCCGAGTGCAAGTCTGGTTGAACCAACCCTCCTCTACGGCTCCTCCCCACTTGGCCCAACAACGTGTTCCTCAACAACACTACTGTATATAAGAAAATACTTACCAATATGTTATTCTCTCTTGGATACTGGCTACTGCACTAAAGCGACTATACCAAACCTGTTTTTAGCTGTACACAGGAATGCTGGCTATGTCAGCCTAAAGCAGCCTTTCAGTGCATTCGCATTGTGACATCACTGCAAAATCGCCACACAATGCATGTGGAAAAGGTCTATTTTAAATCCGGCTCAAAAATTCACTCTATCAGCTGCCATATTGGTAATCTGTGAATTTTTTCTCTCTTAAATCTGTATGGATCTCAAAAATCCCATATTGTTCAGGCCCTATTTGAAACAGCCACTTAAAACTTACATCACAGGGCTTCCATTTCAAAAGCACTGAGTTATCCAAGCTCATCCACTGAAATGAAAACAGCTACTGTCACCTGCTATATCGGCCATGCCTGACGCAGACATAAACAACCACACAAAAAAACAAAAAGCTCTACCACAAGTACACAATGATGACTTTCAAAAAAAGAAATGACACACACACACACACACACACACACACAGAGGGAGACAGATGACATAGTTCTCTTCTGTCTGTTCCCTGTGGTGCTGTTTTCAGTTCCAGCAAACTCTCTACAACACCAAGGGGAGTCTGAACATCAACAACAGCTCTACTTCTGATCTCTCAATCAACTCATCAGCTGTTTCCTTCCAGACTTGAAACAAACACATTCTGTCTGCCTCTATCACTGTCTCACACAAACATACTGTCTTCTGCTCTCGCTCTCTCTCACATGCATATCACGGGCACAGCGACTCAGGCAGGTGGGAAGGGAGAGTGGTGAGTGTTGTTTTTTTGTGTCTCCCCCTCTGTGATTGATAGCTGGCTCTCAGCCATCCAGCAGTGTTAAGTGGCAAAGTGGTGGAGGGCTGGTGAAAGAGGTCCACGTGTTCCACAAACACTTTTAAAAGGATGAAGCTTGTAATATATGCTCTGTTTTTTCTGGTCAACAGATCCCATAAAATAACATTGCATAGATTGTGTGCATAGCCAAAGCTGATAGAGCCATTTCTCCAAACCCTACACCTGCAAATATAAATGTGAATTTTAACAACGCATGTCAGGATGAACTAGGTAACATGTTCCGTTATCATTGTAGTTTGTCTACAGTCAGCCTGATGGACACTGACCTGCTGCTGAACCTCGGGCAGTACAGTCAAGTTTATGCTAACAGAAATAACACCAAAAACTACAAACATGAAGACCCTACTTGGAAAAAACATGAATCTTTAAAACCACGGCGTAAACTAGTCCTTATGTACTGTTTGCCTTTTACTACTTCCTGCCTGAGAGCCACCTGCTGGAAATACATCTCCCAGATCTTTTTGGGAATTACTCATTATTCTCTCTTCCAAAACAAAACCATGTATCTGTGACTTGTTTTCAAAGATTTATTTCCTGTTCAGATCAGTAACGTGGGGAAGTCAGACAGAGCTGAGTGACAGACTAACACACTGTTGGGGAATTTGTTGACAATAGGACAAACAGAATATCTATCAATCAATCAGACTTACTAGCATACTGAAAAAGATAGATAGATAGATAGATAGATAGATAGATAAAGATTAAAGTTTTAAAAAACCAAATCCAGACCAGATTAACGGGCATCAAAATAAGGACATGAAGTCATTAAACAGACTAAAATGTATAATTACAATATAGTAAAGTTCAATTAAAAACCAAACTATATACATGGCATATCCTTTAAAGCCTCAATGATTCCATCTATCTCTTTCCTTGTTATTTATCTTTGGTTTTCATTCTGTTCTATTGCTTCCTTTCTTTCCCTTCTGGATATCCATCACTTCGTCCTCTCTCTCTCTCTCCCTCTCTCTCTCTCTCTCTCTCCTCCTATCTGTCTGACCTAATTTATCTTTAGAGCCTCTCTGTCCCTCATCCTTTCCTCCTCTCTCTCTGCCACTTCCTCTAATAGCCTGGTGTGCTCTCAGCCTCTCCTTTCATTCTCAGATGCCTCTTCATCCCTGTTTCTCTCCTCCTCCTCTTCTTTTTTCCCATTTTGCTTCTTTTCAAAACCTCTGACCTTCTTCACTCCTTGACCTTTCCTTTCTCTCTCTTAGTTTGATCCCTTCTTTCCAAATTTCTCCCCATCACATATGCCCCTTGCTCTTTATTTTTTCCCCATACCTCCTCTCTCTTTTTCACTGATATAAACTCTTTCTCCTCCCTCCTCTCTCTCTCTCTCTCTCTCTCTCTGTTCCTTCGTCTCACAAAGCCCAGACTTGGCAGCCCTGCTCAATAAATAAGACAGGGACATCTCTCCTGTGACATCCAATTGTGGTGCTCCACCTCTATCTGCCCTGCAAAAAATTCAGCACCATCAGTCACCTCAGAAAAAAATGCTGCTCCACAGCTCTTGTCAAGGAGAAGCTCATCACCTTTGTCACACCAGCAAAGAACCATTACAAGTCTGACATATTCATGAATAACATACATGCAACAAGTATGAGCAGAGGCTTTGTGCTGCAATATGGTGTTAGACTTTCTCTTTGAACATACAAATATTCCTTTAATGTGAGTCCAGGATGCTGCATCATGTGGTAATGAGTACAGGAGTCTGTATGTTTAGCTTGTTTTCTGTAGCACAGACAATAACTTTTATCAGTTGTCTATATTCCGGGGAATGTTTGTTTTCTGGCCGTGAGACAGCTGACAGGACTGATACCACACACGTTTCTGTTCGTTAAATACCGGCTGAGAACATCCAGGGGTCTACGCTTGTTGCTTGGCAACTGCTCAGAAGCAAGAAATAATCTGACATAGAATGCCCCGTAAAATGCGAACTGACACTTTTACCTTTCAGTTTTTCAACTTTAAAAGAATGTAACAAGTTAATCAGTTGGCTCTAGAGGGGCTGCTGTGCGCATGTTTTTACTTGTGGACAGAGCCAGTTTTGAGCTAAGCTAAGTTAAGCAAAGCTAACCACCCGCTGGCACTGTCTACCCTCTCACCACTGGGCTCTGCAGGGGAAAATTTTACTTCACATGAGATATAAGAAAACAAGATTTGTAAAAGGAAATCTTTCATCTTCACTGACCGTCATCACTGTTGTCATCCACCAAGATGATTTCTTTGAGCAGGTGAGCCGGCGTGTGATTGACGGCTGAGTGGACCGAGCGCAGGATCACAGACAGAGCCTCGTTGACGAAGATGAAGATGAGGGAGATCTGGGGGAGGTCTCGGGGGTAGCTGACTTTTCTGCATCTGCGGAGGGACACGCAAACACATCGCACCATCTGTGACATAAAAAAAACCTTTTCCACACTGACCTGCAAAAGCCTGAATTCTGGGCTTTGAGCGCTTCACTTGTTCACCATCGTTTGTGTAAAAGACCAACCTGCCTCTGTGGAGCTTCTAACATATTGTTCGATGAGGCTGAAAGGCCACAACCACGGGCTGCTTCCTGCACAACTATAATCACATGAACCCCCCCACTCCAAATGGGTACATTCATGGTGTCTGCTGCAGATAGGAGGCCTATTTTTACTGTTGGTTTGTATAAACAGCTCTGATGAAGAGGAAAGTGGCAGGGTGAGGGCTTGGTTCTAAGTTTAGAAAGGGTGGAAGAGGAAATGCCTCACTTTACTTGTCTCCTTTTGTTGCCTTATTTCTTTTAATCAAGAATCTTATTTCCACATTCGATGAAATATCATTTTCAAGAAATTCTATAAAAAACACAGCATTTTAATGGAAATTAATGAAGTCATATGACACATTTTTAAGGCTTTTTGACAGGAAACAAATGCCAGCATAGCTCCAAGGGGATTAGACATGAAGATTTTATTTGACTATTTTAAATCTTGATGTTTTAGAGACCTTAAACGAAGAATGTGATCATGAAAATATGGGTGTTGGAGATAGTATTTAAATCAGACACTTAACTCACAGAATTTACATGCAGTTGCAGAAATGGCACTGTGTTTGAAGAAGCTCCGCAAATGAAACGAAGCAGTGGTGCAGGGAGTCCGAAGCACATGTATTAAAACCCCTTAAGGGATCTACAAATAAAAAACACCCCACCAGATAGTATTTCAGCATGATATAGGCGATAGATGTGCATAATGCACAAGGCATGAGATGCCACAGCAGTTATGGTAATAAGTGAGAACAGGAGAAGGCAGTGATGGTAAAAATTAGCATGACCAGTAACAGCAGTGTGGAGCAGCATGAATGATTATAAGTGTGAGAGTGTGAACTTGTCATATTACAAGTACAAGTACCATTGTGCAGTCCCAATGGAACTGTTGACAGCTTTAGCTGGAAATGAATGTATGCATATAAAACATATAGACAAGCTATGAATGCCTATTGTGTATTAAAACATCAACTTATGTCACCATACCCCATACATTTCATACACTGATATATGCATAAAGCAAAAAGTTAAAAAAGGGATTTACAGCAAATACCAAAAGGGAGGTATGAGATGAGACACAGTTGAAATACTATTCCCATGAGGTGGTGAGACACCGGGGTCAAGAGGGGTGCTCAGGATGCCTGGACATTGGGCCAGAGTTACAGACAGAGAAACCTATGCATGAACTGAGCCAGGCCTGGAAGATCTTAAGGGAATGTATTGGGAGTATGAACTAAAATTTATTCCACTGTCAAACAGCGGCTCCCCAAAATACGCCCAAATCATAGAGGAAAACAGACAAGATAACTTGGAATATAAGAAAGCGACAGTAAATTGTGTATACATGGTCTGAGATAACTGTCCAGAGAGGATTATATCAGCAAAACAAAGCTAAACACATAGGCCAAGAGTGCCAGGACCACCCATCACCAGCCATCCCGACAAGGATTAAAATCTCATCACAAGGTGTGTTTGCCCCCTTCTACAACCATCGTCATGTTGTCATCACCATTATCCTGTGTGCTTGTGAGAGTTAAATCCGCCTGTACACTGATCAACCTGCGTGCATTGAACTGCACAAAGCCTCCTTCCATATATTCATCAAGAAGTGAAGTTGCCACAGAAGATGTCACTCCAGCGATGTCTTGTTGTGCCTCACCACGTTTGAATTATTGTATTACAATTAATTTTGAGATAGAGCAACAACTTGGACGCCACAAGCTGATGGCTCTTCTCATCAGCTGATACAAATCTATATAGATTGGTCAATCATATCAGCCACATCTACTGTATGTATTGCTCGACTATCACTACTGCAATGATCACAGTACTATAGAGAACATCCAAAAAAACTGCAGCGTTTCTTCTTTGTACAGCTTCAGGTTTACCATTTGATCTTTGTTCTCTCAGACTCATTTCACCCCCACCTCTGGCTCTGCAGTGCAAAAGGGACCTTCAGCCAAACACGGCAGACTTTTCACACCCCATCTTACATGCTGCTGCTGTGCTCGAGGATATCACACCCCAACACACTTCACACGCCACTTTGATCCCGGCAAACATAAAAGACCCCCCGAGTGACAAATGAGAGCGCTGGATTCTGAGCCCTCCACCCACCCACACCCATCCCCAAAACACACACACAGCTGGTGGCAGCCATGGGCCGAGGGGCATCTCATCATCACTGACTTTCAAACAGAAGGGCTGTTAGTCGCTTAACCAGCGCTGTGAGCCAGAGAGAGACTCTTTCAAAGGAGTGCTTAGGGAGAAAAACCTGCAACATGCATGGGAGATACACAACACACTGTGCAGAGCTATCAGCAGGAGCTGATGTAAACACACACACACACACTCATGGACATACGCACAGATGTGCACACTGATCAATGATATGCAAACACAAGCTGAAGTTACGGTCTATATGCTTAATTCAAGGACTACCTCTGTGCATGTGTGTGTGTGTAGCTGGACCTGTGTGCTCATGCACTCTTGCTTGCAGATCGATAGCCAACCTGATAGTGCAACTTCATCAAATATGAGAGTAGGAGGCAGTGGGAGAGAGATGGAGATTAAAAGCGACAGGGTGAAGCCCCACACAAACGAACACTGAAGGTGCAAAAAGTGACAGATGCCAAGAAACTGACATTTTCTTTATTTTTCTATTGTACAACTCAGCATGCAGGTTTTGGACATTTACATAGATGATGCATGCTCAACTTTCATCACAATGTTTAACAGCACAAGTGAAAATCTCTATCGATCTCTATCTGTCTATGCACATGTACTGTATGTGTTGTAGATGGCACAAGGGAATCAGCGGCATGATAGTGAGAAGTATTGGGTTGTAATATTTTGCACCTGCTTGAATGTGATTGGATGTGACTTGTCCGCTGATTGCCACACAGCTGTGACTGATCCAGTTACTGAGGAGACATGAATGAACAGCCGACACCAATCAGCTAATGCAAAGTGGAACTTGGGTGCTGTCACCTCGCTACAGTAACATAACACATCAGCAGCATGTCTTGTTTATGAACAGTGTCCCAGTTCTGTCTGGTGAAACACACAGAACAAACCATGAGTACAGTTCTCTTTATGGAACTACTTTCTACCGAAAAAGTAGTTCCAATTAAAATATTGAGAGCACATGTCTGTGCCTTTTACCATTGTTTCTGGAAAGAAACTTATTTTTTGAACACTCTAAAAAATCTAATCATCTCCATTGTAGGGAACCAACCCTGAAGTTATTTAAAATGACATGCACTCACTTGCTGGGCCGGTGATCTGGTATGGTCCGATCCAGAGAGATTCTGTCACTGAGGTAGGCATTGTAGCCATACTTGTCCCTCAGGTACTTAGCGTCGCTCTCCTCGGCTGGGGACAGAGTGGCAGCGAGGCCGCCTTTGCCACGTCCCCCGAACCCCTCGATCAAGCCCAGAGATTTGGACAGACCTGGGAGAGGCAGATGAGGGAAGATTACATGTCAGGGATGCTTTAGTCTGGCTGAGTCACTCTCCTCTCTGTAATGCGCTCTGCAGGCTTGCGGCTGATGGCCAGTCTCCCCGCCACAGCTCCAGCCTTATGTGAACACACAGTATGGAGTCAGTGGCTGTCAAAACAGGTGAACTTCTCAGCTGAATCTACATTAGGCCAAATGCTGGCACAGATTCAAGGAGAATACCTTCAATACAAGGACACAGATTACAAACAGGGCTGGATAAAACGAGCCTATACTCCATGGCTTCCTGCTGTCACTGAGTCACTAGTTTGTGTGCTGAAAAATACACTTAAAGAGTGTGTTTGTTCGATGATTAAAGTAAAAAACCTTTCCGTCTCAAAGCTGCAAGCCGCTAATGAAGCTTGGAGGCTTTCCCCAGTTCAAATTAGGAATAAAATAAGTCTTGTAGGTGTGACTTGATGTGGGTGGCCAAGTGATTAAAGTGACTATCCTTCACTGTGACCAGCCGTGCTTCAAGTCCCTGTGCTAGCAAACATGCTGCTGAAGTGTCCTGAACACAGCCTCGACCCTGACCCCTGACCTCCTTTTGGGGGGAAGAACGCTGCACCTTTAAAGTATTACAGTACTTCAGGATTAATAAGGGAAAATAGAGTACTTAACTTCAGTCATTTGGAAAAGTTAAAAGGATTTTTTTTATTGTTGCTGGAGAAACGTTTGGCCCTATTTTCATACATTTGCAATAACTTATGCATTGTTACAGCATAAGTGCAGCCTAATCTATTTAACTCATCCATTTAAATACAAATTTTACACTAAGACATTAACAATGGACTTCTTGAGAGCTATGCTCACTACTTTCAGCCATCTTCATCTCAGGGGCCTGAGAGAAAGTCAAGGAAAAGTCAGGCAGAAACGGACTTTTCCTTCTTGTGCAGAGAGAAATCAGGTCGACGTGTTATTTTCATCTTAGATGTTACACTGGACTTTTACCGTTTAACTGCCTGTACACCACGTCCTCCAGAGAGCTGAGCCTCTTCAGCAGCACCTCATGGCTGATGCCGGGCCCCTGTGCGGTCCCGTTGCCCCGGGGCCTCCTCCCGTAGGCCGGAGCCTCCGGACCGGCGGTTTGGACGCTGCGCGTGTTGCACTTGGCCCAGAAAGTCATGAACCCGGCGACGGCAAGCACGTTCAGCAGCAGTAAAACCCTCCATCTTCTGAACACAAAAGCCATTAAAAAGTCACCGATGTCCGGGCTTCGAGTGGTGTGGGGGCTCGTAGTGGGGTGAGGTGTAATCTGGGGTAGGCGGGCAGGAAAAGGGGGACAGTGTGTCCGTACGTGTCACAGATTCAGAGCTCCCTCGTTTTGCGATGTGCGGAAAGCTGCAGGGATAATTCAGCAGCCGGGATGAGGACCCACAGAGACGTTACCGCAAATCTGAGCCATTGCACTAATTCGCTGTCATGAATCTGCTCTCTCACCATTTGGCACCGGGGTTATTTTAGGTTCCATCCCCCTTCTGAGAAAATTTGGGGCGCCTGGCCATCGGTCTTCATCCGTGTCACCGCCACTTCTGGTCCGATTTTCAGCTCACACACGAAAGAGGCTAAACAAAGACACTGGCAAGTGTTGAGCTGGAGGAATAGATACTCTTAAATAATTGAACAATGAGGAGATTATCAAGTCTTTGTCTTCTCCCCCCTCCTTTGCGTCTATAACAGAAGTCGGCAGTGATGCGACCGAGGAGCACTGCGCGCAGAGGAGGAAAAAATCCTCGCAGATGCCCCGGGGGCGAAAAAAACCCTCCTAAGCGTTCAGTCAACCTTTCTGCTCCCAACACAATCCTGTTGGCACATCGTCCTCCAGCCGTCACACGCTGTTGTTGTAATAATGATGATAATCAGAGTGAGATTCAGCGGAGGAGACTGCGCGAATAACGGAGCGGACAGCAGCAGTTCAACAGACGCAGCATCCTTCGGTGGAGGTAGAGATGCTCCGGGAGCGAGAAGAAATATCTCGCTCTGCCTCCTTCACGTTTTCTCTCACTCTGTCAGCGCAGAGCGACGTTTTCCTGTTATTCCAGTTTGTTGTGGCCTGATGCTTCCTCTGATTCTCCCTATTGCGCACAGGGAGCCTAATGAGGGCGCGGGGAAAAACGTGGAGTGGAGCCGGCGATGTTTCTCTCACTTCACACGGCAGGTCAGAGGGTGGTGGGAGGCTAGATGGGTGGGATGTCATTCCGATGGCACCCCACAATGACAGATCGTTCAAATATCCCACAGTGCTTCCCGGCTAAAATGTCCTGAATGCAGGTAATTTAAATGTTATTATACCCACAGCATCAATCAGCAGTGTGTTATTAAGAAATGCACTTAACCTTAAGAGGGAAAAAGCAGTTACAGACAGTGTGACACAATCCTGCATCACATTTGTCGTCTTCATCACATGCTAAGAAAACTCCCAAGGAAAAGATTGATGGGCGTTTTTTCTCTCTCTACCCTGGAGACATTTAATAAATCAGGTGGGAGATCTTACTTGTGTCAAAACTGGCAATACTGCAACATAAAAATATTACTCACAATAAAAACTACCTCTTTCTGATTACTATGCATAAAGGTACTAACAGCAAATAAGATGCAATGTGAAGGCGTGTAGTAGCCTTTGTAGTATACATCAATGTGAGGTCTGTTTACAAACTTGTTATAAGATATACATTTCAAAAACAGAGTTTTTTATCATTAAGTGGTGGAAAAATATTTAGGATTTGTTGCAGGAGTCTCATGCAGGCACAGAGAGGAGTATTCATATGTGGTGAGCCAAGACTAGACCCCTGTGGTGCTCCATTTTTGAATGTGAAGTGCAGATTTATATATATCTATAGCTGAGAAAATAAAATCACACCCTGATAGCATAGGTGTATTGTTGAGCTTTACAGCACTTCATCTCACAGCAGTAAAATGTTCGGGTTTGTGTAGAAATGGGTCACCCAGATAGCTGGGATGAATCAAGGAGCCCGAGAACTCTCATCTGCAGGCAACCCAGGAGGAGAGAGAGACAGTCTGACTCTATGTGCAAGAGAGTGAGAGAAAGAGGGTGAGGAAAAACAGAGGTATAGCAAGATCAAAATGAATCGACAAACAGAAAGAAACATCAAGGCAGAAGAAGGAGAGAGTGCATCAGTGAGATGTGCATAAGGAGGCAGAGACTCTGAGAAAAGAAAGCTTTAGAAAAGGAGAGAGTGGAGCGCTAGACACTGGGGAGGAATCAAAATTCAAAGAGAGAAAAAAATTCCTAAAGCAGAAGAGAGAAAGACAAAGAGACACTGAGATACAGGAGACTACAAAAGATTGAGAAATGAAAGAGGTAGAGATTGTGCGACAGCAGTGCAGAAGGTAACGGTGTAAAAAAAAGACGTACCATTTGACCTAATATTTGTTGAAGGGGTGAGCGTGATGGTCTCGAGAACTTGTGTCAACCCCCTCCAGTTACTGTAGACGAGGAAGTCAAGAGGTGGAGAGGTCATGTTTGAAGTAGAAACGCTGAACTGGATTCCACCCGTGGAAACGAGTAAAACCGTGGAGGCCGGCTATAGCTCTGGGGATGCAATCAACCTAATGTTTGTGTGTGTCCGTCAGTGTTGACGATTGCTTTGTCCATCCAGCTACTTCCTGGAATGTGCACAACAAATGCACATCCACAGACACAGCACAGCTTAAATGAGAGGTTACACAACACACAGGAGTTGGAACAGAGACAAAAATGGACAGGTGGTAGTTTAACAAACAATGCAAAGTTCATTTTAAAAATTTTAAACGTTTCAAAATCAGAATTAGCCAGCTAGATCAATAAAGCAGCTCAGTCAATATACAGTATCTCCTGGTAATAACTGCCTAGTAACTGCAGTACAAAATGGAAAAAAAACCAACTAAACATCAAGTGCTGCTGCCAGACAGAACGGAGCATGAACAACGATAAGTGAAAAATACCAAATACCTAGGTGGATGTGGATGTGCACCGCTGCTGATTTTGAAATGGGAAGTTCCATTAAGTTCCACAACTGGGGTGGGGGTGATGACAAGCCGGCTGGAGAACAAAGTCAACGGGATAATTATAAGTGGCAGGGTGAGGGTGGGCTGGGGGTGATGGGGGGATTTCACAAGATTATCCTATAAATAGTCCAGCAACTTCCTTTGGTCGTCAGGACCAGCATGGAACTCTGGCACACGAGTGATAGAACTGTTATTAAAAAAAATAAAATAATATGAAAAGAGGCCCCAGGCTTTTACCTCTGCACAAGTTAATACCATTCTCCATGAGACTTTAGGAGCTGCTGAGCAGGATTTGACTGATGAAGTTAATCGCTGCACAGTGGGGAGGGAAAAAAACTGCAGCTCTGTCATGAAAAACATTTATGCGCTGGTACATGTGTCGGTCCCATGGGAGTCTATTGTGATCAGACATAATTGACCTTCACGCTGAAGGTGGTGGTCAGTGGTGTCTTTTTTTTATCCAGAGTGGCAGCACATGGCAGTGGGGTGGCACTACACCCCCTGCTGAGCTCAGTCAGAGCTGGGGGGTGGTGGTGGTGTTGGTGCTTTAGGTCAATTTCTGCCAAGTTCTCAGCCCACCTAAGCGTCCCCATCTCTGAGAAAGTGTGGCTCTGTAAGACGGACCTTTAATGCTCTTTAAGAAGAGGATTTTTTTCTGAGCTCACAGTTTATTTTTCCTGCCACGGCGGCATATTTCTGTAGTCACCTCTTAATCCCTCAGTACACAGGCTTCAGTTACCACCACTTTTAGCTCTAAACCATACATACTTACATTTCAACTGACCATGTTCAAATACATATTGTACAGTTTTATTCAGGAAGAGGTGAGCAGCCATAAACTGTACTCCAGTGAAAGTAGGGTTACTTACAGTAACATTAATTAAGTACAAGTAAAAGTTGATGAGTAGAACTATCAGAGAGAGTTCACGCCTTTCATGTAATGTGTACCAGAGGTGGCTCTTGGTCTAACTTTAAACTTGACAGATTCTTCACCATGGCAAGTTAGAACAAAACATCACATTTTGAGTCTCCATAAATGTATAATGATTTGAAATAAATTGCATGACATGCTGCCACACACATAAATTGCAGCGTCTGCTGAGCAGTGCGCATCATCCCTGTCCCCATCCTGTCGCCTCCTCTGTCACTCTTCAGCCCATGTTCTGCAGAGGCCCGGCGCTCCACTCAGCCCCCATGCTGTCCTCGGCAGCGTGCAAAATCAAACTATGCAAAACTGTCAAATCCATGGGATGCGGGAACAGTTGCACAACCTTTCCTGGCCTTCTCCCTGCTGGAGACGCCACCTCAGGGACGGGGACGTGCAGTTTGATTGCTTGTCGTCTCCTGCGGCATGGTTTTAGACCCACGAGGGGAGATTAATGGCTCGTCGGGTTGCTGGGCTCCAATCAATTTAAGTCATCATAACACGAGTAGACAGTCGAGGCAAATCGCTGTCTCCACCTGAGTCTATCACTCGTGTATGGATTTCATTAGTGCCTATGTCACTTCCAATAGAAGGCAAGCATCACCCTTGTAAACAACCTGGTTACAATAGGAATCAAATTAATCTTCTGGCCAAATGGAGTTGAGACAACGGCATACATCTTTTGCTTTGTTTTTAAAAAAAGACCCATAATTTGATGATTTTATAACATTAGTACACTTCTGAGTACAAGTTAGGTGGTTGTTAATCATGATGAAATTCAGTTGTGTGTTTGCAGGTCTACTGCTGATCTGCACAAACTCTTCACACTCAAAAACAGGTACGTAGGCTGTAATTTTTGTACTCAAAAAAAAAAATTTATTACAGATTTACCATTACATGGGCCGACTGCATACTTTCATTAAGACAGCATTCATTACCTATGGCAGGAGGCTGATAGTAATGTACAGTATGACTAATTTGGCACCATGCAGCATTGTGTTTTGTTAAAGAGATGAAAGACAGAATTTGAAAGGAATCAGTCAGGATGTCATAAACAACGTGGAGAGCTGAAAAGCATCATGTGGGTTTTGCTGGTATCTGTCATTCTAACCTGTTTTATAATTATTGGCCAGTTCTGACTTTATGTTTCATAGAACATGAAAACCAAAGTCATTTTTGAGTTACATTCCCATAAAACATTTCAATTTTCTTATTATTTCTGGCAGAAGCTGCCAGGTTTCTTAACACTGTATTTTTTGGTTAATCAGTAGCAGTAAGGTCTGATCCTGTGCCAGTACAGCATTAACTTTAGCATTGTGAGCTTTGAGCTAAAGTAGGTCTTTCATGGCCCAAATGGATGAAAAGTTGTGATAAAAATTTGGTTTTAAACTGCTTTAAGACATTTAGTATGATGTCTTGTGCAAATGTCACAACTTCAAGTGGTTTAACAACAGAAGCTCGGCTGAGGAAGATTAATATCCTTTAATATTCTGCTTTTTTCCCCAGATTAGAAGATGCTAATCAGACACACCCAAACATGACCTGCTCATCAGCATATGAACGTTATAGCCATTATGCATTTAGGTAGCTTTCCATAACAAACATGAAGTCTTTGGTAAAAACCCAGAGGCGTGTTCATACAAAGCATCACACAGTTCTTAAATGTGTCTGTGATTAGACCTGCTCATTCAGGAAGTCCGTGCTCAGCATGAGGAAGTCGATGCTGGACACGCTTTGGGAGGGAACTTTCTGTCTCATCACCTGCGCTCACGAGGCAAGTCAACTGTCAAACCTCCTCAGTCTCCTCCATCGGATTTCCTCAGCGCTCGCCTCCTCCGAGAGGGCGAAACCATAAGGAGGAGGAGCTCCTCTCTGGCCGGTTTGTCCTACAAAACAAATATTATTGTACTTTAGGCATCTAGCTGACTTGAAACTGGTAAAGTTGTATAGTCAGCTGTCTCTCCATTCATCGATACTCTCCTCCCTTACCTCTGTCATTCAGGCTGTTTCTGATGGCCGCCTCTAACTGCTCTTCCTCCGTCAGTCCATTTGTATAAGATGTTGCTTGACTTGTTGTGTAGTCTGGTGCATACTGATGGTATTCTGGGTATGCTCCACCAGTGTCCCTGTAGCCTGTCCATATGCACAGTGAATGTATAAGTACATAAATAGAAAATGTGTGTTTTTAATAAAAGTTCAATAATTTCCTGAATCAGCTGGACGTGGAGTTTTCAGCAAACGTTACTGATAGGGGGTAAAAAGTGTATTTGCTGAGGGCTATTTTGTGAGTAAACGACTTCCTGTGTGTTCATTGTGATGAAGGGACACGTCAACCGAAACAACAGTGTGACTCAGCAGTGGAGCTCTACAAGCACGACGGGGAGCAGTTACATCAGGCATTGGAAACAAACACAATACTTAAGCAGGATCGGATCACTGCTGATTCTGGGTTTACACACTGTACACACAATGACGTTGGTACCTGAAGACCCTGAGGAGTTGGAGTAGTGTGCACTGGTCCGGGAGTTATATCCATTTTGAGTCACAAACTCTGGTGAAAACATATACAAATGATTTCAGTACAGAAGGAGAGTTGTCAAGCTGCATTTAGATTTGTGCGTGGTTTAATACTGAGACACACAGGATTGCACATGGACTCCAATTATCCATCATTTGCACACACGTACAGACGTTAAGTGTCTTAACAAACCTGTATTCATACAATTACTGAAGAACTAAATCTAAAAATACAATAAATACTTTAAAAGGCTTCAGGAGTAGAGAAAAACACAATAGACACAGAGCACATGAATTCAGACCTGCACACGTCTTCATGATGGTCTTGAGTGGTCCAGAAGTGTAGAGCAGACCCACCAGGATTCCTGCCAGGTGACCGACAAAAGACGTCCTGAGGAAGCAGAGCACAGGTTAACTTCCAACTAATGAAACACTGCCATCTTGTGGACAATTCATGTGTGTGTGGGTCAAGGAGTATTTTTAATGGCCTTCTGAAGGACTGACGGGAGATCCATCACCATGAAAATTTTGCTGATAACAATATATAGATATGAAGTTTAAAAAATGTGAGCTAGTCCTTTAAGTGGGCTAGCATGGGAGATGAATTAGCAATCCAGGTCACTTTGTTACACAAAGTTGTGATTGGAAACTCACCCAGGTGCCGTGATGTGGATCAGCACCAGCTCCACCCAGCTGGCATATTGATTTGACACAGGAATGCCCATCACATTGGTCACACCTCCGGGGTGGTAATGGTTACTGAGCACCTTCAGAGCGAACAGGACACCTACAAACACACAGTATGGACAAAGTTTATTAAACAGGGATAATTTTTGCCATGGTGGGACTGGGTTGACAACATATATCTTATTCAACATTGTTTTAATTATTTTTTAATTATTAATTCCAAGCTGCATCAGTAGAATTGCATTCAATGCCAGATACATTTAATTTTATTTTTTTTTTTAACTTTATGCAACCCAGTTTTGCAGGGATGTCTCTACCTGAGAAGCCAACAGCACAGGTCATGCTGTGGGACTGGTCCTGGGTGAGCTCTGTTAACCCTGCCTCCAACACCAGATAGACCAATCCGGTGAGCAGAGAGAAGACCGACAGCAGGTAGAGGAACCAGGGTCCACCCAGGCGCCGCTCCAGCCTGATACCTTTCCAGAGGAATGAAACCATGTTGAAGTAGAGATGCCAATCGTCTGCGTGGTGCAGGGGGGACAGCACGAGACGACGCCAGTCGTTATGCCAGTATGTCTGCTGGACACTCACACAGGCCTACGGATTGGAAAGTAGTATTCACATTAGTTCTAATTTTTCACATTTGATGAAAAATGAGAGATGGTCAAATTACTGCTTAATTATGTCAAGGAGTCATTTCAGCCCTTCTGCATTATGTCTGTATTGTTAGTGATGTATTAGTGCTTTACCTTCAACAGTGGGGCCGCGGGGAACAGGAAAAGGTACACGTTGAGAGCGAGGACAGCCAGGGTGACGGGCGGGATGTTGTCCAGGCCCACCTGAAACAGCTGGGAGGCCAGGAGCAACAGTCCCAGGTGGGAGGACCTCTGTCGGTTCCGCATTCTGAAAACAGCCCGGAAACAGATAGGAGTGAGATTATTTCTGCACCAGAACACTAAGAATGGAAGGAGTCCAGAGACAGATCTGTTTAGTTGATTTGCAGTGAACTAATACATTTGTGAGCGATAGCAGATGCATATTCATGTCGTTCATAAGTAGGGTGTTCCCATCGATGCCCGCTGATACGTCAGCTACCGCGTAAAAGCCTGTAAACTAAGCTAGCGACCGTCAGCAGTCTAACGGCAACGTTTGTGTTATTTATACATTATGCGGTTTGGACAATAAGCAGCACACACCCCGAAAGACGAATTTGTCAACAATATTAGTGACTTCACATAAACTTACTTTCAGTTCTTCTCTGTCGCTCAAGCTAATGCTAACCTCAATATCAGTTCGTTTTAACCTCGTTGGCGCCTTCGGACGGATTTGACGCTCACACACGAACTGACACTTTCAGTTGTACGACGTTAAACCCGGTCACGAGTCAGCAGAGTGCGTTTCTTCTCATTTCGTCATTTTCTACAGTTCACGAGAGATTACTCGGCAACTGGTGGTGGGTTATCGTCACCTGTCACGTGACAATAACAACGCTACGTAACTGGCGCAGGCGCACGACGGATCTCCCTTATTCAGCTATCCAACAGTCTCCAGTTTGTGTTTTGTTGTTTTTTTATTTTACCATCTGCCCATCAAACATCGTCTGTCGCCATCTTCCTTTACATTTCTGCTCCTTTGCATTTCTCGGCTCCATACTTCTGTGAATAGCAGCAGGTTTTCACAGCTTCTCGTGTGTTCACATCAGTGTGAAATGTGTTGTTCAGGTACCAACGTTTATAGCATACTCGCTAATACGTACAATTTTGTCAATTCCCATGCAGAAACTCATGTCTCTTTATGATCGGTTATTTTTTCCACATTGATGAATTCAGGAAAATAATGCCAAGAATTTAGGCACATACCAGTGAAGCTTATACAAAGTGCAACTCGAGCGGAACCCTTTTAGGATTCCTGGTAGGATTGGGAAGAAATCCTTAAAAATCAAATCAAAGACTCTATGTGTCCCACTCAATTGCCTTTAAAACAGCACCTGGGAACAGGTTGTTCCAGGAGATGATAACAGCATTTCTGTGAGTGTACTCCGTTTACTGCCCTCCGATGGTCGCAGCGAGGAACTACAACACTAGATTAATTCATGGCTAACGGTGATAAATTATCAGAGGGCACAGACATTTTGGCCTCATTTCAAGGACAAGGATTCAGCAGATACTGTAGTTACCGCACAATGAGTCCATAGGGATATTACTATACAAAATTTGCAGGGCTTCTCTACTTTTCTGTCTTCTCCAAGTGAGACTTAATGTGGAATATGAGCGCCTGCTGTGCAGATTATCTGATGAATCAAATGGGCAACATGTTGGAGATGAGTTGCTAATTTGATTCTTAAAGTGCATCCAGGTTTCTGCATTGTAACTGGTGGATCTGACAGTTTGAAAGGAGTGTATTTGGAAACATGGCTGTGAATATTCTCAGTTGCCCAGGTCATGGTTACCTCAAGGAAATTTGAATCGAAATCAATTGGTCTTACTTTCTAGGTCTTGAAGACATTTCACCTCTCATCCAAGAGGCTTCATCAGTTTGTGCTGGTCTGATTAGGGTGAGCTAGTCTGATGAACTGGTGTGGAGACCCAGGCTATTTAACCTTTGCGGGGGATTGTCATGAGGCCAATCATCATCAAAGGGTCATGAGTGTGCAACGACAGTCGTTAGAGTGATATTCAACACAACGACAGTTGTAGGAGTGACTGTCATTGGTAGTTTCGACTTTGTTAGTGCTCTATTGTGTTGTGACGAGTCGTTGGATTCACATGAGGCCGTTTGTGAGCAGATGTGGTTTTTGAATCTCCTGGGAAGTGTAGAAAGGACGGCATTGTAGGTAGGAGATAGGTGGTGTCGAAGACCTCCTCCTCTTTTGAGAGATGGTTTTTCCAGTTTAACAAACACTGGAAACATGAGATGTTCACTGCCCTCCAGTGGCATGGTGGGGAACTACAGCACTGTAGCGTCAAGACCACAGTCCTTATTATCGTCACAATATACAAGTCATCATTAGTGTGCGAGTTAGTCAATAATGGTAACCGTGACATCAATATTGGTAAGCCGTATAAATAAAGCACCGTGATGACATGTCAGATCTGATGACGTAATTTGGATTTTCAAAATAAATCCAGCGAAGGATGAAACGATCATTTCTGACGTCTCTCGTCTAAATTCTCGAAGGGCTGACATCCAATCAGCTGAAGCAGAGCCAAGAAATTATTTATGTTTGTCACCTGCGTGAGAACATGTCTCGGGTCTCAGATGGTTAATTTGTCTAAGCGGCATTGGTCTGTTTGTTGGTTGCACCTGATTTAAAGAGGGAGGGGTCGAACCTCCCGCTTTGCTTAAAACAGTATTTTGGCATCGATTACAAACACGCGCGCCAGGTGTAGTGCACGGTTTGAATTATTCAGGTGATCCGACACCGGTATCACCCGTCTCCTTTCACTGACTCAAGCCTCGGTTGGATGCAAAACGTGTGTTCACCTAAAACTCAAGCACTTCCGGTGTTGTTCATTTGTTTTATGTATCAATAAAACTGCATTTAGTTAAATTGTGTTAATTTCTGTTTCTCCCTCTACGTCTCAAACAACCACAATCCTGAACCGGTGGAGAGGCTGTTGCTATAGTAACAGCGTTACGCAGGCAGACATAGGCGAATACGTTTAGTCAAGTTAAAAAGAGAAATCTAGATTACCGGAAAACAAACGGCCCTTTCTTTAACATAAAATAAAAGAAAAAAAACCAAAGCAAACAAACAAACCTAAAGCCAACACCAAAAATACATTGTCACGGGGACTGATATATCGGTTTGTAGTCTAAGATAACAGGCGACAGAACGTACGATGAAACGTACGTTTTGGCTGTTACTACATTGTCAATTTTAGCATTCACACTGATTAACATACCAGACCAGCAAAGACATTGATAGTTCAACACCAAACTGCATTTCCTTTACTCACCGTGAGTTTTTTCTCGAGCAGTGGAAAGCAAAGCCAACGTCTTCTCTGTTTTCTCATCGAGTCCTGGCGCTTTTTTGACTCAGCCTAAGGTAGCATGCTAAGCGGCTAGCCCGGGCCTCGTCGGCCTGTCTCCACACTGTCGTGTTCAGTTTGTCCCGAAGAAGCAGACGATAAAAATAATAAAATGTTCAAGGCAGAATGGAAATTTATTAAGAAAGTGACAGCCTCTTTAAATAACAACAGTCGTTTAAATGTTGTTGAGAAAACGATGCATTAATTAAGTGTACAGTGTACACACACAGTTCTGATCAGAAAGGGAAGTCAGCGTGACTCTTATTTTGAAAAGCAAGAAGTACAATTTGTTGCGCATTGTACAGATTGACGCTGGCGGCGAAGCGGGAACGGGAGAGAGGGGGGAACCGGTGCAGGTAAAGGTGTTTGTGTTTGTCCGTCTATGAATGTGGGGGAGAGAGGAAGGGGTGACGGCGTGAAGAAGGAGACCGCGCGGGGTGAAAGGAGGACAAAGGAAGAGCTGGACCGAGAGAGGGGAAGAAGAAAGGAGGGAAGGATGTCGGAGAGGATCGCTTCGTGTGGGAGCCTGTATGACAGCACCAACCTGCTGCTACAGTACTGCAACAACGGTGAGCCGCTTCTTTTCTCAGACACAACGGGAAAAATGAATGAATCTAAGGCCCGGTCCAGAGCAGACAGCTCAAATCTTCCCTCATCCCAGCAAGAATGTCCAGTAAAGAAATGTGGGGACCGTGCGTTCATGATGGAAGGGAGCCGGGAGATGTTTTTATAGATATATGATAAAAAAAAAATAACCCATACGTGTACTGACAATTAAATAAATAAATAAAATTCACAGCTAATTCACCGAAAACATTGAATGCATCATATGAATACGAATTTATCATCTGATATTCCTTGGTTTTTTCCACAACTGTTCTCCTGGGAAACAACATAAAATATTGTAGTAATTTTGTTTTCCAATTTTAAGTTTCGTTATTTTTAATAGAATTAATTATTTATTCATCCAGCAGGCATTGATCCTGTTGCATTGATTGCAGAAATGAGTTTTAACACTTGGAGCTGTTTTTCTGTCTTATGTTCTGACCGCAGTGGTATTGGTTCTGGTTTAAACTACAAGACACTAGAAAACACATTTAACTCGCTGCCAGTAACCAGGTTGAAGAAGGATGATGGACGCTGCCTTGATTGGGTAAAACTTTTTATGATTACAAATTGTGAGGGATCATCTATTCAAATCACTTTTTTCTGGATTTGAATACACAGTGATCTCTGATGGGCATCTGGCAGTTTCATTTGCCTCCTCCAGCCTCTGTATGTCTCAGTATTTGTCACATCCTGCTTTACATGCGTAATGCAAATACGTGAATGCTGCAGCTGCTACCAGGCCTGATCATATCTGTAGCGACAGTGGAGGACCGTGGCTGATTAAATAAAAATCAGCTGAACAAGGCAGTGGTGGTTTCCCCAGCTGTTTCAAACAGCTAAACACAGTTGGGATGAATTGACACAGCGCCCCCGCCGTCTACTAAACTTCACAGAAAGCCATATTGAACGGCAGGTGGAGAAGCAGCAAGGGGTCATGGGAGTCGGTTGGGTGCCGCTGTGTTTGTTATCCAAGATGAAACATGCGCCATTCAAACCATTTGTTGGGTTCTGAGGACCAATGCCCCCTGCACCTCTGCAGGTCCTCACAATTTCAGTTAAGACGTTGAGTACAGACAAATATCAGATGTACAGCAGGTTACAGACAGAGCTTGTGAGTGACAGCTGGTCCTGCAGTGATCGATTGAGCTGTGGTGGTTTGTATTTTGTCCAGTGGAGGATAAGCCATATTGTCTTCCCTTCTCCTGTGTTGTTTGAAATCAATGAGACAGTTTATTTAATTCAAAATAACATTATCAAAGGATATATTCCAGGCAATCAGCAAAGTACACTGAATTTCTTTTCTTTTCTACTCTATTTTTAAAACAGTTACACCTGCAGATATGGAGCAGGACACAGAGACACACAGGTGGATGAACAAGGTGTGTGTTTGTGTGTTGCTGTGTTTCTGTACTCACTACTACTTGACTACTTAAGGTCGTCACAAGTGTAGAAAAAATTGGGCCTGTACATTTGCTGACATATCCAGAAATTGTGTCGATGCCCAAAATTTTGCTTGCAGCTTCCCTCAGAGGTCAGAGGTCAAACTCTGTGGAGCTGGGTGGGATTCAGCATCTTATCGGGGGCATTTGAGAGTGAAGTCAGTCTCTTTCCTCAGCATGATCCTCTCCTTTTTTTTTAATTTTTACATCGATCTATCGCCTCCTTTCTTTCCTTTTCTTTCTTTCCTATCTCCTTCTTTCTCTTGCTCCACCATCTGCCCCCCTCTGCTGTAATGAGAGATCCCCTGCGTTCATCAGATCTGCTCTCCTCGGCCACCTGCTCCCATCTTCAGCCAGATGCACTTTACACACACCCTTTATAGATTTTACAGTTTTATTGTAGCTTTTATTTCAGTGCTGACATTCTGTGTTGCTGAGGGAAAAGTAAGAAATCATTTTACTTTCCTTCATGGCTTTATCTAAATGATCCTCCACCCATCTGGGACTCCCAGGCAGCTTAAAACAAACTCTAAGGAGACACACAAGTAGCCTGCATCTAAAGTCCACCTGTGACCCTTGAGTCATATTTTCAATTTAATCTAACTTTTAATTTCCCTAATGTCAACGCAGAGACAGTAAAGATTTAGAAACATTTAAAAATAGTTTACAGTGGCTTAAATGATTAAATCCGAGCATTCTGGGCACTTGTTAGTGGTGCAGAATACAGTCTGTTCTGAATCGGTGTTTAGAGGGTTACACGTTGTGCTGCTGCACAGCCTTGTGATTTGTTTACTGTCGATTACATTGCTGTTTTTTGTTAGTGTTTGGCTGCAGTCTGGTGAAAACCTGACGTCTCCAAGGAGGAAAGAATCTGTTTTCACTTTATCCAACAGGTTTTCTTTCTTAAAGGAGACTTTGTAAAAATGAGGGATAACAACAGTCTGCATAAAACACAAGCAATTACCCAGGGGGTTTAATAAGGGTTTCTGTTTAGTCCTCTTCAGTTGGAGTTAAAGGACGAGGCCGGCCACTCTTTCCTTTTACAGCCCCACTTTATGATTCACTTTGGTGAGAGCAGTGTATTGGAGCATTAATCATGTCATTTAATGCCGCTGTAATCCCATAAAAACACAAAGGCTGACAATGTGTCAGTCAGTCAGTACTCACCCTGTCTGTGGTTTTAAGCCTCAAACTGGCTGGTTACATGACTCTTTAAAAATTTATCATTGAGATAGTTTTTTGTTTTTTAACATTTTTTTAACATTTTCTAAAAAATTTTCACATGAACTGTATACGAGGATATCTTGCAATGTGACAGTCCGACACACCTTTGTGTGCGTTTGTGTTTGTGTGTGTCATTGATCCGGGAGTCCGGCTCTGCAGCATCTCTTCCTGGTGGTGCCTGGCTGTACAGATGCTGATGCGATTTGTGTGTGTGGCCTTAAGCCAGGCTCCTCCCCCTCTGGATCTGCTTATAGTCTGTATGAGACGGTGGGAGGAGGAGGAGGAGGAGGAGGGGATGGAAGGAGGAAGAGGGAGTGGTCCAGCAGGCGAGGGAGTTTGCGGGAAGTGGAGATGGAGGAGGGAGAGGTTGAGTAGGAGAGGATGGGAGATGAGTGTGTGTGTGTGTGTGTGTGTGTGTGTGTGTGTGTGTGTAAAGAGAGAGAGAGAGAGAGAGAGAGATTGACCGAGCGCTGGTCACAGAAGGGGAGGGGAGGGGCGGAGTCAGAGTCCAGAGAGCCTGTAGGGAAGGACAAGTGAGGGAGACAACCTGAGTGAGTGTTTGTCCTGTGGACTGACGGGCTGATTGACGGACTGATTGACAGGAGGAGGGACCCGGCGCTCAGCGTGGCACGATGGCAGGTAGGCGAGACAAGCTCCACCTTCAGCACCATCAATATTTCAGCAGGCCTCAGTTTTCTTACTGCCCCGCGCCGACCTCCCACCGTCCACCTCGCTGACCCGCCATCACGCGTCTCACACACACACACACACACACACACACACACACACACAGCCCACCCCCTCTGCATTTCATCATCAATATCCACACGTCCGTCTCCTCTCCATACCTCCTTCTACTCCCTTCCCTCCAATTCCCCCATCCTTCGTCCACCTCTTTTGACCACCACCCTCCTCCCTCCTCCCTCCCTGGTGTTTCCTGTTAGCAGCCATGAGTCTGTATCAGCCTCATGTCAGCTGGTCTTAAACACTTCACAGTGATGAAGGGGGAAGTTTGTTAATACAAATTGTGTGTGTTTGTGTCACCTGCTGAATATCATATAGATGTGGCCTCTGGTTCTATAAGGAGGGACATGGGATAATTATGTGGTGTGACTAATGCTATGGCGTGTGTGTGTGTGTGTGTGTGTGTGTGTGTGTGCGCGCGCGCGCGATAACTCAAGGGCAAATTGAAAAGCAACCGGCCCTCCAGTGTTGTTCTGAACAGGTGTCCTGACAGCAGAGGGATGAAGGTGAACCCTGCTGATCTCTCCCCCTCGCTCTTTTCTTTCTTTCTCTTTCCTCCTCTCTCTCCCTTCACCGTGTGAAGCCAAATGTGAAGTGTGATTCTCCAACCTGCCAAGTGATAGCATGTTTATCTGATTATGTTTTATGTTTCTCATCTTCCATTCTGTGTGAAATAAAGATTCAAACGTTACAAACTCAAAGCGAGCATGCTGACGTCACTTCACGCTTATGACCATGTGACCAGGATCAGTGGGTTTTCTTCTCATCATGGCAACAAGGTGCACATGAATGTAACACTTTAAATGATAAATAAACACGTTAAACACATGATCAACATGCTAGTTGTATGCTAGCCTGTCAACTTTAGACTTGTTAGCATGATAGGGTTAGCATTTAAGATTAGCACAGTTAGCGGCTTCCCTTGTACCAAGGGGCAGGGACCAGCGTTTTTTTTCTGGTCGTTGAGGATGGAGGACTATGTCCCGTTTAACTCAATGTTGCTGTTGAATGACACAGTGTTTGTAAAGTAAAACTGTCTCTTCAATGTTTTTCATTTGGTTTCTGTAGCTTCTTTCACCCTGCATTTCCTCCCACCTACAATCTGTTTCCCCCACAGGAGGAGACATGATGGCTTCTCTGTGCGATCAGCAGATGGTAAAGTTAGTCTACAGTTTAACATAGTGAGGACAGTAGGAGGCCACAGACCATAACTAAGCCTAATGCAAATTTTAAAAAAAGGTAGATGCAGCTCTCCTTTTCAGTTGTAATGTAAACTCTGTTGTATAATACGTGAATCACAATCATGTGTAAAAGGCAGAAATGTGATAAAATGTTTTTTGTCTAGTGGCTGAGGCCTGTGGTCAGAGCACAGACTCAAAACTAGCTGATTTCTGGTATGTAATAGAAGGCACAAGTCTAATCCCTACATCAAATAACGTAGCAGAAAACTTGGACAAGTTAAAGGAGAGAAAAGTTGATAAAGGTTTATGGTAATGCGACATTAGGCCTCTGCTCCGTGTGTGTGTGTGTGTGTGTGTGTGTGTGTGTGTGTGACGGGCAGTCCTGCCATGCAAATGTGGAGTTTGATTTCTGTATGTAAATCTGAAGCTTGATTTCCCTGCGGCCCTTTCCTGTCTCATTTGACTCCGAGATGTGATACAGTAACAGTAACAGTACTCCCTGTGTCCACCGGCTCAGCTCGCGGTGCTGAAGTGATGCATGCTGGGAGCACTGAAGTTTAGTCTGTCACCTGCTCTTCTACTCTAAAGTTAGAGTATTTGCGAGGACAAGGGAGGAAGTTCATGATACATCATCATTTTAAGAGTCTGCTGAGTTATTGCCATTTATCGTATTAACACAGGAGTGAGGTTGTGATGGATGTGGAGAATCCTGTGTTTTGGAAATACAGAGAGTTCTCATGAAGAAAATTCCAGAGGACAGAGCATTTTATATTTTCAGGAGAGAAGCAGCTCATTTCACAGACTGCACTGATTTGTTTGAAGCAGAAAAAACCTTCTGTCTCAGCATAGGTGGGAGATTTTTGGAAGGTGCGACTCTGTGAGGACACGGTCGTTGCAGAGCTGGCTTTTTAAGGAAAGAGAGAATTTAGGACACACGAGATGTTCTGCCCAACCAGAAACTTGTATTTAATTATTTTTTTTTACTTTATCATGATGTAATCTGCTAACGTGAGCCTCAGATTAATAATCCGTGCTGGGCAGTTTGCCTTTGATAATCTGGCCGGCCTGCAGCGATGTCGTCATGGTGGACGATTAGGCTGGAAAGGGTTCAGGATGACAGGAATGAAGGAAGGGGACTGAGGGCAACCTTCACAGGAAAAAATCATGTAACTCAGAACTTTTAAATGCAATGTTTTACTTTGGATTCAACCCAGTTTCCCTCCAGTCACTTTTGTGACAGTTAATTAAGTGTCAGTGCAAGTAACGCTCATTTTATTGTGTATTTTTGCAAGTGACCCAGGTAATAATTTGAGAAACAAAAGCAAATTGCAGACATTGTTTTCTGATTAAGATTGTGTTTTCAAATGTATGCTATTTAGAATATTATTACTGAAGTTCTGTTAAATCTTTATTTTTGTTTACATTCAGTGTTTGTTGCAGTGTTTGCAAAATCTGTTTTTTAAAGAAATAATAACATTTGCATCAGCTTTTTCCTCACAATTGCATTACTGCCCTCTGCAGTTGGCAGAAAGAGGTGACGTCTCTGTAGTATAAGTGGTGGTTAGAGACTCTTCACGTATTTTAAAATCTTAATGCACGGGAATGCAATTAAAACAAAGCTTTGTTTCTCTGCTGACATGATGACTGATGTCTGCATCCCCCTTTTTCTTCTCTCATCTCCCGCACTGTCACAACACAAAAGCCACACGAGCAGGGACCCACTGTTGTTTTCCTTCTCTTTCTCTCCATGTCGCACTCACACACACAGAGTCTGAATTATTAAAACCAGTTAAGTTTCCTGTACGCTCATGTCCCCTGGAGAAACTCAAAACCGGTGGCCAACAAAGCAGCAGTAGCAGATTTCCATAACAGTCACCTGAAGCAGCTGTTTGTTAATTCTTAATATCTCTCACATGAACATGTTGTCAAGTTGTTCTGAGAGCTCGTGGTTGTAGCGCTGTGGATTCCAATCCAAATTTCCATATGGGCACAATAAAATAATCTTATCTTTGATTAACAGCTCCATAAAATCACCATCATCAGTCAAATGTTTTGGTCTGAGCTGTGATGAAGATGAATCTTATCAGTCTTAACCTGAATCTTATCAGCGTTGTGCTTCACTCAAACAGGATGTGATGTAGTTTAACCCTTCAGAACTGGTGTCCTGCACACTAACACTGAACTCTCACCACAAGGAGCTTTTCCTTATGAGGAACAATATGAACAATGTTTTTAAACCCCCTCCTTGTCCAGATGACACGGTGTCGGCCAGCAGCAACATGGACATGGAGGACCGGGTGTCCCATCTGGAGCAGAGGCTGCAGCTGCAAGAGGACGAGATCCAGCTCCTGAAGGCAGCTCTGGCCGACGCCCTGCGCCGGCTGGGCTACTGCGAGGAGCAGAGCCTGGCGATGCAGCCCGGAGGTGGCCACGCTGCTGGGAGGAGGCCTCTTGCCACCACAGCTTCAGCACCGCCGACCAAAGGTACGTGTAAAGCACCTGGCAAAATCAGACAAGCTTAACGGTCTGATAATTATATAATGAAATGATTTCAACCTTTCAGTGCGTCAGCTCCTGCAGGCTCTTCCCTCCAGACCTCTGAGTAATGGCTACGTTCAACAGAAACGCCTCCTTTCCTCCCCATCGTCTCCAAAGAAAGAAGTGCTGCAGTCCATTAAGAGGTCCGTTAAAGAGGGGAGAACTCACACAAATCACACAAGATGTCATTATTCCCGCATTTGCACTTACAGTAGTAACATGCACCGGAATAATAAGTTTCCCTCCTTTCCCCTCCTCCTCCAGGAAGAGTATGTCCACAGAGCGTCTCACCCTTGTGAGGAGAGAGATGGGAGCAGAGAGTCGGAGTCGGACCACCTCCTCCAGCAGCTCCTCCGGTGGCAAAAGGTAACAAGTTTCTCCTGCTGGATGCTGCATCTCTCTCTAAAATACACACTGAGGCATTTTCTTGTCTCTGTTGTATTTTAGCACAAAGGCACACGTCCAGTAACGCTGTGTCTGGTGTTGCCATGGAAACGGCTCTAACCAGCTCCTCCATGTTTGTGGACTGTGGGTCACCTTAGGTTGTTGTAGTGTGCTGTCTCACCTCCCGGATCCGTGCAGTTTAATACACATTCAGACTGTGTGATAAGAGAGACAGGAACAACGAACAGGACAAGTCAGAGGCTGGTGCCGCTCATCACCAGCATCATCACCAACATCATCATCATCATCATCATCATCAGTATTGTCTGATGTGTCTTGTCATCATGTTTGGCTGTTACGCACTCAGCACTTCCTGTTGACCTGCAGTGACAGTGACAGTGTTTAACAGTTAACGATGCCATGGCCAACGGTCAGTGAAGTGTTCACGTGTCACAGTCAAGTGAACGCAACACGTGGGTCAGCTGTCATTAGTAAACAAAACCTGCTACACAGACACACCTTTCCCACGTTCTTGTTTTTCTTTTCATTCGTTCACTACTCTCTTTCTTCTAAATCCATCTTTCTCTTTTCTTCTTCAGATTAGCATGGTTACTGTTTTGTTCCTCTATACTTCTTTCTTCTCTTCTCCATTTTTCTTGTATCTCCTTTCCTTTCCTTTCCTTCCCTTCCCTTTCCTTCCCTTCCCTTTCCTCTCCTCTCTCCCTCTCTCCCCCTCTCCTGCCTTTCTGCTGATGGATCAGATTTCCAGCAGCTCTTATTAAAGGGAGGGTGAGTAACCAGGCAGAGGGGGAGGGTCCGCACAGTCAGGAACTGTGCTCTGATTGGACGACGGGGCGTCCTCAGGCAGAGCTAAAAGTTTGCCGTGTGAAGGAGGAAGTTGGTGTGTTGCTGTGGCTGTCGGACAGAACAGGAACCGCTGTAGACTGTTACTGTAACGGAAAGCTTGCAGACATGAAGAGATCGTCCAGGTAAATATCTGATTTATGACAGATAATCAATGATTGACAGAGAGAGAGCGGCAGACTGTGAGCAGAGAGGAGTTATGGGACAGACATTCTTGTGCTCTTATTAAAAAAATAAGGTAAATATTTGTGCTGTGTGAGGGAAGTTGTGTAGCTTTTAGATCTCTGTGTGACCAGATGGTAACGGCAAGTTTCTAAATGCATATTAAGTCCTAAATGTTCTGTGTTGTTTAACATCTGAATAGATTATAGATTGCATGGTGAAGCACAGTGTGTTCAGGCTGCACAGACACTTAAGGAAGTTGTGTTGGTTTATGAAAGTCTGTTGTCACGCAAACCGTTTGATGCAGTAGGTTTCCCTGTTTGTTCTGTTGTTGTTGGGGGTTGGGGGTGTGCAGCATAGCAACATGAATGAAGTACAATAGACAGTCAGTTGACTACAGATCAAATGGCATGAGGTCTGTGATGAAAACACACGCAAAATGATAAACTGTCATGTTGAAGAAGTGTTTCAAAAAAAGAAAACAAGCTGTAAAACCTGCTGTTGACTTAGAAAAGCCCCCGGGGGCTGAGTGACAGTAAATTTGTTTGTCTGCTTTAAAAGAAAAAAGAAAAAAACGTCTGACATTTACGGAAAGGATAATGACCCGCTTTCTCAATGTGGCGCCTTTTCCTCAAGAATGTCTGTCATAATGTCACACACATGTGTTTTTCTGCCTATTCATGTGTCATCAGAGGCTCCTTTGTCTTTGGGAGCAAACAAACATGTCCAGTTATGAAACACACACACACACACACACACACACACACACACACACACACACACACACACACACACACACACACACACACACAGATGGGACGAGGGGATGAGATGTGACAGAAGAACACAGTCGCACTCAGCAGTTCTGTCACTTCACTGATGGATCTGTTAAACTGCTTATACGACAGTCGGAAGTTCACAAAGATGATGAGGACTTAACGTTTTTCCGAAGGTATCCTCATTACTTAAAGAATTTCTTGAATAGGTAGAGCAGCAGTTATAACCCAGAGCCTATGCAAAATGCTGCAAACACTCTTTATGAACGGCGTTACGACCACAGCCCAGCGGCTGTGGGAGTGATGTTACGATTGCAGATTGTGCTGGGCTTGCAGAAACGCTGATGGCATCGATCAGACCGCTGCTTAACATGCAGCAAACATATTGACCATGTCTCTGATTGCAGAGAAACATTTTCCACCAGTAAAAGCATGTTTAAACCAACATCACCATGATCAAATATTCATTCATGCAAATACAAGGACGTTATCATGTCCGCTGCATCTCTCTCCAGCAGAAAGAAACCCGATACATACTCATCTTAAACAGGAAATGAAAAGCATCCTCATATGTGTATTAATAACCTTTGTAAAGTTAACAAGCTCTAACAACAAGATAAATAACTTCCCCTCAGTTGGACGATGCAAATGCTGATGAAGGAAAAGATCAAACAATCTGCATCAGGTTGAGAAGATTGAGATCTTTTCCATCTGTCAGCCCCCCCCCCTGCACCCCCCCAGAGTTGTCTGATGTAATACTGACCACACTTCGTCCTCTTCGTATATATTATGTGTGAGTTGAGTGAAGGCTGTGTCCATTAGCTGAGCCACTGCAGCACTTCAGTCATAATGGAGCTAGAGATGGGTGAACACTACCTCCACAGCTCAGGGGGCTGTGACCCATCGCTGAGGCCGCAGCGTCCCATCTCCTCTCCACCTGCATCACCGCAGCCACTCAGTCTCCCCCAACTGGATGAAGCACTTTCCTGAAACCCCCCCCAACACACACACACGTTATAAAATTCAGTGGCAAGGAATCTCTTTAAATCACATATGGTAATTTATTCAGCATTTTTCTTTTTTTCATTTGGAGCAGGAAAAGACAACATAGCAATGAGAAAATCGTTGGCGGCTGTGGGCAGGTTTCCTGCTGTCGCACAGTTTCAGGCATCGTCACATGACACGAGGCCCTGACATGATGTTTTAACAAGGTCCACACATCTGAAGCATAGAAACTGCGCTGCAGAACAGCTGCTAGCTTTCTTTCTGTGTAACAAAAGGTGATGCTCAGCTGCAGGAAATGTGTACGTTGACGCCGCTCTTATTGACTGCCTGTTTTTCCAATCACCTGCAGGAATGTTTCTGCATCCTTTGCAAAGCCTCATGCGAATATCTTTCACTTTTAGACGATTCGAGGTTAGAAACTTTAGGTGGCTCTTCAGGGTTGAGGAAACTTCCAGGAATCTCCCCACAAAGAGTTTCAGGATCTTGGCAGCAGTCCACAGAGGAACCCTGACAGTCCCCCTCTGGTTCTAACAAGAACTCATTGTGTTTTCATGGGGCAGGCGGGCAGAAACCGATACGCTCGGCGCTACGTGTTAATGAGTGGCCTGTTTGTGCGTCCCCTCTCCCTGGAAACCTGGTGACTGGGACTGCAGCCACATGGCTTTTAGATCTACAGTTATTTGCCCTGTCCGGCTGCCAGTTACCCAGCATGCCCTGCACTAATTACTGGCTCTGGATCAATCTTGTTCTCTCATTGGCTAGAACCAGGCCACACCTCATCTTGCCACACACACACACACACAAACACACAGATGAAGAGACAAACAGGCTTTTATGTGACTGTTTTACAAAGCCGACACCCTCCAGCTGCCAGCCATGTCCTCAGATCAGTCGCTTGTTTTCTCTGCAGTCCCTCTTTTAATCCTCTTCAGATGCGTCACACACACACGCACACACACACACACACACACACACACACACACACACACACACACACACACACACACACACACACATAGATCGCATTTTATGACCAGCTTCTGTTTTCTTTATTCTGGTGTCCCCGGCTGATCTCTCCAACACACTGTGGCAAACCTGCTTCACAAGAGAGTAAAAAAACTTTATGAATACATTTCACTTGACGTGACTTGACGAGTTCAAAGGCTTCTCAGCGCCGTGAGGTTTTTCCTGTTAACTCCCTGTTAAACAAACATCAGGAGAAGCGGTTCATCCTGGTTCTTAAAGGTGCCTTGTGATATTTTATTTTACTTTCAGCTTTTCTCACCAAAACCCATTTGAGGTCTAAATAAAAGTCGTAAATGTTTTAGTGTTCACTTGCAGCTTTCGTCTCATTTACACATTGAATTGATCAATAAAATCTGTTGCTTCCATTTCCCCTTACCTTTATCAGGCCTTACGTTTGGCACTGTTGCCATGGTGACAGCTACCCGTCATCCTGATAATCTGATTGGTTGACTGACAGCACCCTGACAGGTTAGGCTGAGTGGTCAGCACGTGGACAGACAGCTGATTCAGCAGCAGGTCTGATGCTGCACTTTGGTGAAGCTATTGGTCATTTCACATTTAACGCTGCGTTCCAACTTTTTCATAGTGTAGACACTTTTTTCCTCTTCACGTGTGACATGTGGCAACGCTGCTGATTCTCCATCTCACTTTCCACCGTGACCTTCCTCTGTCACGTTGTTTGGCTGAGCACCACATTCGGCACCGCCCGTGTGTGGGTACACAAATAACAGGACTTCTCTGTTTGCTGACTTGGCCAAAGACACGTGTTCTCCTTTATGTACTTGTGTACACAGCCCACATTAAAGAGGTGTTGATTCCAGCAAGAAGAACTGAACTGTGTCCAGTAACAAAGAAGGATGTGCAGGGCTTCATTAACTTGCTGTTAGTGAGCCGTGGAGAGCATTGTCTCCTTTTCAGGGTGAAATATTTCACACAGTTCTTCACCAGAAATGTTTGCATGCTGCACAGTCCAGTTAATATGTCATATGCATGTGAAAGAACCAGGGACCATAATCCTGCCTCTGGAGAGCTTCACCTCCAACAAGAGCTGCAGGAGGACTTGCAACAGCTTTGATTACATGATGCATCGCCTGTGACTGTTGTCAGATCTGCAGCTGTTGTTCAGTCACTGTGAAACTGAGCGGTCAGGGATGCAACACAGACAATAAATAATTCAGGATTCTTATTAAGAACACCTGACGTTATGGAAACAAAAGCCTCAAGAGATTTACTAAACACTAACACATTTATACAGCCTTTTATTTATTATGGAAGACAGACCGTGAGTCATCTCATGCTGCAGATCAAACTTCACAGGAGTAATTTTTTTCTTTCTGTTTCAGCAAATCCAAAGAATGCACCTTTAATGCAGGTAAGAAGGGTTTTCACCCCACTGATGATTTGTATTTGTGTGTACGTCTCTGTGTTATTATATGTCTGACCCTTTAATTACTGGCACATTCAAATTAAAGGATGTCAGGATGTGTGAAACGCAATTATCCTTCAGCAGTCTTTGACGTACTCCCGAAGGATATTTTATTACCGTCATTTTGAACCATTAGATATTTCTAATTAGAAATATTGAGCGTCCATGAGAGCTGACTTCTGAAGCAGCTGTTATTGTTCAGAAGCAGGAACTGAAGAACCACAAACATTGGTCAGCTAGCAAAATGTCAGGGACGAAAGGGAACGTGAGCAATGAATGCACAGTTCCTTCTGACTGTGGTCAGTGAAGTTGTTAGGGTTTACTGGATTCTCTCCGTTAACACAGTTCTGTCGTTTTCTTAAAAAATGTGCCGTCATCTCCTCTTTCTGTCCCCTGACCCCTGTTCCCTTTCTCTCCACATAAAATTCCAACCCACCCACCCCCGACCCCTTCTCTCCAGAGGACGGCTACGTGAGGATGTTCCTCCGAGGCCGTCCCGTCACCATGCACATCCCCGACCAGCAGAGGGAGAGCTACACCCTCGACCACAAGGTGGCGCTCCCGGACCGCAAGCTCAAACTGCAGTGGGTGTATCCTTCAAACTTGAAGAGGGCTGATGGGTCGGGACCGAGTGAATGAACTGTGGGAAGAAACAGGATCCTGTTTTGGGACAGAAGGAAGATGAATAGACTAATTAGTGGTTTGGAAAAAAGTTAAATAGCTCCTGAACTCCTCAGATTGAAAGTGTCCAGACAATTTTGTTTATGTTTGTTTGTATACTAAGAGATGCAAACTGCAAAAAGGAGAACAGTGTCCGTCTTGTCCTCCTGTCCAGCTGCACCCCATCTTGTTCCCTAACTTTAGCGTGGACCAGCTACGGATACCGAGGCCGTGACTGCCGCTCCAACCTCTACCTGCTGCCCACGGGAGAGATCGTCTACTTCAACGCCTCGGTGGTGGTGCTGTACAACACAGAGGAGCAGCAGCAGAGACACTACCTGGGCCACAACGATGATGTCAAATGGTGAGGAAACGGCAGGCGCCACAACATACAGTATACACTAAAGGTACAGAAACAGAACCGGACGATGAAGACCAGCACGGCTGGATTTTGGACCAAACTGGACGGAAGGTGAAAGCAAAGCAACCGGAAACACGACCGCGAGAATGTCTGCAACCGTGTTCGGATGAACTTGAGTCTGAATCACATCGTCTGGGGTAAAAGAGGAGGGAGGAGGAAAAATAAAACTCAAGTATGAAGTTATGTTTCTAATTTTCTGTCGGCAGCCTGAGCGTGCATCCCGACATGGTTACCATAGCAACGGGGCAAGTGGCTGGAAATTCTAAGGATGGGAAGGTATGGTGAGAGCCATGCTTCCTCCTACAGCAATTCAGCATTTCATTCTAGGCTAAAAAGAGACGTTTTTCCTTTAAAGCTCATTTAAAGGATGGTAAATCATATTAAAATCAGTGTTTTTCCATCTTTTTCAGCTGCTGGCTCCTCACGTCCGTGTCTGGGATTCCGTGAGTCTCAACACACTCCATGTGATCGGGATGGGAGTGTTCGACAGAGCAGTCACATGCGTTTCTTTCTCCAAGTCGGTAAGCAGCGACTCGCGGTTTCCAAAAACAAAAAGTCTGACGATGATCTAACATCTTATTTTTACTTCTCAGAACGGCGGCACCTTCCTCTGCGCTGTGGATGATGCCAACGATCACATCCTGTCGGTCTGGAACTGGCAGAAGGAGAAACAACTGGCTGATGTCAAGGTGTCCCATCCTTGACCCTTCTCTATCATTCCTGATGCTACTCCCTCGTTCTAAACTTTATTTATCATTGTGACGTTATACATTTTTCTCAGAGAGTAACTGAATGAATCTGGTCACATCTCCATGTCTGTGCAGTGCTCCAACGACTCTGTGCTGGCGGCTGTGTTTCATCCCATGGACGCCAACCTGATCGTCACCTGTGGCAAATCTCACATCAACTTCTGGTCCATGGAAGGCAACACTCTGACCAAGAGACAGGGCCTGTTCGAAGTACGACCCACGACGAAGCTATAAACGCACCCTCCTGCAAAGAGACGAGCCTTTACGAATCCTCGTCATTTCATTTAATACATCCATCCAACAGCCTTCCAATAAATCCCATCCTCCCTCTCTCTCCCTCTCTAGAAACATGAGAAGCCAAAGTATGTGCTGTGTGTGGCGTTTGCTCAGAATGGAGACGCCATCACAGGAGACTCCAGTGGAAACATCTACATCTGGGCCAAAGGTAAAACCTGAAACAAGTAGAACGCAACAAAAAGCAGGCCATTAAAAATGTTGCTGTACTCAGCTAATTACAACTATAAATAGTTAGGTGGGTTCTGTGGGTTTGAGTGACGCAAATGCACAGTTTTCATTTAGTTTTTTTTTTCCTCACATATCAAAAAGTGTGAAGACACGAGCCAACAGGTGTTTTCTCTCTGCGTTCTGACTGACAGGCGGCAACCGCATCAGCCAGGTGGTGTCGGGGGCCCACGAGGGCGGGATTTTCTCACTGTGTGTCCTGAAGGATGGCACCATGGTGTCTGGGGGAGGAAAGGACCGCAAGGTGGTGCTGTGGGACCACGACTACAGAAAACAGGCGGACATGGAGGTTGGAGTGCCCAAGTGTCCTGTGTGCGTGAAAGACACAAAGTCTGCCTTTCTGCAAGCTTTCACTGAACCTGTGTGTGTGTGTGTGTGTGTGTGTGTGTGTGTGTGTGTGTGTGTGTGTGTGTTTGTGTTTGTGTGTTTCCAGGTGGGTGAGTCGTTCGGTCCAGTTCGGGCTCTGGCTGAAGGAAAACCTGGAGAGCTCTTTGTTGGAACCACCAAGAACGCCATCATCAGAGCCGCCTTCCCTGATACATTAACTCCTGTCGTACAGGTACAAACACAAACACACACACACACACACACACACACACACAGTCTCAGGATATCCTGAGTGAGACGCCTGATGTGTTTGCAGGGTCACACTGATGAGCTGTGGGGTCTGGACGTTCATCCGTCCATGGAGCAGTTCGTCACCTGCTCCCAGGACAAGCAGGTTCACCTCTGGGACACCAACTCCCATCAGCCCCTCTGGAGCAAGACGACTGATGTGAGCAGGAGCAGGAGTTTTTGTTTTTTTAATGTCAGGTCACCTGAAGATAAAGAAGCGATAAGTAAACTTGTTGCCCTCTGTGCTCCAGGATCCAGGGAGGTCTGCGGGTTTCCACCCCAGTGGGGCCGTTCTGGCAGTCGGGACCATGGCAGGAAGGTCGGCCCCTCAAAATTAACGATATATAATTGTCCCAATCATTTATTGACCTTTTGTACATTCAGTGTTTCCATGCATCAAATGTGAGGATTCACTGCTCCATTCAGAGTAAATGACTCTGGGCTTTGGACCTGTGGTTGGACACATCCACATGTGTGTTGCAGGTGGTTGGTGCTGGACACTGACACCCGGGATCTCGTCTCTATGCACACCGACGGCAACGAGATCATCTCCAACGTCAGGTACTCCCCAGGTAAAACAGCACCTGTTCAAATCCATAAAAACACAAAACCGTCACGTGTGTTACGTGAATTTTGAGCACCGCATTACTTCCTCCAGTAACTCCTTGTGCCTTTTTCAGACGGTAACTTCCTTGCTGTCACTTCCCATGACAACTTTGTTTACATCTACGGCGTGACGGACAATGGCCGAAAGTACAGCCGCGTGGGCAAATGCACTGTGAGTAACCTCGCCTCTTAAAATCCTCCCTTCCATATTCTGAGATTTCGTAACAGTTAAAAACTGAGCGTATCGTGGTGTTCTTCTCCTCCCAGGGCCACTCCAGCTTCGTCACCCACCTGGACTGGTCGACGGACAGCCAGTACCTCGTCACCAACTCAGGAGACTACGAGATCCTCTTCTGTACGCCCCCCCCCCCTCATCCATGTTCACGTTCGCTCATGGATCGTTGCACACATCGCAGAGCAGGATGAAAGTTTTCTCTTTGTTCGTTTGCAGGGGAGGCTTCCAGTGGCAAACACGTGACCAACATGGACACGGTTCGCAACCTGGAGTGGGCCACCTCCACCTGCACTCTGGGCTTCACTACGTTTGGTAGGTTGATAACACTCCTGTTTTTTTAATCCATGTGTGATTTGACCTTCTGAAGCCTTGGTGGTGCGGCGTCGCTCATCAAACCACTGCACAGCACACACTGTTTTTAGACTGTTCGTCTTTCTCGCCCTCTCTCAGGAATCTGGCCCGACGGAGCGGACGGCACGGACATCAACGCCGTGTGCAGGTCACACGACCGATCCCTGCTGGCGTCCGCCGACGACTTCGGCAAAGTGCACCTCTTCTCCTTCCCCTGCTCTCAACCAAGGGTCAGTGGCGTAGCTCTGCGCAGACGCGTCGGCCCGTGCGCTCACGTTACTGCTAATGAACGCTGTGCAACACAATGAAAGCTCAGCAGAAAGAACAGGAATACTCAGCCACGAGGCTTCCAGTGTGGGATCACCACCAGACCTATAATACACCCAGTTTCTGCCAGGTGTTTATTTTGTGCTCACAAACACGTCTGGGTTTTCAGCCAAAGGCGCTTAAAGGTGGTGGTGGTGGGGGGGCGGGGAGTTGTAAACTTAAATTGCCCGTTCAGACAAGCTGGCTGCTGTGCTAACAGCAGCAACTACTCACAGCTCCTGAGTAGTTGCAACGTGTTGGTTTTGTTTTTAAAAACGGTGGAAAATGATCTCATCCGTGCAATTTTACATGCACGTAAAAACCAAAAACAAGTACCAGTTTACCTTCATTATTTTAATTCATTCTTAAATGGGACCCCCCCCCCCAGGCTGAACACAGCATGTCATCATCTTCTCACTCCTCTTTTCTCTGCTCAAATGTGCAGGCTCCAAGCCACGAGTATGGTGGCCACAGCAGTCACGTGACCAACGTTGCCTTCCTGCACGACGACAGTCACCTGATCTCCACCGGCGGGAAAGACACCAGCATCCTGCAGTGGGTGGTCGCCTAGGCGAAGCTAGCAGTGTGCATCTTTAATCTCCCCATCACCTCTTCAGTTTTATCCTCCTCCTGCCACTGGGGGGCAGCACCTCCTCTGTGCCTACTGGAGCTGACATAACGAGCGTCGTTGTAATAAGTAATGGATTATTATTTAGTGATCAGCTGTAATAGAATGTAGAGAACATGAATTGTTGCCATGCAGGAAGTGAATCCAATTATTTCCCCCCAAAAAACCCAACTACTGCAACACCAGCCGGTGGTGACACAGTGAACACCTGTGATTTTAGCATTAGTACTAACTGTGCCTAAACTGTATTTATCTCACCCCCCTACCCCCCTCCCTTTAAAGGGAATTCCACCTATTTTGAAAGGGATGTGTTACTGCAAGTTTTAGCTCCATCATGATCATGTGCACTTCACAGTTCTGTTTTTGAATGCATGCTGCACAGTCAGGGTTATATTTATTTTTTTATGTTTTAATGTTTCTGTATTTTTTCCTTGTTGGTTTCCTTCATTAACATGAAATATGAAAATCTATTTGCAGAGCATCACCACCTAACAACATGATTCATCACATCACAAAATTTTCATATCATACTAAACGCATGGAACCAATCAATCATTGAGAATGAAGAAATAAAGAAAAACCGCTCGGTACGTAAAGTGGTGGGCTGTAATGTAACGTGTAGCATGATGAAAATAACAGGGTAAAAGACATGGACCTTTAAGAGTTCCTGCACCTGGGGAGACACTGGTAGACTCAGTTGAACGTGCACGGCTCTTTCCTGAAGCCCAAAATGAACAGAGACAAACCTTCAAAGTTTGTGACTCAGACGTGTGTGTGTGTGTGTGTGTGTGTGTAGTTTCTAGTTTTGAGAATAGAGCGATGCGCATTTACAAACAGAACTAACTGACCCTTCCTGGAGCAAAGGAAGATTGTGCTAGGTTTCCTTAAATAGGTGGCATTCCCCTTTAAAAAACAGTTCCATTGACCCCATCCATCAGCCTGATTTAAAAACTTTGAAGGTGCAGATTGTTAAGTATTACTGATGTTGCTGTTGGAGATTGTAAATGGTACAAAGTGGCTGTATTTGTCCCGAGCCCCCGCCCCCCCCTGGCTGCTGTGTTTCTGATTGTACTACTACTACTGTAACTGTGCTAACCAGGCACTAGGTGGCGCTACCATGCAAGAGAATGAGCATGACTGAGGCTGCCCTCCTCCTGTAGATGCTGTTCATGATACAAAGGTCTGTAGAGTAAATATATAAATATATATTATGCAGTATATCCGAGTGGCTGTGTTATTTTAATATTTAACTCTAACAATGATGGATGTTATTATTATTATTATTATTATTATCATTATTATCATCATCATCATTCCTGTGGCGCTTTTAGCGGTTGACCGAAAGATAACGTAAGCTACTGTGCTGTAGAAGTGAGTTTGAGCTTTGCCTTCTGTTTTGTTAATAAAGTTTTTACCCAAACACCAGCGAGTGGAGGCTCTGTTTCTCCTTCTAAACTGAATCCATCCAAAGGCAAACATAAATTATTATATGTCTTGTGTGTTACTGGCCTAATAAAGCCTAGGTAGCCTAAGGCATGTTTCAGGGTTAGAAACACACAAATCCCTGAGGGAGATATAAAAGTTTGGTCACGTTTTATCTGAACCTTCCATCTACATCCGAATTTAATTGGCTTTTATTAAAGCTGGATAAATTGGATGTAAATTTGAGGTCATTTATTTTGGCCCTCCATTCTTTCCATCTCCCTGTCATTGCCTGACCTCTGATCAGTCTCAAATCAATAAGTCTGAGATTCTAAAACTCTATTAACCCCCCCACCACCATGGCTGGGTTAGGGTCGGACCAGCAGAATTATGGTCGGTTGCAGCACTTCATCACAAACAGTGAGTGCATTAGGCTCAGTTATGTTCTGTCGATGTGCCATGTTGTGAAGGGAGGAGGAGGAGGTTGGGGGTGGGGGGTGAGGATGAGGATGAGACCACTGAGGAAGATCCCAGTGAGCAGGGTCAGGTCACGACGGCCTGTTTATCTGATAGCACATCCTCAGGTGAGGAAGAGGAAGATGAGGAGGAGAGGGCAACCCTGAACCCCAGTATATACAACCTGCTCCCTGATATCACAGCGTTCACGCTCGGCCAGTTCCACAGTGTATAAACACAATGACTGGACAAACAATAAAAAGTCCACATTCGCGTTGCCGTGCAAAGCAAATGCAAGTGGACGTAAATGAACGCAGGTTACTCCGATCAGCCTGAGTGGAAAAGGAAAAGCTAAATATTGAAATAAAAGGGGTTGAATTGATATGAAATGAATATCATATTGATGCGTGAATTTAATCTTGCCCATTATGTAATTCCGTAATCTGGGCCACAGTAACTTCTCTCTTTACAGAGTTGCAAGAAACAAACCCGATTTTGTCTCGCTGGCTTTTGCCAGACAACTACATAAACATCACAAGGACAACAAGGACTCTGTGCCTGCAGAAAGGAGACATATGATACCCTCAACGTTAACACAATAAACAGTGACCTTTGGGACAAGGGTGATGCAGGGGACACGGTGGAGGAGGAGGGGGGGCGGAGGATAACCACGTCACCGGTGTTTTGGTATTTAGGTAGAAGTGGCCAGTGGCACTGTTCAAAAACATATGTGTCAAAAAACATATGTGTCAGAATGACTCTTTTTAGTTGTGATATTATCTGACATCTCTTTGTCCTCCTCATTCGCATCAAGGGCAGTGACACCATTTCGTGCGAGGTGTGAATTACATTTTTCTTATCTTATCGCTTTTAAAAAGGGGATTTCACAGCAACACCCGACCAATTAAATCCATGTTTGCCCTCCACACTTCCTTTTATTTCAGTTTTCCTGCCCCCCCCTCTCTCTGTAACGTAGATAACCCTTATATTCAAATGATGTCATTTCCTTACAGGTGGGTTTAAAAAAAAGACTTCAGAGTAAGCGTGTACTTTTTTAGTACAAATTTCAGGTGGACAGATAGCTGGAGACAGCAAGGACGAGCTCAGCTGGACACTGATGCTGGCAGAGGAGGGTTGCAGAGGTGCGACCCACCTCTGTTATTGTTAGTCAGCGTAATAAGGAGTGAGGATGTGCACAGTTAATACAGATTATGAGAGGTGGAACATCACACACACACACACACACACACACACACACACACACACACAGACCCCAACAGCTACTGTGGTCAGTTCCAGTGAAACCGAATGGGACCGTTCAAGTCAGCGACTGTTTCCAGCTCCCTCTGTGCTTGAACTCAAACTGCAATGCATCTCCAAAAAGGGCAGCATTAGTTCTGTAGAACAGGACAGAATCCGGTCCAGACTCGATGCATGGCCGAAAGGTCAGTTCGGTTCGGGTTTGTTTCCCAGCGGGAAACCGATCACGCCAGCAACCTTTGTTTTTGTTTACGAGCAGTCACCACAGCACCAGCAGCAGCAGCACATCCCACAGTCTCCTCCACTTTCGTACAAATGATCATTTACAGGAGATTTACTGCAAACAAATGTTTATCCACGGCCCCCCAGCTACGCCTCCAGGCTCGTGTCCAGCCGCAGTGCTCTCAGACAATCACACCTAATACTGAGGAAACTGCAGTTCGAGGAGTAATTTCTCTGTAGAAAACACAGAAGCACTAATCTGAAGCTCTGCTTGTCTTTTGCAGAGAGGGTATATAAGGGTATATAAGAGTATTTTATTGGTGTGGTTGCACTTCAGCAGACGACAAAAGAACAATGATGGGGGGGGGTTGGGCCTGGCTCGACAGTGAGGTTTGATTTAATGCAAATGGACGTGGGCTGTTCTTCATTGATTTCCACTGAAGGAGAGCGGCCCGCTCACGTTGGCATGTTCCTCGCCGAGACAACGGGAGGATGGAGTGCGCTTCATGCGGTGCTGGAGAGTTTAATGCAGTCATGCTGTGTGTTTCTCTGCTGGGACCAACAGATATATTTTGGTGGGGGCAGGGCTGAAGCAGAGGCAAAGAAGCAGAAATGAATCAAATTACAAAGAAAGCCTTTTTCTTCTTCCACTGGAGTTAAAAATACCTGAGACAAACACAACTGCTCCAGATTGTTGTCACGTTTGCTGAACAGATAAAAAATAGGGGGGGGGGGGCATCTCTCAGGAGGCTGGAGAGGTTAGCTGGGGCAGGGGGCCTGGGTTCACACCACTGAGCTCTATGGGGAGGAGCAGCTGAAAGCCCAGGGTTCTTGTACTTTTGAGTGATGAGCTGATTGGTCCCAGGTGTGGAGGCTTGCCAGCAGAGAGGTGATTGAGGCCACGCCCACAGCACACACACACACACTGCAGGAGGCTGAATCCAATGGTAAAGTGACAGCCATGTTCTGATTATTATATTGTGCTTGTTGTTGAATATAACTCATAACTGGATACATGTGACACATAAGAAATCCATATTTATGGATTTGGAGCTCAGCACAGTCATGAAGGATTTCCAGGAGTTATGGATGGTGTCACAAACATAAAACAGGTGATCTGTTGTTCTTTATGAGGATCTGCTGCAGTGAAACTAAATCCGTGTGGTTGCGTCGCTAAGGAAGCTCCAGTGTCTCTGATGCTGAAGGAGATGAGACAGGAAGCACTGAAGATGCTTCGCCTTTAGAGAACCGGACCGGCTCTTATCGTGGCTGCCGCTCAGATCCTTCTGGCTCCTTTCAGTCAGTTAGTAATTATTAGACTGCTGTTTAGGGTTCAGACGTGGCAGATCCTGATTTTTATTTCCTTTTTTCTCTGGTGGGGGACGAGTCGTGAGAACAGAAAACTCTGAGATGTTCTCAGAGACATTTAATCAAATAACAGGATGGAAGATCCTGGAGGTCTGAGGTCTCAAAATGTCCCTGAGGCTGGGACGGACACACACACACACACACACACACACACACGTCTTCAGAGGTCATTACACTGACTCACATTAATTTCCCGGCAACTTACTCAAACCTTAACTGTAACTACTAGTCTTTAAAAACCCCTTAAAAATTAAAACGTGTCTTAACCTCAAAATGCGATGATTTGTGTTGTGGACACCTTTTGTCCCCCTAAGGACAACAAGTGGCTGTGTCCACGTCCAGGGCTGCAGACCAACTGGCATCTCAATTGGCAGAATGGGACCCACCTGAAAGCTGGGTGTGCTGCAGCTTTGTGGTGTTTCTTTTTTGTCGACTTGTCTTCGTTTTTACAACACAACACCTTTCACTCAGCCACTCCCGACACAAGTGTGTGTTTTGATGATGTCATTATAAACTAGAACGGCACTCATCAGAGCGCACGCCGCTAACGTGCAGCATTCCCCGTCAATTCAGCTCAGCCTGATCTAAAGTGTAACTCGTCATTTTTAACCCACACGTAACATACAGTATAATGTTGTTTTCTCTGACTGCCCTCCGCTGCCCCTTCCCCCTCCACATCACCACAGATAAACACTGTGTTTAAAGCTCCTACACGGTCTAAACTTATCCCTCTTCAGATAACACGAGGGCCGACGTCCCTGTCTGCCGCGTGTCGCCTCGACCAACACGCTCATATCTCCAAACAGAGAAAAAAACGTGTGTATTCCTTCAAAGGTCATAATGAGGATTTGGATTTTGTGTCAACGAATGTGGTGCAAGTTGATGCTTCAGATTAACAGCTGTCCTTTGTACTAACAATACTGTTTGGGTGCTGCTGGGTTTGTGAGATTCACAGTTAAACATCAACATAATTAGCTGTGCTGTTTTCAAGATCATAATAAATCGCATGAGAAATTCCTTTCAATTAATGTGGTTAAAAATTTAGAACGGTTTGGTCAATGACAGACACATATTATGTCGCATATTTGTCTGTCTGTTATTAACTCAGCTTTCATAAAATTAATCAATCGGACGTCCTGCTTTGTGGGAGGTTGGTTAGAGCCTCAGATTCGGAGCAGTTCTCATCAACTCGTCTGTGCTTGTTTTTAGCTTGAGCTAACATGCCGCTGCGTCTGCCAAGAAGTCGTGTTTGGAATAACGCAAACATCGATTAATATTCCAGACACAGTTTCACAACAAGATGAAGCGACCGGAGCCAAATGGAAACCCAAGTTAACTGCTAATAATCTAATTTGTATTTTCTTTGTAAGTACATTTAGTACTTACTAAATAAGTAGAAGTACTGTTATGTTTGTGAAAAGGAAACCAACATATGGAAACTACTTCATTACCTCTGCCAAGGAGGTTCTGTTTTTGGCTTCCTGTTTGTGTGTTTGTTTGTTTGTTTATTAGCAAAATTACGTGAAAACTACTGAGCCGATTTTCTTGAAACTTTGTGGAGGGGTGGAGCATGGGTTAAGCAAGAACCCATTAAACCCCATTAATAAAAAATATATATATATTTACTACATTCCAGGAGCATATACCGTGTTCAACAATGGTGGAGGTCTGTGCTTTCTCATTTGTTTGTTAGCAGGATTATATGAAAAGTTATGGAGGGATTTTCACGTTTTTTTTTTTTTTTTAACCAGTTGGATCTTGATCTTGATCTTGAAGGGAAACATAATTTCCCTTCAGGGATGAATAAGGTAATCTATCTATCTATCTAACCCAAACGTCTTGAGGATTCTCCACCACTGCGAGGTAAAACAAAAATCTGGGGTTCACACACACGTGATGCTGTTGTGCAGTAACTGACACAGGTGGAGTCATGTATGTATCTACATGTAGAGTTCACAGATAATGAATCGGAACAGTGCGTTGCCCTGTGTGAAAGGGGCTGCAGAGAGGAAGAGAGCGGAGAGAAAGAAAATAGACAACGAGATTGAGAAAGCCGAGGGGAGAGGGCGGGATACAAAATCCCAAAGAGGGAGTGCAGGAAAGGAGGCGCGCAGGGAGAAGGTCAAGAATGCAGATAGCGTCTAGCGGTCTATTCTCCGTACCCCCAGGGTGTCCGAGCTGCTGCCGACGGCCTGTTGAGCAACATGTTGATGTACCGGGCGTTGCTGGAAAACAGCAGTTTTATCTGCCGGCCGTCCTGCAGAGGCGAAAAAAACAAAAACACCCACGAGGATCTTTTTATCTGCAGCAGGTTTCCATCGGCTGCTGTAACAAAACAGTAATGCGCACACAGTGGTTCTGCCACATGTGCACCTGTATATATGTAGAGCTGGACGCTGGCCGTTGATGTTGTCGTGGCCAACTGCAGAAATCGCTCGCGAACTTTCACACGTTGAAATACAAACAGCAAACGAACAGGTGCCTGGAAATTATTCAAAAAATTCAGCATGACGTAATATGTTCGTGGAGCCGGCAGCTCGTCTGAAAGGAGGTCAGACCTCGTTGACCCCGAGCAGCGTGAAACTAAACACACTAAAGGCAGAAACACAACAAAGTAAATTCCTCCGGTAAACTGTTTGCACCCACACAGCCTCGCACGGTGTCGCAGGGAGCGACGCTCACAGCTGCGACACTGAATTTAAAATGAGAGATGTTTCACTGGAGAAGAAAAAAAAACGCTGACCTGATCTTTTGTGGAGCCATCCTCAGGGGACCATGATATTTCATATTTCATGGTTATTAAAGTTGTTCATATATTTTAGTGTGTACATAAAGATGGAAGACGCGTCTACAGTTCCTCCCATCGTACAAAAGCAAAAGCCAAACTATCCTGCATGCAGGTGCTGCCATGTTGCTGCCGGTGACGTCATTTAAGAGTTGTATGATGTCAAATAGCTAATTAAAAACAAACTTATCAGAAAAATGAATCCCTGAAAATCCATCAGCATGATAAGAACTACCCGAATCAACAGAAACCATCTTTGGGGAAAAACTTATTTGGCGTGCTTTTTTTTCTCATTTTGGCCCACGTCCCATCTGCTAACATGGACGGGGTGGGGTTTACTTCTACTGCAGTCAGCCACCAGGGGGCAAACCCGATGTTTTTTGGCTTCCCTGTATGGGAGCAGTCACGTCGTCCACCTTTATACACAGTGATTGGACTGAGGAGGAGGAGGCCGAACTGAGCGACCGGCTGACTGACAGAGTGGAACATACTGTACATAAACTACCTGGAAGTGTTAGTGTTTCTGGTTCTGGTTCCGCCCCGGACCTGAGGGCTGCAGATGTCTGTGCTGCACTTCTTGGGTGTGAGGAAGCCCCCCCCCACCCTCCCAAACAAACAAACACTCCAACTGGTCCTTCTGAAAAAATTAAATAAAAAAAAATTGCTGTGTGTGTGATGACCAGCAATGAAGATGAAGCTTCGTCTTTCATCTTGGCATGGTGCGGATTCCAACCGGTGTTTGTGGTCGGGTCTGGATCCACTCTGGGTTTGGCACCTGTCTCAACAGAGCGGTGGACATGATATACAGCATGTGCAACAGCTGCTGCAGATGCTCAAGAGATGGTGAAACACATCAGAAGCCTTTGTGCAGCACATGGCTGCACTGAAGGACTCAGATGACAAGAAGTCCTACACGTCAAGGAAAAGCTTATAGAAAGCTCTCACTCTGCAGAGAGGTAAGTCTCTAACAAACTTATTCACCCTGTATTTTCGTTTTGTTTTACAGAGTGGCGGCTCATCGACAAAGCGAGGATACCGAGAGGTTGCAGAGGGGGCAACAGACCATGATTTTAGACAAATAATTTAAGCTAAAACTGCCTTGCACTGCTGGTGATGTCGTATGCAATCAAAATGTCTGCAGGTTCATCAAAGGCAATGTTTGGCCAGCCCACTGAGAGTTTCTCAGAGGTGGGGGGTGGGGGGGGGGGGGCAGGAAGGCAGACACACTGGGCCAGACTGGAACCAGCAGGAATGCAGCAGCCACACTGCATTGTTAATGACCTGGCAAACAAGCAGGACGTACAGTCGTCTATTAATAGTGAGGGGAGCTAATGACTGAACTCAGAACAGCTGCTGTGACAGAGGATGAGGTCAGGTGATGTGAAAACTGAACAGACTAGTGGGCAGGTGAGGGACACACCTCCGTCAGGTGTCACTGAGAACATTAAAGTTGTCTCTGTCCTGTTCAAATGTCCAAGTCAGACAGGACAGGCAGCCGTGTACCGGTCCCTGAAACTGAACCAGCAAAATGGAATCCAGCCGTCTCTCATTATTCATACCTGTGCTTCCCCCAATGTTTTCCCTGAGGTAGCACGAGACATATTTGTGTAACTGATTGTAACTACCTTCATAAACACTGTGAGTGTGCATCTGTGGTGCGTGGCAACACACGATGTGGGACAAAACAAGAGACAGACCGACTTCTAATTCTTTGGATATAAAGATCTTTGAGCTTAAGGTTGCAAATAATATCTAAGTTTGTGTTGTTGATTTGTGGGTTTTTTCACTCTTTTGAGACTACTGTGATTTTTTTCTTGCATAAATCAAGATCACATGAAGGAGCGTCGGGAGCTTCTTAAAACATTTACAGGGACAGATCGAGCGGAGGAGAAGCCGTAGGTTCCTGCCACATAAATAAACAGGGAACGGAACAGATCCTCCCGTAGTGTGTTTGATTCGCTCAGCGGCTCTGCCCTGATCCGATATCATGAAAAAACACACCGGGTAAATGAGCTGGATGTTGCTTTAGTGTGTTTTAATGGGACATAATGAGTTTGCTGCTGGGAGACGTTTCACACTCAGTAAGCTTGGCTTTTACTTAACTGCTGATTAGATGTTGGAGGAGCAACAGTTAGAAGTCAGACAACTCACATTTACAGCTTTAAAGAAAGACATTAAACGCATGATAACCACACCTAAATGTCATCTAACAGAGAGCTGCACGCACGCAGCCGGCCTCCTCCCGCCTCCTCCGGCCTCCACGCGGGGCAGTCGTCAAACACGAAGCACACGGACACGGACATCGGTTTCTTATTCTCCGCCGAGACAAAGCCGTCTTCTCCAGATTCCAGGCGAGTCAGGAAGCGCTCTGTTGCCAGAGAGCATCATGTGCTGTCCAGATAACGCTGTCCTGGAACAGGCACCGACGTTCTGCTGCTTTTCTATCAGGCGACTCATTTGCCTGCAGTCCTGGGCCAGATCCGGCTGAAGGAGTGCAACTACACAACACAACACATGACGATACACATGTTCAAACACTTATCTGCTGTCATGACACAATAAATCCTCCCGTCATGATGGTTTTCAGGTGTTGATTTTTGTGAGTGGCGTTTCTGCCATTTAGCCTGATCTCACTCGTATAAATGGGGTGGACAAAATAACGAAAAAACCCATCAGATCACCCTGATCCCGTCTCACCAGTTGTACCCTCCTTTCTTTGGCTGCCTGTGTGTCTTAGGATCAGTTTTGAAATATTACTCTTGACTGCATGGTTTGGAACCAAACTACCGGACCGAACTTCTGAACTCATCAGGCCTGAAGACCGAGGGCGACCGGGCTTTTGCTGTTTGTCTGCTTTTAAATCATCAGTTAAAACGTTTACATAACTTATCATTTTATCAGTAACATATTTTATCTGTTACTTTAATTTTTTTATTTTAATACCAGTACTTTTAACTGATTATGTTATTGTATTTCATTTGCTGTGTTGATATTTAATGTGGTTTAAATCTTATGCTGATTGCACATGTTGCAGTGGAGTTTTTTTGTTGTTCTCGATTAATTGTTGTCACGTTTCCTTTTATTTGAACACTAAGGCACTTTGTAAAAGATGTCTTGAAAGGTCCACTGTTAATACAGTTATTGTTTATTATGATTACATCAGCATAGTATGTATGTAGGAGGGAAAAAACGAAATCACCGACACACACACACACACACACACACACACACACACACACACACACACACACACACACACACACACACACACACACACAGAGGGCGTAGCAGTCATCCAGTCATGCTGAGTGCCGCCTCTCTCCTCTCTCTCTCAGTCTGTCGGTCCCTCTGTCGTCTCAGTCTGTCGGCTGTCGTCACTCCGCTCGCACCGTGTCGCGCTCCGTCTGATCAACCATCACTTTACTCTCACTGAGCGCTTCTTATTTTTCCCTCCCCCAGCGGAGGCTGAGGCTGAACTTTCTTTTTTCTTTCCTTTTCTCCTCCTGTCGGACGGACGGACGGACGGATGGATAAACGCCGCGGTGGAAGATGACAGCGGGAGCCGGGGAGCCTGAATGTGAGTGAGTAACGACAGCGTCTTCACGCTCCAACAGCGCTCCGCTCTGCTTGCGTGCGCGCGCGCGCGCGTGTGTGTGTGTGTGTGTGTGTGTGCGTGTTGTTGCGTTGAACTGCCACCTGCCGTGACACACACAAACTATAATTCAAGCTCTGTACGTCGTGTGGACATGAAGAGCTCAGGTGCTGCATACATAACTTGTATTTTTAGACCAATTAGTCACAGACAACTTGCATTCAATGGAAAACAACCTATACACTGCTAATTATGCTGTGAGCCCTTACAGCCAGTTTGACACTTTGTCTCATGGGGGTAAGGTAAATTATAAGATCTATCTGTATCCACTTGTTAGGATTATTCCTGGCAGCTGGATCTGTGGGTCAGCATGTCAGCTTATTCACATCCCATTACACTGGGTCACACGTCGCCTCAGTGTTTATGATCCGGATTAAACTGTGCCAGAGCATAATGCTCTTACTGTCCGTGACAAACTGTTGGAGGAGTTTTAAGACATCAAAGGCAGAAAAAAGTTAAGCCGGAGCCTAAATGCCTGACTCTGACATCTGACATCGCTGTCCCCTCCTTCACCCAGCGGGCAGTTGTTGCTTTTTTTTTTTTTTTTTAAAAAAAAAAAAAACTTGTTGCAAAACCAAGTCAGATTGAATTAGTAGAGTTGAAGCTGAGCCGAGCTTGGCAGCGCTGGAGTCGCAGCTCGGCGTGCGCTTGTGTGTTGTTCGACTGCAGACGATTAATAAGTCATGAAGCTGAACAAATGAGATCAGCCCGCCTGTGCCACCGAGCCTCTCCAGCTGTACGGTGCCACTGAAGCGCTTCCTACAGATAAGATGTGGAGCAGAACCCCTCGGATCGACTTGTGGCACACACATTTCTGCCTACACCCAGTCACAAAGACAAACGTAGATGTGTGACTGAGAGGAAGGTTCGCCTCTCAGACTGTCACCTGCCACGGTTCGATGGTGGAGCAGTCGGATGAAGGTTAAACTCCTAATTTTGATGATGTGAGATGATGATGAGCACTGACGTTTGTGCAGCAGCTCCACTGCTCTCTGGACACAGAATTAAAAGGTATGGATGCGAGCTTGAAAGTTTGACATGTTTTTTAATGTATTGTTTCCTGGCAACAGTCTTTGGTTTCTTAAGGGGCGGAGGGGAAGTGGCGTGGAAATGACAGAATCCAAATTTTGGGATAGATTCATGGGGACCGTGGTGAATAATCTCACAGTATGGGTGTTGATTTTCATGGTCCTCCTCCGTGAGGCTTAAGAAAGGCTGTGAAGGATTCACGGATATCTCACACAAAATAGCATGTGTATGAGTATGGAGTACTGCATTACTGGGAAATGGTGGAGCGTATGAGTGGCCTCAGGCAGGGAGATGAAGAGATGGAGATCCTGGGGGAAGCATGGTGCCCCACTGAGCTGCAGGGAGACATCTCAAACCTTAATGGTCTCTTTACTATTAAAAAAAGAAAAAAACCCGTCGCCACAATGAATCCTCTGTTCCTCCTACAGAATTTTTTAGCTTTCGCCTCCAACAGTCGTCATATTAAAATCAGTAGAATCTCCTCTTCTCCTCCTCTGCCTGTTTTCTCTCCCCCGCTTTCTCCTCCTCCCTCCTTCGACGCACTGAGAAGAAGGTTCAGTCTGTTTGTCCTCCTCTTTCTTCTGCTTGATCTTTTTTTCCTGCTCTCCCTGCTCTCTTGTTTCATGTCCCTCCTGTGATTATAGTTTCCAGCTTCTCATTCACAGTAAACCCCAAACATACTGTATATAAACTGGCAATTAATATACAATCTGCTAAATAAATGTGGGTTCAAATGATTAATGAATGCAGAATTTACCTGCAATGCTGACCCTCTTCCTGTCTATTGCATCATTTACTGTAAATCCCTCTGAGTAAGCCATCCTCTCCTCTTCCTCCAGCCCCCCCCCACACACACACACACACACACACACACCCCCGGTGTTGAACTGAACTACGTCTGACCTCATAGGAAAGATAATCTGTGCACTTTTAGCTCCGGCCTTCAACTCAGGAGGATGACTGTGGTTAGCTAATAGCCCTGGCTGCACTTACCTGCCGCTTCCTTTTACCACTCACACACAGGACACACGTGTACACACACACACACACACACACACACACACACACACACACACAGCCCTCCTCAGAAGTCAGATACAACGTGCGACTGTCCCCGTTCTACGGTGAAGTTTAGTTTTACATTTCAGCTCATCGCGCTGCATCACCAGACTCTCTCTGTCGAAAGTGAACATTTAAGAAACAACTCATTTGCTTTTCCTGTTGTTTTAAATAATCAAAAGCTCTGGGGTTTTTTTTCTCCCAGTGCCGTCCGTCCACCGCTTTGGTCCAGACTCAAATATCTAACCAAACATTAGTTGAAGTTTTATCTGATATGTATGATATGTTGCAAAGGATTACAAAAAAAAAGAGATTCACGGACTGGAGAGGAGAGACAGAAGAGAACAGGAGGATTGGAAGGAGAAGAGGGAAGAGGAAAGGAAGGGTAGTAGGAGACAAGGAGGCAAGAGAGGGGTGATGGACGGAGGGGCCGAGGACTAGAGGACGAAAAAAGAACTTCAGAGGAGGGCGACTGTGAAAGAGAGAGAGAGAGAGAGAGAGAGAGAGAGCGGTGACGGTGTAATTGCTCTCCAGAGGAGTTGTGATAAGCAGCACTTAAGAGCCTCTGTGGCTAAGTAATCACTGTGATTAAGGGCCAGAACGGCTGCAGCGACGCTAACAGCAGCGAGCCCGAGCGGAGGATCGACACCCACTGCACTGCGTTATCGCATTACGCTGTCACACAGCCGGCTGCAAACACTGATGTCATGTGAAAAACACAGATTCTGCTCCTTTTCTGAGATGCTGTGAAAGAGTTTGACGTCTCTAATCCCACGCTGGGATTTCCACCAGGTAGCTTTTAAGGGCTGATGGACAGAGCGAGAGCGATTCTGTGGCTTCTCCCAATCGTTTGACTTCATTTCTGTAACGTGCGAAGTATGAAAAAACACCAAAGGTGGATCGCGGTGGTGTGGTTGCAAGTCTCTGCAGATGGTGAAAAATATTTTCTCTTGCAGTGAGGACAGAAAAATTACAAAACATTTTGTTTTCATGCTTCATACAAGCTGCATTTCTATATTTACATGATCAAGCGACATTAATTATGCAGCATCAAAAGAATAATGGGTTATTCTTTCGAAAGTTATCATCTGTTGACAGCGAGTGGGTGGTTTTATTGTTACACTTCTCTGGTTTCTTTTCTCCAATTTTACCACTCTTGCATCCTGTTACACACACACACACACACACACACACACACACACACACACACAAAAGAAAACAGGCGTAATTATCTTTTCTGCTCCGCTGTAATGAGCGTACGGGGGGAACTGACCACAGGGGTCGACCAGCTCCTTCGTTCTTCTACAAAATAACTTTAAGCATATGTAGAGAATTGATTCTCCTTTTTCTTCATGAAACCATCAAGAACTGCGTGACAGTATACAACAGGGCAAAACTCAGCCCGCCGGGCCTGTGCAGCGACGCTCAAAGCGCTGCACATCAAACCTGTATTTGGTCATTTGACTGATGCAAAGGTGACATGTTACAGATGACACCTACACACAAGGAAACAATGACGCAATTGGACAAAGAAAGCTCGATATTAAAGCTACTGTAGCTGTGAGCACACACGAGGCGAGGTGATTGATGGACACACAGGCCGTTCCTGGTCCGGTCCGGAGTGGGAGGTGTCGGCCTGCGGCCTGCACGGCTCATTTAATTGGATAATTGTTCCGGAGACACTGAGAGGTGTCATGCCTCTGGTCTTTCAATTAGACGAATGACTCATCAAGCAGTGAAGGTGACAGCGGTTTGAGTCACCCCCACTGATCTGGCCATCCATCACCCGCCCTTCCCACCCCCCTCCCCAACACACACACACCCACACACACACACACACATTTAAGTGTAGGTCTCTGAGCCGAGTGGTGATTTTCGTGAATGTGTTTTTTTTTATCGTGGGCGACGGGGCTCTTGTTCTCCCGGAGTCGAGACCTCATTTGCAATTTGCATCAGCAGCAACCCCAGCCCATCTTTGATTTTGTTTGTTGCCACGGTGACGAGACGAGTAGTTGTTTGTTCACAAGAAGTTTGTCCTGTGATCTTTAAACAACCATGATCGGCACATCAGAATTGACTAATGAAGCCCAAACTTGATTTTGTTTGTAGTTTTGCGACTCATTAAATCCGGAGGTGTTAACAGTTTGAACACAAGGTGATTTTTAGATGTGCTGCAGTTGCTTACAAAGAAGAAATTCAATTGACTTTTGTATTGCATTCATTCAATATCCAATTCTGTTTCCTTGTCAACACAAAAACAGACAGCCAGTTTTTTGTCGTGGGTCTACTCTTATGATCGTTTTTTAAATAGCTCAGCTTTTGGGTGAGAAAAAAAATGGCCACAACATGGACAAAAAAAGACGAAACAACTCTTTGATGCCAGTTTTGGCTTCATTCAGGCAGAATATCAGACGCCGGGTGGGGAACAGAAATGCAGCCCTCTCATTCATTTGAAAGGAGCCAGTCCATCAGTGCGGCAGCGGCACCAGGGCAGAGCGGTCTGGTAAAACAAAGCAGGTTTGTCCACCGACAAAAGATGCTACGTCACCGGCGAAGGGACTGCATTGACCAGTCACACATTCCTTAAACGCATCGTATCGAGGGCTGAAATAGCTGCAGGTGACTTTCTGCAAAACTGGCTTGAAACTCATTAATTTCCTTGGACATTTTTGGTCCGAATCCCTGGCTCGGCCTGGACGTGCTCCAAAACAAACAGCTACCTGACTTTTTCTAACTCAGTGTGAAGTAGATTGTAGTTTATTGGTTCGTTTGTTTCTTAAAATGGAAAAAAAATGGCTCCTGGTATGAACTAACTGAGAGCAGAGCTGCAGGGAGAGCGAATCTCTGGGTGTCGATGAAGTGATACAGCTGATGTCCTGCAGACCAGCAGAGTTAAACAAAAGAGAGGACGCGGTGGGGGGGTGGCGGCAGAGATCAAAAGTGTGTATTAGACTCTCTCTTTCTGTGTGTGTGTGTGTGTGTGTGTGTGACTGCTGACAGCCTGACGCCGCCTCTAAATGCACCCAGGGCGTAATGAGGTCACTCCTGTCTGTCTGTAAACACTGTTAGGCCTGTTAGACACACACACACACACACACACACACACACACACACACACACATGCACAGACACACACACGTCTCCAGTGTGGAGACAGCAGCACCTGTGGCCGTGCAGCATTAGACCAGTTTCAGATGGTCGATAACCATCTCGCCCCTTCTCTGTTTGTCCTCCTTCATTCTTTCCCCATTAAACCTCCATCTCTCCATCCACTCCTCCCTTTAGTCTCTCTATCTGTGATTTTCCTCTCCCGGCTTCATTTCTCCCCAGGATCAATGACTTTCCTTTAATTTTACTCTCTATTTTCTTCTCTCGCTGTCTTTTTTGGTCTGGTCCTAAAATTAACTTTTTTCGTCTCCATCCGTTTGGATCTACCCTTTCCCATCTCTCGCTTCCTCCCTCTCTCTCTCTCTCTCTCTCTCTCTCTCTCTCTCTCTCTCTCTCTCTCGCACTTTCGTCTCTCCTGCGTTTTTATTTATTGACTTAGTTTGACGATCCCAAATTTTAAGCACGCCCTCATCCGGATGAAACACCTGCAAACAGTTTATATCACAGGGCTGAATATTTATTCTAAGCTTGTCGTGATAAAATTGTGAATAAAACATGTCACTGACTGATTACTTTTGTGCATGTTGTTGTTCTTAGCCTGGAGGCACAGGACTGCAGGATCAGAGAGGCCTGGGCTTGAAATGATTTGTGATTAACCACAAGCTGACACGACAGCAGAGTTTTACCGTGGTAATTTACCATCAAACTGCTTTTTAAATACCACACTTTAGGCAACGCACTGGGGAATGATCATTCAAATCGACAGCCTGATAATGGCATAATATTTCATGTGTCGGCTGAAAGATCGGCCTCAGTGTCTCTCTCCCATCTTCCTCTCTCTTTCTCTCTCTACTCATTAAAGTGCAGCTATCATCCGTTTTAGTAATTTTACAGTTATTTTCCATGGCCAGGTACCAGTTCTAATGTTGCGGCTGAACGGTGCGTATAAAGATATATGGTCACTCCTGTTCTGCCAGACCGTGCTTTTGGATGCAACCGGTCCAGGTTCTGCAAAGTGTTTCAGAGCTCCAGAGACCGGAGCGCATCAGAAACCTCACAAACCGTGAGTCTGGCCTCGATTTAAAAGATTGAAGCCCAGAGAGCAACTTTCATTTAGTGAAGCAGTGATCTGCTGGAAACTGAAAGCTCACACCAAGAACCAATGCAGCTCCAGTTATAGTTTCTCTGTTTGCACGTAGCAGATTGTGGTGTGTGTGTGTGTGTGTGTGTGTGTGTGTGTGTGTGTGTGTGAGCAGCACTCAAGTTTGAAAAGTTGAAATGAGTTTGAAAGCTGCAGGGTTGAATGATAATGGTTGTTTGTCACTGCAGGTGAATCTCTCTCACGTTGCACAGCCATTTGAGTTATTAGCAATAAGACAATATTGATCAGAACCACTTTAAAAATCAATGTATTATCCATCAAGTTTGGGCAGCTCAAGGATTTAATACAGAGACGTGAAGCAATATAAATTGTTAGAGCATCGTCACTTCTGTTTTGATTCGGTCCACATTTTATCTAAATGGACGAGTGGACGTTTGTTCTGGTAAAAGCTGATCATCTACCAGACGGCAGGCTGGAGGAGAACCTCATTGAAGTTGAGAGTTATATTAACTTTAAACTCCCGAGGCTCCGCGTCCTGAGCGCTCACCTCCACACAAGAAGCTTCCACACACCGATATGCAATTTTATCTAACAACGTTAGGAAAACGCAATAAAGACATATTGCATGTGTGTGTCCTGCAGTGTGCTGAGGGATCATTTGTCAGAAGCAGTAAATACAAAAAGCTATGGTTTGGTTTTCTCATATTTGCGTTATCTTTCCATAAGGATGATCAGATTTAAAGAGCCAGGAGCTGCAAAGACAACAAGCTCTCAACATAAACTGAAAGCAGTGTTTTTGGTGACTGGTGGTGATGTTTTGGAGGAGTAGGGACACCGGGAGAATTTGTTGAGTCTAATATTAAAAACAAACAAACAGATTATTTTTGATCATTCCCAATAAATGTCCATTCAAAGCACAAAGGATTTATTAGACTTTGGCATATTTCCACGCTGCTTTTAAGTTACGCTCCCATGAACTGCATCTGAATTATTGTCATGAAAAGAGTCTGAACTATTAATACTCATTAGTGCATGTTGATTCAGTTCCTGATTGGCCTGCCCCGGGGGGAAACGTCCTGCCAACCACATTTCTGTACGCAGTCATTTCTATTAATACATTCATTTTCGGCAAATGCATCAACAGCAACAAAACTGAAATATTGAAAAATCGATCAAATCGGTCAAACAACGGGAACCAAATTAAAGTTAAATGTTTCATTCAATGGCCATATTTGGATATGTTTCAGTAACTGCAATAACAGCATTTTCCAGCAATAGCTGTTCAATCTGTCTTTCCCACCTCAGCTTCAGGTTGCCTTCTGAAGCAAGGCTGCGTATGTGACATCATCTCTTCGACAACAGCCTCACTGTTTATCATTTGTTCTTTTTTGTTGTTGATCACTGTGAGTAGTGTGAGAAGAGGAGCACGCTCAGTGTTAACTGTTAGATAAAGAGTTTCTGAGGTTAGACGGTAACAACAGAAAAGGCGATGATAATGAATAAAAACTGCACCCCATCCCTTTGGTTGTTATTCTTCCACCATTGCAGCATTACCTGCCCTAAAACACCATCCACGTTCTGCGTCACTTTTAATTTGCAGCAACTTATATTTTCCACGACGGCAGCGGGGCGTGATTTAACCCTGACCGACCGCCGAAACTCCTGCCTCAGCCGAGCAAACAGAGAAGCCTGTTTGTTTTTAATGAAATTCAAAATACATTAAATCACTGGGAGAGGAGGCATTTTCAGTTTACAGAAGCCGTTTCTGTTCTGCAGAGGAGACAGAGAGAGTTCTCCTCTTGTCGGTGCAAGTTTTCTTTTGAATGCATAAACAAGCTGCAAATAACTGGCATCATATTTTATTTGGGAGCCTAATTACATTATGATACCAAACAAGAAAATAAGCCATGTACACTGAGACATAACTCTTGCCTTAGCACTGACAATGACTCCATCTCTCAGGTTCACTTTATTCAAACAATTAGTTGGAATAATCAGTTATCAATCCACTTTGCAATATCATAACAAATCAGTCAAACTGTATGTGATTTGAAGGGTTGTGTGTTTATGTGTGTGTATCAGGCAGTGGTTTCATTGACATATATATGATATATAGATGATATGAGATCAAAAAGGAAACCGTTTATAATAACTTCGACCCAGTGTGCCCACATCGCTCAACACGAGCAGCCAGAATAGATCTGACGAATCAGATGAGAAGAGACAAAACAGGAAGTGGCATAGGAAGCTGCCACTTCCTGGCATCGGCGTGGTGCTGCACACACACACGCACACACACACACACACACTTTCATCACTTAGAAGTGCACCACACCTAAAACCTAAGCTTAACTTAAACCCAAACTTTACATAAACCTAAGATTAAAACAAGCCAAACTTTAATGTAAATCTACGCTTGGCATAAAGCTAAGCTAACCATAATACTAAGCTAAGTCTCAGACCAAGGCTTCACCACAAGATTAACTGATCTATGTTACGAGGTTATGAGTCCCCAGAGTGTGACTGTGTAAACCGGTTTATGTCTCCACCACATGAGTAAGAGAAGCCCACAGACACACACACACATGCCCAAAACAAAGTGTGAAAGGGTGAAGACACAATGTTAACACCTGAAATAAATACATTATACAAAAGTCAGAGCCAAAGTGGAACCAGTAACACAATCACTTACGACAACTGTACAACACATTGTGATACAGAACAATAATGACTCATCAGATGGGGCTGATAACAAATGTGAAGTGACTTTTTTTTTTTTTTACATAACCAGAGGAAGTGTGTGAGGCTGAAGTACAACAATAACCTCATACTTTGTTAATCTGAATGAGGTTTTCAGGGCCAATTTAAAGTTTTTTTGTGTTACAGCGTAAACAAAGGATCAACAAGAATGTGTGTTAATGTGCTTTAGAGATAAGAGGTCACGTGATCCTGTGAAAAAAATTGTTTTACCATTGTCAAAAAAGTGCGTTTCCCTCAATGTGTGTCTTAGTGCTCTATGTGTGTGTTTGTGGCCATTCTAGTTAACTCCGGTGTGTCAACACATGTCGTCTCACACGTTCGTCCATGCCCACACACACACACACACACACACCCGCCACACAACAGAACATGCGCACACTCAGCCCCGGTGGGATTAGTCTGACAGGCTGCGCCTCAGAAAATGAGTGGAGGTTTTCTGCAGCCCGTCATTAAAACTGCTGACACCTCCACATCCAAAACCTCCACTGGAATATCATTTGTCTGAGGTGCAGCCAGAAGCCCAGGGCTCGGTGTACAAACCGCCGCACCACACTGACACGGGGCAGAGCAACACTTCAGACAACCCCTACACAACAAGTGAGCAAGAGGATGGTTTTACATCGAGGGTGCAGGGGAACATTGTACCAGGACTATTTTGATTCATGCCTTAACTTCTATTAGACAGAATCAGGAAGCAGTGAAATCTTTCACAATATCTCACATTTTACTTCTTAAACATTAGCACTTGTGACAAGAAGCAGAGACTTATTGTGCTCAGCTGTGTCTGATAAGAAAATGGAAATGTCGGCAATTTGAAAAAATGAAAAGCAACAGTGGAAAGAAAAAGTAAATTCCAATGAAAGTAGTGGATGAACATTAAAAGTTCAGAGACACAATCCTCTTTAGATCCTGCTGTGGGAAAGAAGTAAAAAGTTTGACGTGCTTTGCAAACACTTTGCTTGGTAGTTCAGTGGAAAAAAGTGATGAAAAATCCCAGTTGCTGACACTAAAAATCAAATCTGGAAAAAAACAAACAAAAAAAACCTGTCCTGTCATCTGCAGGCCTTTCAGGTGGACTGCAACAACACAGGTGCTCGGCAAAGAAAGACACAAATATACATCACGGCCGGTGTGTTGGCTGCTACAGAGAGGAAAGAAGTTAGTCATCTACACACAAACACACACACACACACACACACACACACAGAGCGCCTCATTCATTTCTTTCCAGACGTACAGTAACAAGCTCCGGTGATCTGATCAGAGCCAAATTAAGATTCGTCCAATAAAGCTCGACGCGGGAGACGTTGCAGGAAAATGTGGCCCTTTTTTTTTTTATTGAAGTCATTAATTTTCGTTGCAGGGCGTCCGGTCGGGCCCGCGAGTGCTTTGAAACACGGACGGCTGCACGTCCACCCATGCATGAAATGAACAGCCAGGATTAACTACCTGCACGTGGCCCTCGTCTCTCGCTTTCTCCCTCTGCATCAGGCCCCGGATCATTTATGATATGCCTACTGGACTCCTTCTCCTTCTGGACTCACTGATATGTACCAGCAGAGGTTTATGAAAACAATTAAAACATCCCGACTAGAGCCTTACACTGAGAAAACTACATGGCCACGTGCAGGGGTCGGTAGCCCTCCGGGATGGGGGACGGACGTGTGCAGAATGACACACAAACTGTGTCCACATTTGTCGACAGAAGCATTTGCGCTGCACACACCCTTGCTTTTCTGCTGTAGATCCACGAGGAACTCTACATGCATGCAAACCTGAAAGGCTGACAGCCAATCCCAGACCAAGAAGCTAATGCTGCATACAAAACCCCAACCAGCTAGTTTAGCACGCTACCTAATTTGTATTTTATCTAAATAATTTGACTGTGTGTAAGAGTAGTATCTGAAACAAACAGAGGACTGGGGACCGTCTGTTCGGTGCAAACCAAACAGCATCTAAATGTGTCTATACAACCTTCTGCCGTTAGAGGCTGACGCAGCCTCATAGTCTGCATCACATAAATCCAGCGTGTTACATACAGCGGTGGTGAAATCCACCACTCGACTACCCAGCAGCTCCCGTGTGTGATGACGCTGGACGTCTCCACTCATCAGACTGAGTGAAGTAGCACGAGCTGCCGAGGAAGGACTGTGGTATATAACCTAATAAACGCTGTGCTCCGCTGTCGGTCTCTCCCGAGGATCACGGCTGCACTGAAGCGAGTCTGGTAAACCTTCCACTTACTGTGGCGGTCACAGGTCACACAATGTGTGCATGTGTTTTTGTGATTGTGTAAGAAAAGATGCACGTGACTCAACCTCCTAACATCCGTTTTGCATTTTGCGCTCTGCAGGCATTTGCATTGGATTCACTCTCGAATGAAGATGCAAACCAAAGTGTGAAACGCAGACTCAGCACATTGACAGTTCAGAATGATATGTCTTATACTGTAATGTGGTTGCGTGGGGGTCCGGGCTGAGGAGGTACTTTTTGTTTAAGCTTTTTTTCCATTTGTAGTTTTCTGGACGGAGATTGGACAATTATTAGTCCTCCTTTTTAAAATCCTCCAAAATGAGAGAGCATGCTCACGGTTAGGGGAGAGGAAAGGAAAAAAAGTTGTTCTCATGCTATCAATAGTTTCTAGTGAATTGTTTGCCGATTCATTAATAAAGCAGTTACACAAAGGATCAAAGCTTCTGTCACTGTGTGACTCCCAGTCCCAGTGTGAACGTCCTATCACTCATCAGCCTTCATTGTTACTGTAAGCAGGCTGCTGGTTAGCCGAGGGGCCGTGGATGTAAATGGAGCCGGTCGATTGAGTTCGGGCTTCCTCGAGCCCGATATAGAAACAGGAAGTGAGCCACATGAAAGGGGGGGGTCTCATTTTTTGAGTGCGCACCGTGCATTGCAGAGTGATATGTGGTCTGTCTGGCATTGCACCTAAAATTCCTGAAATGTTTCTTAGGGGAGATTCATGTAATGAGGCAGGAAGGCAGCATATTTTTAGGCGGTGAGCGAGGGGCGGGTGTAAATCTGGAAGGCCACAGAAAAGGTTTCAAGAATTCAAATCGGCACCGAAGGAGCCGAGGCTGCGACTGCGCCGCTGCTGGGAAAGGCCTGAACGTTCAAGAGCTGCAACCTGTTGAAGAAGCTGAATCATGGAGAAACTGTGTCAGTTTTTCTCCTCTAGTTTCTCTCTCAGTTCAAACAGACCCCCTAACTCTTTTTGAACGACTTTTGCCTTTTGCTCCTGTTCTTTAGTTCAACATCTCAGTCTGAGCAAATAGTTTGGTTGAAGATGATCTCTCATCTACATCTCCTTCTCCCTCCCCCTCCATCTCCAACATCATCTCTGACTCATAAATTTAACGTCTCAGCTTATTAGTCAAAGGTTTCTCTTCTTCTTTCTTGTTCTTATTTTGCACATCTGGCTTTTCCTTCTTTTTAAGTCCGTCACGTCTTTCTTTGCATTTGTTGTGTTCCCTCTTTATGTTTACGTTCTCACAGCTCACACTGTGTGTCTGCTGCAGATGTTCCTGTTCTATAGTTTCATTACTCAGTGGACAAGACTTTCCGTCTTTCCCTCTCTCTCACACACACACACACACACACACACGCAGGTGAGACAGCCACATGATGACAGCGTGGGGTCCTCGGGCCTCAGTCTCATGACTCAGCTGAGCAGCTGATGACGGGCTGGAAACTGTTATCGTCGCTGTTGTTGCTCCCTGCTGCTCTCAGCAGTCGGCGTCATCTTGTCCGACATGCGCTGCGGTGACGGACGCGATGTCCGGGCCGTGCCATAACAGCAACGCATCCTGTCCTGATTATTATTTTCTCTCATACTGCACTTGTGTGACATGCAGTCCTTAAGACTCTCATTTCCAACAAGTGTGGGATTATTATTATTATTTTTTCCCACTTTAAGAAGAAGTTTCAATTCCTAAGAGGTGGGGATTTTAGCCGCTGATGCCGATGACGCAGCTCTTCTTCTGCTTATTCAAACTAAACCATGAGTCATCTCTTCCGGTACTCCAGAGTCTTTTTGTTGCCCTAGCAGCTACTAACATTAAGTGATCGCATCGTTAGATCAGTGAAATTTAAAGAACCAAATTAGAAGTGCCATAGTGTGCGACTGATTGAATTCCCCTACTTCGGGAGATACTTCCAGAGATTATTCACAAAGGAATTTAAATGCAGAAATCTCTTGTGAAAGGTATGTTCACTTACACTGCTCAGCACTTGGGTCGGGCTCCTTTATCAAAAATCACTGCTTCAACAGCTTCTTAAATCAGTTCATAACATCCGTTACAAACACGACGCACTACGACAGACTTGTGCTGGTTTTCATCCGTGCTGACTCACACTCTGTAGGGACGTTGAAGTCAGATGCCATACTGGTGCGTTTTACTCCAAAGATATTACAAAAAAGTGATTACCTTGCTGGGGACTGAGCCTTTCTAATGACACGGTCTGGTTGTTTGGTCCAGATATACCCAGTCATCTTAACTGTAACCTAATTTGAAGTCACCGTCTGCTGTGACTCACCCGTGGAGAGGATTAGAGCCTTTTGATGGATCGTCGTCGCAGCTGTGACCCTGGGGGGCAACCGCACAACTGACACCCGTAACGCAGCATTTAAACAAGGCAGTGAACAGATCATGGAATCTGAGTGAAGAGAAACTCGCAGCACGATCATTCGGCAGAATTACAGCAGGGGTTCTCCGCCTTCAGCGCTCTGCGAAGCGAGGCAGCGCACGATCATTTGATTGGATCGATAACACAGACGTGTAAGGGTGGAGGAGTGCACGGTCCCCACAGGATGAATCGCAGTAGTTTCAATATTATTTGAATGTGTCTAAACTGAACTGAGCTGAACATTTCATGAGCAAAAACAGTGTATACAAGCTTTTATTCTTTTTTAATTATGGGCCATTTAGATGTAGGTACTGTATTTGAACATATAAGGAGCTGGGAGCATTACAGTTACATGAAGGCTGTATGGGGAGGAGGCGCACTGAGGCGCAGCGGCAGAACAGCTGCAGATGCCATGACTGCGCAGCCTCAACTTTCACAGGAAAAGGCCTTGGAGTATTTCTGCAGATTCTTTGAGCAGGTGATGGAGGCATTCGTGTTACGGTGTTTAGAGCTTTGATGAAAGCGGCACTTGAAGTTCACTTTCATCCACATGCCGCTCATCCAAGAAGAGTCAAATCCAGGCTCCTCAAGTTCTTAGATTCTCAAGTGCAGTCACGTCCGGTTTCCCTCCGTTCAGACTCTTCTTGGGTTTTACAGCATGAGCTGGTGACACGTCTAAATCTGGTGGTTCTGTGCGGCGGCCGGTGACATCCTCAGAGACCCGCAGTCCTGCCGCCACCCAGCTGTGTTTCTGTCTCTGCGTAACAAGAGCGCCGGCGCAGTGGCCGCTGGCCCGCTTCAGCCCATGTGACCCAGCGGCTACGTCACCACAGATGCTGCGATAACGCCAGCAGAAGCGTAGTTAAACACTGTGACTATCACAGGAGTACTGTATCGCTCTCGCTGGGCCCGAGGCCAGGAACAGACCCTGCACAAAGTTAACGGCACGTCTGTTTGGAGAAGGGTGATGCACAATATCTTGTTTGTCCAGAGAGGCCGTGGGGGTGCAGCGCTGCGCTGACGTTTTCATTTATTCAGCCTCATCAGCTGACACGCAGCCTTAATGAAGAGGATGAGAAACGCACTCGACTGTTTGGGGTCCTGCAGTTTGTTTTCCTGTCCCAACACTTAATTTAAATTGACAACGTTCTCCTTGTAATCTCAGCTCCGCTGCGGATGGAGTCACACGCTAGTGCATGGAACTGGACAGGCGGGATTCCTCGTGGATAACTGAACAATAACTCAACTCTAACCTACATAGCAGCCAATCTGCAAAAACATCTCCTTCACAACAGGTGAAGGAGATGACAGATGACACAGATTACACTGGGCCGACTGCCCCGGTGGCTTCCTGCGGCTGGCGTCCCGTTTCTTCCTCCAGGAAGGAAGAGGAGGGTGATTAGAAGGCCCACTGTGGTTGTCCCATGCCCTCAGCGTGGCCTTGTTTACAGTACAGACATGAAGCATTGGTGAGGACCTTTGCTGAATAATTCCCGTCTCTGCTCCGTAATGAGCTGTAATGATTCCTCCTCTCCATGCTGGCAGTGAAGCGATCTCCTTCCCTGAAGTGGCCACATTGTAAAAGCTCACTCTTCTGAGTAAATGAGGGTTTTCCCCCAAAATCCCTTAACACCCCCTCCCATGCCATCAAACAAGTGACAAGTGGTCAAACTGTCCTGGCTTTCCAAAGGAAAAAAAGTCTTTTCTCTGAAGAAAAGTCAAACTGGTCCTCAAAATAACACCACACACATAAGCACCCAGTGTAAATACTCAGTGCAGCCTGACCCAGTCACTGTGTCTGCACTCCCATGGAGCAAATAAGTAAACTTTCTCCTCTCCTCCTCCTCCTCTTCCTCTCCTCTCCCCTCTTCTCCTCACTCTCTCCCCATCTCTCCTCTCCTCCAATTCTCTCCTTTCCCCTTCCATTCCCTCCCCCTCTCCTCTCTCTCTCTTCTTTCCTCTCCTCCCCTCCCCTTCTCTCCTCTTTCCTTCCCCTCCACTTCTCTCCTCTCCCCCCACTCTCCCTTTCTCTCCTCTCCTCCTCCCCATGCCATGTTTATTGCCGCAGGGATCGGCAAGACGATGCTGGAGCTTTTCCCACCGCACTTATGGGAGCTGACACCGAGCCGTCCTCCCTCGTGTTTACAGCTCATTTAGTTTAGGGCGGCCGGGCCCCCCCTGGGATGCTTGTCTCAAAACTCCATGCGGAGCCATGAGGACAGGAAGACGCAGTCCAACTGTCATCTCCGATTATTACATGAGCTCTGATTTATCTAAAACTTAACAAAGGAAAAATAAAAACTGAGACAAAAGGGCAGAGGAGCACGATCGGATCAAGACGGAGCAACTGTGCAGTTCAGGGTCCTCAAATCAGAGAAATGGGGTGGACAATATAATAGAAACACCTCTGAGTTCAGCTGAGTGTGAATGATCAGCCTTTTAAGATTGAATATTATGTTCTTTATTATTTCAGTGCTTCAGTATCCCCACAGGCATCATCAGCGTTTTATCTCACCTCGTCGCTCATCGTTATTGCCGTGTTGGGCACCTAAGCCCCGTGGGAACGTGCCGTTTCCATAAAGGTTGTCAGTGAAAGTGAGAAGATGCTGTGCGAGCAGAGCTGCGCCGGGTTTCTGCTTTGCAGTTGTTACACAAATCTTACGACAAACAAGTCTGGCGCCATCGGGGAGCTCCACCGGGAGCCGAGTGTGTGGAAATAATGGTTAAATATACAGCTGCTGGCTCAGAAGAACAGATCCACCTGATGGAGCACCTGTCTGTCTGGAGGAGTTTTTCCTTTTTTCCCTCGGAAAATGCGCGGAGGATGGCGGGGCTTTTTCCTCTCCTGTTCCGGTGCACGCGTGAGAGGAAACATTCCCACTTTCCAAACCTGAATTTACCCTCTGCACAGGAGCACGGTGCTGAAAAACGACAGGTTGTGACCCTGAGATATGCAGCACCTGAACCAGAACCTTTTAACTTTACACTGTGGTGCTCCAATTCTCCAGTTGAAGACCCATTTTTTCATTTTTTACTCCAGTGTGCATCCGGACCTTTAAGGACATGAGCTCGCTGTCACCCGGACAGAATTGCCTCCGCCACCCCTCTTGGAAAAATCAGTCGTTTGCACATTGACTATCTTCGGGAGGCGATGACGAAGTGGGAGAGAGCAGGACAGCATGGATTTGAGAAAGTGTAGCAGCACAGCTAGATGTAAGCTGAAACTCTGCATCAGTCGTCTCTTATTTGATTTAGGTGATGTACTCTGGCAAAAAATAGCAGCGGATAAAAGTCCGAGCCGCACTACTGACTGGTAACGCACACTGCTCATATTTCATCGGCCAGACTGACACAATCAGCAAAGCATCCAGTTGCCATCAGATACGGAGGCGAGTAAGTCTGTGCAGCCGCCACCCACCACCACTGGATCTGTTCAGCCATAGTGCTGCTGTACGCTGTTTTTGAAACCTAATACCTTATCAACAATGTTAGTGTGTAAGACAAAAAATAACTCTGAAAAGATGCTGTGGGCTGCAGTTAGTTGCTAAAACTGGAGCTGATCCAGTGCAGATGTGGGGGGTTACTTCACATGAGCCTTGTCCAACGATAAGAGAAACAACTATAAAACACAGTTTATTCAATTTTGCGACCCCAGCGAGAGCATAAACAGATCCTGAATGTGATTTAAATGGTCAGGGACATGAAGTTTCAGTCCCGCTGTGTGTTCGCAGAACATGTGTACTCGTGCAGCTGAAGCCACCGTAAACAGAGGGCATGAGCGGGAGGGAATCTACCCCCCAGCCCGCTGCTGCCGTCAGTGAGAACTGTGGAGGCGGCTGCGTCCGTCCACTTCCACCCCATTCCTGTGTCGAGCCAAAGCATCCCCCACTCTCCACCGCCAACTTATCTGCGGGCCGCGAGGTATCTTGTCCCAGAGGGCTAATTCAATATCACCCCCCAGGCCTGTCCAGCGGCTCTGCAGTTACGATGAGATCATCGACTGAGTGCCATGCTGAGAGTCGGGAGTGAAAGTCGAGCAGACTGTTTCTTGGTATGCAGGTTTTTTGGGAAAATGGTTTGGATGCAAGTTGTCCAGATGTGAAATGAGCAACTCAGGGTTGCAGCATACGAGATGATGGCACAATCAGACATAAACACTGGAAACGTCTCTGGTTTGTTTGATTTTAGTCACCACTGCTCTCATTGTCGTTGTGTTACGATGATACTGTCAGACCAAAGGGTTCTGGGTAGGACAGAAATATGATGCGATGGGAGCAGGTCTCACCCTGAGGGCTTCTCATCGCAAAGTTCTTCTGTTCCCCCTGGACTTTTAAATTCCATTTCCAATCAATCGTTTTCTTTTATCCTTGGGGGACGCCCGCCTGGGACCAGAGGCCTGTTTGAGTCCCAGAAGGCGTAGACTGAAATCAGCCTCCTCCCCGACCCTTCAACATTATCGCTGAAATAACATTTTTGATAACCAAACATGCCTTTTGTGCCTTCCTGAGTGGGAACAGGTTTCTCAGGAGGAAATATAACTTTTCCAAAGCAGAATATTAACTGAACTATGCAAAGCATATTTCCATGTGTAAAACAAACAGAACCCGCTCAGGTTTACATTTTTAAAGCCCTCAGTTTGCTTATGTTTCAATTGGCAGCTTCAATGCGTGACAACATCCAGACCGCGCTGGATCGTGGGGATGTATGGCCTGTAGCGGGCAGCATGGTTACCACGACAACAGACAGCAAACTGCATCCCTACATTGGTGGGAATGTAGGTCCCTGGTGTTTGTGTCAAGCTGAGGGGTCAGTGACCTCTTTGTTTTAATTCAGGAAATAGGTTTCCTTCATGTTTACTGAAACTGGCAAATTTATTTAAAACAAAACAACAAAAAACACTGAGACGAGTGCGAGTCTCAGAGAGTCAGGCAAGCGAACACGCTGGGACTTGACCGGGTCAGTGCGGGAGGAAGGTGGATGATCGGAAAATAGATAAGAATAATCAGGCAGCTCAGAGTGTGTAAACCCCACTTCTGGTCCTCAAATAGCGCCGCAGAGGAAGTCAAATAGTTCTGATTTGGCTAATGGCACTGGGAACGTTTGACGTCACCCCCCCCCCAACGTCATCAGCAGACTCGCCACACTACAGCATCACTGACAGAGCGTCTGAGCCCTCAGTGCCTCCGTAAAGTAAACAACATGATGTTAATGAACGTCGGCACAGGATAGAGGAGGGAAAGGTCCTGACTGGGCCGAGCTGCAGTTGGCATCGTTCCTGCCCTGGCTGGTTCTCACAGGGAGTGAGGGAGGAGGGTGGGAGTGATAAGGAAAGCTACGTTGCTACCGTTCAAGCAACAACGCGGACACACCGGGGACCATCCCGACACCGAGGCTGGTCGGCATGGCGACCAGAGCGACGGACATCCCTGCAGGAATCAGGAGGAGTGAGGTCCAGACAACAGAGACTGATGGAGGAGAGCTACCATGGGGCCGACAGGGTGGGATATTTAAGGGGCTACGTCCGTGCCACATTTCCACCATCTTGCTCACTCAGTTTGAGGACCCTGGATAATGGAGCTTCTACCTGCACATTACATTTTACACATTTACAATGATTACATTATTTTACATTTTTACTTTATTTGTCCTGACTCTATGTTTCCCTTTGGGGGAAAAAATCATTTCTCTGATTATATAATCAATAATCACACAGTGTAGATCTAAAAAAAAAACACAAATATAATACAAAAAATTAAAAACGCATCAAAGGAAATGTTCCCACTGTGCTTTTTGCCAAAAGAAATGAAGTGTGGGCGTGATGACGCCCTGGGGGTCGACCCTATGATGTCAATGATGCCCTAAATGAAACCCAGTCTCAAAGCAAAAAAATAAATAAATAAATAAAATATCAATCATCAGCTTTCAAATATCAAAGATCAAGTGCAGTGCAGGAAACTGGCTACGCTGCATTTTAATGATGTCTTTAAAATCGTCTGTAACTTCTGTTTCTGTCGTGGGGTAACTGTGTGTGACCCGCTGAAGATTAGCAGTGTTTTGATTCTGATCATTCTCAGTTGAATGAGGGCAGTGAGGTCACTGGACTGCGTGAGTGAGTGTGTGTGTGTGTATGTGTGTGTGTGGCCTCGATGCGACCAACTTGTTTTGTGAAGCCTATGAGGTGTGTTGACAGGTTTGAGTATTACTGTCTTCCTGCTCCCACTGTTTGGCTGTGAACAGGAATGTTTGTCACATGGTCACACGGAAACACACAAACACACACAGGTTTGTACATCTAACAAACCCGACGTTTTAAACGTGACGACATCACTAAACACAAACCACCCAGGCTACACAAATTTGTCGTAACTGTCGCATCGCAGATAACAGACGACTTCCTGCTCCAAATCTGACCTGCAGAGACCACCGTCTGATTTCCTGTGCACACAGGAATTATTCGTTATATTTCAGGTGCATTCACTTTGGTTTTACTTCCACATAAAGTGGCCTAAATAAATCGGGCTAAATCGGGCTTTCCTCTTTACAACTTGTCTTTCCGCTCCTTCTCTTGCCCCACCGGACACTGTGCTATCGATGTAAATGCAGTTCTGGATCTCTGTGATAGACTTTGGTTGGTGTAATAAAACCAATACGGATGGTGAAAACAATCAGGCCCAAGCTGGAAGCAAACGAGTTTAACTGTTAACCCTCAGACGGCCTTATCAGGGCCTCCTGTTCCAAAAATGCCTTTGCTTCAAGGTCGGAAACTCAGTTTGGATACACAAGCGCACATGCACACACACACACACACACACACACACACACACACACACACAGAGTCTGCCTTCATAGCACTGACCCTGATGCTTCCGTTTTCTAAGACACAGGTCAGGTCTTGTTTGTGTCGTCTTCCCTCCTGGCTCCACGTTCTCAAGTGTTTCAACAATTTACCAAAAAAAAAGAAGAATTAAAGGGACATTCTATATAAAACTAACAAAGCCAGTAGTTTAATATACTGTACTGTGAATTTTCTGGATTTTTTTTTCCATACGTTAAATGCCACCTGATTGGAAACAGCTAAAGAATAAAACAAACATGCACCTCTGCACGACATCTACTGTTTTGAGACTTTATAGACATAAGTGAGAACACACCACGATTATGCCGGCGACTCAACCGGGACTCATAACTTTACTCTGATGTATAAAAGTTCTTTAAGGTTCCTCGTTGTTTTAAGGGGTTTAAATGTGCACAGCTGGAGCTGTGGTTCTTCAGAGTTTGGTTTGCTGGAAGTAAAAAGCGTGACAGTCGAAAGTCTGAGCAACAGAGCGATGCAGGAGGGAAGTGAAAGGGAGAAAAGCACATTGTAAGTGAAGGACGGCAAAAAAAACCTATTGTGTGTGTGTGTGTGTGTGTGTGTGTGTGTGTGTGTGTGTGCGCGCGTGCTGACAGCCAGCGTGACTTGTGCACAGCTGCCTTGATCTAATCTCCTCTGGCAGCAGATCAGTCGCTGTTACGTTGCACCGGACAGCACAGAACAGGTTGATATAGGCCACCATTGTGCGCGCGCACACAAACACACATTTCTTCTAATTCCTAATTACTAATAAACCCCTTGACCCTCCATCCAGCTGTGAACTGTGGCCTGAAACCTTCAGCTGCAGTGTGTCCCTGCAGAACTGCTCTTTACGTAACACCAAACCATTTTGACTTTTTTTTCCATAAACATACAGAAAGTTTTGGCAGATAAGCTCTTTAATACATGAGCGCACAGTGCGACCGACAAACAGCTGCCTGTCGAACAGATGTCGCACATATTTTACTCTCAAACGTGCTAATCCACGGATTGTTGCATATTAAAAAAAAATGATGTCGAGCGACAACAAGACGCCTTCAAGGCAGGGATGTTTGGTGTGAGTGAAACATGGACAGTCACAGAGGTGACGGGCTGGCGACAGGTGTGATGATGACACACACCGAGGTGCTGACACGCGTGTTTATTTTAAAGTGACAGCGCAGTGGGTTTGAGAGCGTGGGCGACCGCGTAGGCGAACCGCGCCGGCAAAGCATCTCAGTAAGCATCACTGCTAAACACTATTAAAAGCTCACGGGCCCATCCAGTGTTTTCTCTTCATTATTTCCATTGTGCATCGTTTATTGTTTGTTGTTTATTGGTGCATCGCCGCCCCTGACTGTCTATCAGAACCGCCGGCAGGATGTGAATCGTTCCGCCCACACGTTTGTGCAAACAAAACAGGGACACACTTGTACAAAGCAGCGTTCCATCAACAGCAATTAGACAGTAAACTTTTTGTGTATTTATTTGAGGCGGGAGGTCAGTCCGGTTCAAGAGGGCGAGACTGTGCGAGTCTGTGTGCGCTCTGCAGGTGCGTGTTGCAAGGTGGATGACACTCCTCTGTGACTGAGCATCACAAATGTTTGTCAGCCGCTGCTAACTGACGGTGCAGAGAAAGGAGGCCAAGAGGTCACACACACACACACACACACACACAACAACACCAACAGTGTGTGTGTGTGGGGGGGGGGCATCGCATGCAAACGCAGCGTGATAAATATCTGACTGATCAAACCACATTTCTGCTAACAGGGTGAAAAGATAATACAAGTGATTTTACATGTCACTCACTCACACACACACACACACACACACAGGTGGAATGGCAGCAGCAGCATGGCAGCCCTGCTGTTTTATCTCATGAGCGTGTGATCTTGACTCTTTCGACAGAGACAACAGAGCTGTTAGTAAGATAATAAATTCTTCTTTTTCTCTTTTTGTACTTCCGAGACTACCTCACACCAAGACTCTAAAGTCTGAACCGACTGTCAGAGAGTCGTATATAATCTGAAAGGTGGAGATTAGGTGGAGGTATTCAAGTTTTTCCTTTTGCTTGTTTCTCTCCTTTCCTTGTCCCCGCGTCTTTCCTTTCCCCCCTTGTGTGAAAACTTCATATACGAGTTTTCAGTATGTACATTTTCAGCACTGGACTTGTTACTGGACTGTTAACAATGGCATTGTGACTCAATCCACCAGTTCTGTTGAGACTGAATGGACTTTTACATTTTCACTCTCCTATGACTCAGTCATAGTGAAGTTCTGATTATAGTTATCTAAACTGTCGTACATCATGCGCGCACCGATGCCAAAGGAAATGTCAGCCGGAAATCATATTTTACGCTAAAAGCAGTTGCAGCTACTGAAACACCCTGAAGTAAGACGCAGTTTCTCTGTTATGAAGTTGGCAGCGGGCTGAAATATTCACAGATGATGAGTGAAGCTTCCTTAAAAGGCTGAAAAACAAAAAAGCCTCTTTACTCTCGCTCGGCGTTCAACGCTGAGACGGCTGACGCACCATTTGTTTGTTTCAATGTGGAATTCGCACAATGCAAACAAAACTTTTACGGGGGGGAGATTTGAAGGAAAAAACAGGACAATTTACCTTGAACTTGACACCTTAACCCCACCCGTGAAATCACAGCCTCAGTTATTAACTTGTGGAATGCTAACTACACAAACAGCAGGTGGATGAGCGTAACTTCAGGCTCCGACTTCTGCACCGACAGTTAACCACACAAACTTCTCTGAGCTGCGGCGGTGAGGTGCGCGGTGACGGATTAGAGTCCACTCATCAACACGGGTGTTTTCCCCCCAACAAAGAGTTCTTCGACAAGGTCGCCGCAGAAATGACCTCACGTTGCCTTCACGTGTGCGTTTGCTCACATTTGGTGCGTGGCGCCAGGTCGGCTCTGTCCAAAGTCACTGTTCCACACCAGTGACCGTCACATTATCACAGGCTGAGGCCGTTTCCTTCCCAGATCCGTATTCGTCGCGTGCTGACAGATGCCTCTTCCTCAGAGTTTTAGCCAGGAAGCTAACACTGACTCAACGTGCCCGGATTTTAAAACGATGCTCCGCTTTAGTCATGTGGGAGTTTCCACTGTTCAGTCAGCCTCTCTAAAGAGACCCGCTCAGGGACTGGGGCATCATGGGGCTTCAGTTTTGTCACAGACACGTCTGCCGGGTCATGTGTTTATTTATTTTATTATAGAGAGCTGAATTTTTGCCATTAAATGTATGAGGCATGGTCATGCTCCCTGCTGGATGAACCCTTAAAATTGTTATGTCCAAAATTCTTCAAATTAGTTCCACTTGTCAATCATGATTTTGCACAAAAATGTAAGGACCATATTACAGCTGTAATTTCTGTAATTATGGGACTTTAGTGAACATGTGTCATGTGCGGTGGTTATTCATGGTCCACAGAGGATGAGTCTTTTCTACGTTTCAATAAAAGCTGAAAACCCAGCTGTTCCTCAAATCTCTTGATTTTTAAAAAGGAATGAAAAGAAGCTGAAACGTACACAAACTCTGGAGAGAGGCGGCTCCTGGTGCTTAGAGCATATTTAAGCAGAAGGATTGGAAGCACATGTGGCGTCCCATCAGCCATATGCAAAAATATCAAGGCGGTCCAAGATGTATAAACAGAAGCTGAGCTGGGGTGGAAACAGAAACTGATCTCCCACCCTCATGTATATCCAGGTTGTGTTTATGTGAAGGCTTACATAATGCTTATCATACGTCCTGGACTCGGTGCCCCCTTGCAAGGTCGTTTTGTGCCTGTCAGCACGTCCTGTGCGTTATCACACCGCATCTTAGAAAGCTCGGCGCATGAATGTCACCCAGATGAACTCACGCTCATTCACTGCGCTCGCTACGTCAGTCCATCCATCATCTTCTTTTCTTTCGCACATTTCCCCGGTCGGGGCAGCAGAATTCAATCTATGAGAAGAAAATGGGTTTGGCTGTGTGTGTTGAGGGTGTGTTCATTCCACTTTTTTCCCGGGGGTGGAGGGGGTGGAGGCTTTGTTTTCAACGCACACGAGATTCCACTCACTTCAAATAACAAAACCAAACACCACGACAAGAAGTGTGTATGTTGAACGTGGACGAGATGCAGAGCGTAGTAAATAAATGCAGGAAATGAGTTTTATGGCTGCGGTGTGAGGAGAGCTCTGATGAGCGAGGACAAACTGCATTCTTGATGGATTTCTGTTTCTTGTCCTGCATTCCTGGCTGGTCGGAGCAGTGCAGAACATAAATTACCACACAAAGGAGCATCATGTTGAGTTGGTGCATCGACCCCAGTTGTTACGAACTCCTGCTGCATAAATTAAAACAGTTCAAACCCCCCAAAAACTTCCATTTTAAATTCTACACTACACAGCAGCAAAATATGTATAAAATGATGAACAAGAGAGCTGCGTTTCATTTGTTTGAACAGGGTTTGAATAACTGCATCAAATTATTATATTTCATTTTATGCATTAAATAGCTAAATCTGCTACAGAGCCATTGTATATCATTCTTTCCTACTTTTACATTTTTAATCTGTCCCCTTTACTTTTGAATGCAGCTTTTTTAGCATTAGTGTGCATAATAATAATAATAAGAAGAAAAAAAAACTACCTTTTTGTCTTTTTGTAGGACAAGGGAAGCATCAGAATTTAAAAGTCTCTCTCTCTGTCTCCTGCAGATCTTTGGACGTTCAGAGTAAACGGATGGCCTGTCAGCTCCAAAGTGCTGAAGCCCTGTAAAGTCATTCCTGTGTTTTAGTGCGAGCATCCCAGAGGAGTTTTGTGTGTCACCTGGACCTTGAGACACACACCCACACACAAACACAAAAACACACAATGATGTTCAGCCTCTCCCTCTCACAGGAGCCCTGGCAGACCTCTAATCTCTAAAAGATTGATGAGGTCCTGTCCAGGCGCAGGAGGCCTGGCACAGCGTCGATAAGGCAGCTTTCGTTTCAGCACATTTTATCCCTCGCTCCCTCCTTTCTTCTCCTGTTTTTCTACACACCGAGGGGCACGGGGGGGTGGCGGCGTTCAAGCACGTGCGAGAGAGAGGACGATGACACGCCAAGGCCCTCGGCATGAGGAGGACGGTGTTTTGAGGAAATGAAACCATGAAAAGCTCCAGAGATGATCGCTCTGTTTTCCTCTGTCGCCATCTCATCTGGGACGGCCGTGCAGTAGCCGAGCAGGACGCCGGGGTCGGCATGTCACTGTCAAACTGCCGGAGCTGGAGCACAGCGAAACTACAGAGAGACGCACGGAGCTGAGAGCAGCTGGACACCCATCACACACCTGCGCACACACACACATACACAATCCCCCACTCAGAGCGTTCCACACAGGACAATGTGCAACATCTCGTTCTGTGATGTGGACAGTAAGGTGGACCTGTTCTTCCAGCCCACGCTCTACATCATAGTCATCGTTCTGGGGCTGCCCACCAACTGCATGGCCCTGTGGGCTGCCTACATGCAGGTGAGGACCACACACGAGCGCGCACACACTGCCACCGGTAGTAGCCGGTAAAATGTTAACTGATTTCAAACTGACTGGGCGGGGAGATTAATAGAATATATATAAAAGATGAAACACTGTGCTGACGCCCCAACAAGCAGCTTCCAGAAGTGAGGTTAACTCTGAGCTGCTGCGCGTGTGGGCTGGCTGCTCACTCAACAAAGTTTTGTTTTCTGTATATTAATTACACTCGTGTAAGTGTACATAAGTGAGTATGTAAGTTACGTAAGTAATTACAGTGGCTGCATAGTCACTTTCCAGGTCACATGTTAACCTGCTGCACGCGGTCACTCCCATAAAGCACCACTGTTTCCCACACACTGTCAGTTTGCTTTGGCAGCAGGAGGGTTCGCTACTGACTTTTCATTCAAGCGGAGCTGACAAACTCATATTTTGTACAAGCACAAGCCCCGTTAAACGTGAGTGACGTTTCTGCGTCAGATAATTACTTGGCTCTGGCCATGCCAGCATCAAGACGTTTGTGCAGCCAGTTCAGCTTGTTCCAACACAAACACACACTCTGACTCAGGGGCATCGGGGCAGTTTGGTTACTGCATTTACCAAAACTCCAACATGCCTTTGGATCGCTGAGAACCGGAAACCGACTTCATTTACGAGAACACCTGAACCGACTCCAAAACATGAAAATACTTGGTACCGACATTATTATCAATGCTAAAACAAAGCTGTCTCCAAATAGCTGGATTTCAATGCACGTGCCGACTAATCATTAGAAAAGCTTAATGGAAGTGGATACTACTGGCTCCAAAATGAACCCTCTTAACATTCACCTATCATTGCACATGCAAGTTGTTGTATATTTCTTCATCCATCATCATCTCCCCCACCCCCCCACCCTCCCCTCCAGGTGCGCCAGCGCAACGAACTTGGCATCTACCTGATCAACCTGTCGGTGGCCGACCTCCTCTACATCACCACTCTTCCTCTGTGGATCGACTACTTCCTGCAGCACGATGACTGGATCCACGGTCAGGAGAGCTGCAAGCTTTTCGGCTTCATCTTCTACACCAACATCTACGTCAGCATCGCCTTCCTCTGCTGCATATCGCTGGACAGATACCTAGCTGTGGCGTACCCACTGCGCTTCGCCAAGGTTCGGAGAATCAAAACAGGTATGTAGGGCTAATGACTTAGACACTGAAATAATTCCACGTACAAAAAACCCTGATGTGATTGCTTTCTGACAGATCGATCTGACTTAAATTAGCTTTCCAATCATGCAAATCTGCACTTTTAAAATCAGGCATTTGGTACTTCAAGCGCCATCCTGTTTTCACATGAGTCAGATATTGCATTTGATGATCAGTTCCCCAAATGGTGCTACTGCCAAGGCCAGAGGGGATGTGTGTCTTCACGTCTGCCAAATTTGACAGGAAATTCACTTTGTGCAGAGATGAGATCACTCCCATGTCAAAAGAAGTTTATATATATATATATATATAAATAACTACTTAAATGAGGATGTCTGCTGAAGTCATTAATCTTAATAGAAATCTAATGATACGTGCCTTGTCCCCAGTTTGAAAACAAGGTACCAGACTAAATTTTCTAGAAATACAAAATGATGAATTTGGTTTTTTACTTTAGGTGGAAACTGGATGACAGTGAGACTCCATTTCATAAACTACTATATTTTCATGTTTTTTTAGGCTGGTTGACGTTACTACGAACTCTAATGTTTCTCTCTCTTGTCCTGAACTTCCTGCAGCCATTCTGGTGAGCGCCATGGTGTGGATCATTGAGATCGTAGCAAACTCTGCTCCTCTCTTCCACGACGAGCTCTTTCAGGATCGGTTCAACCACACCTTCTGCTTTGAGAAGTATCCCATGCAGGACTGGGTGGCAGGGATGAACCTCTATAGGACATTTCTGGGCTTCCTTGCGCCCTGGACAGCCATGCTGGTTGCCTACCGTGGGATCTTGGTGGCGGTGCGCTGCAATGTCTCAACCGAGCGCCAGGAAAAGGCCAAAATTCAGCGTTTGGCGTTGAGTTTGATTCTCATCGTTTTGCTCTGCTTTGGACCATACCACATTCTCCTCTTGGTGCGGAGTGTCATGTTTCTGAGGAAGCCATGTGACTGTGGCTCCGAGGAGAGCTTGTTTGCGGCGTATCACGTATCGCTGGCACTGACGAGCCTGAACTGTGTCGCCGACCCCATTTTGTACTGTTTCGTCAATGAGGGGGCCAGGCACGACGTCGGCCGAGCCCTCTCGGCGTTGCTGTCTGCGGCCTGCCACAAGGGCTCCTGTTCCTCACCGTCGCACGCCGACATACTGAACGCTGGTTCCGTTACCATGGAAACACCACTATCAGCAAAGAAGCAGCCTTGCGTGTACGCTGAGGGCAGCAAGACGACCAACTACAAGACAGAGCTGGTGGCTCTGAAGGAAGAGTGTCTACAAATGACCATCCTCGGTGTTAGGAAGTGACTTCTACCAGGAACATCCGGTAGCAGGTCCAAACTGTTCAGGTTAGCAGAGGAGGAAGCTCCTGACCCATCTGATTTCTCCTGGTCATCGCAGGCTGAAATCAGATACTCTCGTGGCTGTAGATCCTCGGGGTAAAAGTTTCCACTCAATGGCACTTTAACAAGTCAGAACGGGAATGGGACTGATGGAGTAAACAACCTGTGGCCATGGAGTGAGTGAAATGCCCACACAATTAATGAGGATTGGTCATGTGCACATCCACAGAGCCTCAGTGGGATAGATGCTGGGGGTACAATACCAAGAGGGACCCCCACAGTAGAGATGCTTCCACACAGGAAGTAAATTACTGGGTGAAGGACAAATAGAACTGATCTTTGCAATGAGAGGAGGCAAAAAATGTCAAGCTTGGCCTGAGTGTAGCCAATGAAGACAGTTCACATCGTAAACCAGTCAAGTTTATCTTTTGTATGGTGGCCATTTTAAGATAAAAGGCTCAGTTCTATGTTTTGGTTCAACTTTCATTGCTTCAAGCTGTGTGCCAGCTTCCACACAGCTGTACTGCATGCCAATGTTATCATGTTAAAATGTAATTGCTAATTCCAGAGTGCAGCTCAGGCTGCCGAGGAATGAGAAAGTTTGGTTTGCCTGTGACGCTATGTGAAAGTCAGGAGCTCACCAAAGTCCATAGGATTCAGCCTCAGTGGACCAGGAATGTCTGCACCAAACTTCATGCCAATCCATCTGGTAGACATTGAGCTAGTTCTATCTGGACAAAGTGCTGAAGCAACAGACCAACAGACCGGCTAATCACGCTACTGCCATGTCAGTGGCTACTGATGCTTTTATCAAACGCAATTTGATAACCTGACTATATGGACAATTTATCACTGCACCAGGAGTCATTCACGCCTAAGAGGACATGCTTGAATATTTAAGTGAAATTATTTAAACAGACAACCCTCTGCACGTGCAAGGAGACACCTTTGGATTCAGACTGTTCGGGCACCCACCTGGACAAAGGACAAATTTGGGGTGACTGGGATTTGACACCCAAATGTATGAAAGAAGAGCAGAAGGGTAATGAAAAAAGATTGTAGATTACTGGTCAAAAACATTTGTACTGCTTGTTGGATATGTCTTTACCATTTCATTTGATTTTGTTTATTGTTATTCATTGAAGGAAATAATGAAGCCTCATTAAGTACCTCAGCTTATTAACTGTGACAGAATGAAGGCTTAGAGTAGAAGTGTGTTTTCTTCTTTAATGTGAGCCATGTTTTTGCTTTTCTTACATTCTTTTTTTTTTACTACAGAGAGCAAAAAATTATCAGAACTCAGTTCACTGAGATAATGCAGAAAATCTTTAAACAAAAGGCCTCAGCTCACAATGGAAGTCGTAAATAATTGTTCAAGGGGACCTATTATGCTTTTCCTCATTTTATGTCTCACCTATGAAGTTCAAATGCAGATGTACATATTAAAGTCAAAGTTTTGAATAATGCAGTATGTAAAAGTATTTCCCATAAGACCAAAGCTCTAAATGCTTTGTCCCAAAGGTTTTTTCTACCTCAGCTCATCACAGATTTCTTTATATCTTCGTCCGCTCCAAGCACTGCTCGTTCTCCCGTACCACAGTCTGCTGAAGTAGTATTATTGGCGTTTAATGTACTCCAGTGAATATATAACCAATGATGCAGATTTCGCTGTATAGTTACTGGTGACAGCTAGATATTTTAGCACATTAGCACAGAGACTAAATCCAGTGGGTGGAATAAATCCAGAGACGCGCTGCTGTAATCTTGATGATGCAAATGTTCACACTCGTGCCGTCTACTCTCGCGTTATGGATCAGATTCTGGCTCCAACGCGTACTAATGAATCTGAGAAGTCGCTGTGTCCAGCCAATTTTTTCTGCTACAGTGTCTTAGTCACCGTTTTACAGTTTGGGCTCAGTGCCTCCACACCAGGCGGTCAGAGGCTGACCCAGGGGGGCTGCAGTACAGGCAGTTTGAGATAAAGAAAGACTTTTTTTGAACAGTGAATCAGGAAGAGCTTCCTTGTAGAGTCCCAGAATAAAAATATAGAGCTGGAAATGAGCATAATAGGTCCCCTCTTTAAGTACGGGGACTTCCATGCTGGTTTCCCCTAAAATGGCAAGACTTGTACATTCCTCCCTGATTTGCTGGCTGCTAACATTGTTTGTCATATTAGGGAAACAAATTAGAGAAATATTTAACTCTGATGTCAAAGGTTGTGCTGAGGAAAATTAAGAAATACTGTACTAGATATTAATATAGAAATTATGAGAGTCTGTGGCAACATTCAAAACATAATGATTTACTTCCAAATAACTAAACTAAAAAACGTGCAGCATGCGTTGCTCTCTGTTTGTATGTGAAGCTGATTGTTCTTAATGTAAATATTACTGATCATTTTAACCACCAGTGCTGGTTTTGCTGCCATATTTTGCCATACGTTGACTGCTTTCTGAAGTCATGATGCTAAGTAAAATTTGTTGAAAAATGTTCATGTGCTGCATATATTTACCATGATTTGATTTAAAACCGACTTTCCTTTTTCTAATTGGCAGCTTTTTCTTCTTTTTTTCCAAGAGCGACAAAACAGCTTTTTTCTTAGCATTAACAGCCGTGATCCCAAAATCCCAAAAAGCGACTTCTCCAACAGAGCATTAAATACTGTACACAGAAGAAAGAATAAATACTCACTTTGAAATAAAAACGCAGACTGGACACGTCAGCTTCATCCTTAACTGTTGTCTTTTGCAATCAAACATTTGAGCAGTGCATCTGTTCACATTACGGGATGTCTGGGATGTTAAGAAATACAGCAGTGGCATTTAGACTTTGTGTGTGTGCAGTATTGTGGCTCACATAACTCCCGTCAAACCCGGTGATGTCTTGGTGATGGAGGAGCGTCCATGTTGCTGCTCCCCTCTACATCAACATTAGAAGGATGTGTCTAATTGATTTCAGCAGCAACACTCTTTTTGTGTCATGTTGCCTTGGCCCGAGCGTTGCCGCGCTCAGTGCTGTGCTGTTGAGGTTCGCCAGGTTCGTCGCTGCTCGGTGTACCACTGCTTTTGTTGTGCGTCTGTACGTCTGTCTCACAGGAGGTACCAGGCTTCGTAATGTGCATTAGTCGATCGACGGTGTCGGTGAGAAATAAATTATGCATATGAAACTTTTCATCCACCTTTGTCTTTGTTTCTTTGTTTTGCATTTACGAGCTGGAAAAAAGCTGCAGCAGGACAGAGGAAAGCTTTTTAACTGGAAATGAATTGAAGCTGGCGAGAGTGTTTGTTTATCCTTCCATTCTGTTGTTTGTCTCTTATCCATTTGGATTTTCTTTTTGTTTCTCTGCCATCTCCCCCATCAGGTATTAAAACACCGTACACACCTTGTCGCTTTCATTTCTGAGCTGTGGGAACGCAGCAGCATCCGTAAAAAGAAGTCAGACACACAATCATGCAACTTTTAAACAAACAGCCAACTGCTAAGCTCTTTGGAAAGTAAAACAAAGGCAAACAGTAACGTTATCGCCCAAGCTGTAAATGTCCGGGACGTCCAACAATGTTAGGGAGGTGTCCGAAATACAGAGTTCAACAATCACACAGGGAGAGGACAGGTGTGAAAGGCCAGGTTTCAACATCTCTTCACACAAGCACTTGTAACATCAGAGCAATGGCAGGCTAATTCACTCCCCTTCTGATGCGGCATCTTTTTGGCTTTAGATGAGGTTGGACAACTGCAACCTTTGTCTGAAGCTAAAGCAGAACAGAATTATATCAGAGGAGCAGCACATAGCAAACTGCGTGCATGTAGCACTCAGTAGCAGACTGCAACTCGAATCCAAGCCAAGACACAGAGGTGAAACTCGGATCACAGAGTTTGGACCAAGAATATTCCTGCAACGCTGCAAGAAACAGATCGCTGTACTGACCGGCACAACAAAGTCACCTACTTCACTTTGTCCTCTTCCAGACTCCCTGAGTGCTACAGCCGCTGAACTGACCTGAAGGACAGGGATCTGTGCATGTGTGTGTTTGTGTGTGTGTGTGTGTGACTTATCTGCATGCACTTCGATGTGTGCACTGTGTGTCCTTTCTGTCGTTACCCCGCACATCAGAAGGAACCCTATATTTACGACTTGTCCTGGTGGGGGGGGACACATTCGCGCTGTGTTATACAAGAGAGGACGTGTGTGTGTGTGTGTGTGGGGGGGCTACAAAGAAAAGTAATGCAAAGTAGGTGAATGAGCGTACTGTGTCTGTGAAGGTAGAACTGCACGTGTGCGCGCTTTCCTTGTGTGTTCCACTGTGCACGATTTCCTCCGCACACATGCCTTCATGTTCTTGACAGGAGATAAAGGACATAACTCTCTCTCTCTCTGTGTGTGTGTGAGGGAACATTGTCTCTCGCCCTCCATGCTTCACTGCTCACCTCTGCTATCGGTCTATATATAGCAGCTCACCAGAGGCCACGCTGTCATTACCAACAGCTCACCAGATTATGAGGGTGATTTATCACCAGGTAAGGATACAGAAACACCTGCGGGGCCTAAAGGATGGCGGTGCTGATATTACTGCGAGATGTTCAGATTTATTTCTGGCCTGAGCTCAGTTCAGCCACGCAGGTAAAACTGGAGCTTTACATCGCTGAGTTCTGTGAAGCTGGTTGCAACTAAAATGGGACGCACAGAGGCCGGAGTGACTTTTCGCACAATTAATTCAGTTTGAACAATTAAAACCTGACCCAGTTAGAGTAAAGGAGTTCATAGACCCATTATTCACAAAACTAATCATCAGCTATTTTGATAATTGAATAAGCAGTCATTTCGTCTTTTTTGGTTGCAGCTACTGGTGAATGTGATGCTTTGTACATCTACATCTGATTTCGCCCCCATGTGAAAGTGGGTTTGCTCATATGGTGGCGTCAGAAGAATCTGCCAAGAACACTCAAGTGCCTCGCATAAAAATATTTTCAACCTTAAATAAATCCTCCATGCAACAACATGCATACAATTTCTACCATATGCTATATAAGTCTGCGTATGCTGCTTCTTCCTCCTATGACTGTGACCAATGTGACCCAGAATCCATTTTAAGATGCATGTTATAATCTCATTAGGAACTCATTCAGCTGCATTTCCATCCTGGCAGAGGAAGCGGGTCACCAGCCACCGAGCAGGCCCAGACAAATGTGCGGCACAATGAAAACAGACTCGCGACGCTCCTGGATGCGCACTGCGCAGGGTGAACTGTGCAGGAGTCGTGCATCTTCTCAAACGTCACCGTGTCATTGTAAGAGGCATTCAAGGCCCCTGTGGGCCGTCAGAGAATTTTAAGCTTTAATAGGCCGGGGAAGAAAAAAAGCAGCGTGTGTGAAATCAGCAGAGAATCACCAGTCTTAAGGTTTTATCAGATGACAGGCATAAAATATGGAGAAAAACTGATGGTGAGTTCAAACTCAATTTATGATGGTCCTGACGTGTCCTAGTATGCTGATAAATCTATATATACATGATATCTAAATATCCATCTTAATCTAAATATCTCATTTTTTACATTGTGAAATTTTATCAAAAGTGCAGAGAGAAAGAAACCAGAAGTGTCTTGCCACACATCAAGTAAAATGCAGAGTAGTCATTGTTAAGTCAAGGAGGGATTTAGACGTGGGAAGATAAATGACTTGCTGTGATTATGGTCACAGTAATAATGTGGGCAGCACTTCCTGCTTTGTCCATGAGTGTGTGCGGATACACTGCGCCAGTTCGTAGCATTTCAATCAACCCATATTTATTCAAATGATTCACGGGCTTATTATTCATATCCAGAGCGCGCTGCTCATTTGAAACACAAATTCACGGCGACTGAATCACACGGAGCCGTTGGGTCGTGGATATGGATTCATAGTAAGTTGAAAAAGGGTCAGAGACAGAATTGCAAATGGCCATCCATAATTCATGTGCTCTGAGATCTGCATGAATGAGGGAATCTACTGCCAACGCTTGCGTCTCGATTTAGCTGCGTGTTTACATCACATTTAGCTAACACACTAACCCAGAGCGACGTAGAGCGGAAGCTCTTCGCGGTGTTAAACAGTGTTTATGTCGTGCAAACGTTCCCCTCACGCAGCTCGTTCAGCCACTGCTTTAATATTTCAATGCGGTTCCCCCCCATCACTCTCAGCTGTTAAACACAGTTGCTGTGGTCGCTGAGGAGAGACTGAAGTTCACAAAAGAATCAAGCAAGCAGCTAAAGTTGGAAACAACCAGCACCCAAGGGTCAGACCCCTCAGCCCCCCACTGACAGAACTGTTTGGCTGCCAGACTTCACATTAACCAGATTAAGTGATATGAAAAGTTATCAATCAAGTGATCAGTAACCCAGAAGCAATGCCTCTTAAAGGATGTAATCACTTTGTGTGTGATGGCGTCCCCGATCATCATCAGGAGCAACGAGGACAACAGCAAAGACAGAAAGTATCACTATATTTGAGACAACAGGAGTGATTGTGCGTGAACAGTACGCATGCACCAGAATGTGTGTAATTGTGCATGTGCAGACACAGCACACCCATACGCACTCGCCTGTGCGCTTTATCGTGTGTTGTTATTCGATAAGATAAGAGGCGAAGGGGAAACGAAACAATGGCCGTTTCTGCTGGAGCTTCATGAAGTCACAACGTTCTGAGGTCTGACTCACGTCTGCCGCTGAGCGTCAGTCATCGTCTCCTCCGCCGCCGCCGCCTCAACAATGAACCTGAGGGAGAGCGTTAACACACATCAAGATACGCACCTGTGTACACAGTGTTGGCCGGACATACAAAGTAAAAAGTATGACTGAGATATGCTGTTCAAATTTTAGGATAAAGGGAATAAACGCTGAAACAGAGACCAACTGCAACAGTTTCATATAGAAAATGTCAGTACATGAGAATAAAGACACTATTCCACCGTGATGCTGTTGGAAGTTTTAAGCAGCTTTTTAAAACGTGGATTCCTCTTGGTCCGGCACATCATCTATCTGCAAGTGCTTCACATTGGAGAGGAAATTCTCAGAGTTTCTCACTGTGCCTCAGATTTCTGCTGAGTGAGAATCAACCCCATCTTTATGCGAGTAAGAATGAAATCATTGTTTCTTAATGTTCGCGATGTGGCTTCTCGTGACATTGTTGTGTCATTATCTCATGACCCAGTGACCTGGAAAACATATTTGACAGCACATGATTCTGCAATATACCAGCACTGTCTTCCTGTTAAATGGGAGAATGAGAACAGTTGAAAAATTGAAATGGGCCTTGTTAGTGTTGTATATGTAATTGATATGCGTGTAGTCTGCTCGTGTTACAGCATATCACATTTCACATGAACCGCAGGGAAATACTGCAAGTGACACGGATCCACGTTCTTTCAAACGGAGGGAGGTTGCACGAGGCTACAAAGTGACAGATGTTATGATGTGGGTAAATAAATGTGGCTCTTCTCCTTTCGTAAGGGAAGAGCAAGTATATCCCAAGCTGTAGGAAAGTAGAAAAAAGAAAACATTGAAGCACCTTTCCTTATCACCTAGATACTTCTGGATCCCCCCCCACAAAAAAAAGTGTAGCCACGTCTGGACATCACAACATTTTTCCAGCCACATGTCCCGAGGAAAGTCACAGAGAAGCCTGTCAGTCTGTCCGACCTCCAGTCAAAGGACAAACAACAGATCAACAATCAGAAATTAAACACACCTGCAGCATCTCCAGCTTGTCAGGTGGAATATTTACAGGAAGAGGCTCGTAGGATCATAGTCTGAAAGGGACAAGTTGAACTACACGTTTGATGTCTGATTACTTTTTTTCCAACTTAAGATGCTGCACAGTGGAAAGAGGCCTTGTAGAAATCTTTTATTTGGGCAAAAGACAAATAAAAGTTGCAGTTTTTTGAACAGTTTTAGTTGAATTGTTGTTTGGTAATATGTGTCTGCTGCATCTATCGGTGATGCTTTTGCTTTGCTTCTTTCCGGTTGTTGAGGGTTGAGGGTTGTTGGGTTTGACTATTGACCAAATGGATCGTTGTGGTTTATTGAAACCTGAGTCTTATCAATGTATTTATGACCCATGAGTCTGCACTGTCAGACAAATTTTTAGTAGCAAGAGTGTCTCTACAATTTTTGGTGACTATTACAGAACGACACAATGGATGACATACAACATTTAATAAATATCTTCTCTGCTCTTTGGGCAAATACTTTTGTTTGGTTAAGTATGCTTTTATCGCCACACTTAATTCAGTGCAAGAATAAACAAAGTATTTCCAGTTAAATAAGAGATCATCTGCAACGGCTTGGTCCAACTTATTTTAACACGCAACTGTGTTTATTTCCTGAATCCATTCCGCAGCCCAGTGATCCATCACAATGACGACACGTAAACAATGGGGCTGGATGTCAATAAAAATAACAAAGCATTCGGTTCTGTTGATAAGTAATGTAAACCGACACACTTTAGTGACTTCATAAGAATTTTTAAAGTTCAAGGATCCAACATTTTTTTGAAGCGTTGTATAAGTGTCCCTCTGCTGCCAGCGGGTCCGACCATTAGCAGCCGTGACCCAGTAGCTTCAGTTATCTGAGTTCACTTGTAATGTGTCCGACACCCTCGCTAACCCCTGCAGATGTTTCCCGACAGTTCACTGAGCCGGTGGTCCGTTCCCGCGTGTGAAACTTCTTCTGATTGGTCGGCTTAAAGAGGAAATAAGAAGATGAGCCCCGAAGCGTAAAGCCAGCCTACTTCCTGTTAGCAGATAGTCCCCACGGTGGTGACAGAGGGAGTCCAGCTGTGTCATTAAGGGGGCTGTGAATTTTGAAGGAGTATGGGCTGAGATTAGAGACTGGGCCCAGACTGGAACTGGGACTGGAGACTGTGATATAGATTAAGACTGGAGACAGAGGTCTAGACACTGATAGATGCTCTGACCCTTGAGATTTAGGTCCAAACTGTGATATGACTGGGATTGGAAGTAGTTCTGGAGTTAAGAGTGGGATTTTGACCTTGTCTTGAAGTTAGGAGTAGTTCAGGGATGTAGATCAGTGGCATCAGGACCGGTCCTCTTGTGCCAGCAACATGCCTGTTCATTCAGCATCTCGCTGAGAGGATGATCCAACGTGGTTGCAACAGCTCCAACCTGCACATGTATGAGGTGGTGTTGGCTGAAGCCTGCCTGCTCTGCTCTTTAGAAATTCATTATGATACAGATGAGATATGCAGTATAGCACGGAGCCTCTGAGTTTAGTGTTCCCCCCAGAACAGTTTCTGAGCTGTGCAGTCATTTTCCCATGGCAGTCAGATACACAGGAAATATCAAGTATTGTATAACCGAGCTGGTCATGACTATACGCACACTTCTTCCAGGAAGGAGCGTTCGGTGATGAGGATTACTTTTAGTCACTTCCAGGTTTACTAACAGAAAGTCATGAATGCATTAATTAGTTTCACAGCTGGTGAATGTTTCTTCCCAGGCTTCACAGCCAGTTACGGGAATACTGCAACATCAGGGAATTTCCATTATTTGGTCCTGTCTGCGTCAAGTGTGAAGATGGATTCAGGCTGTTTTTTGCCTATTTTAGCATCCAAGACTGGAGACAGGGGAAACAGGAGGGCAGGTTTTGTCAGGGTCTGAGCATCCTGTCTGGAGTGCGTCAACTGTCTTTGGGTGCCTTTAGTCTTTAGAAAGATTGATTCATAAACATAAAATACAAGGTACAGATATTTCCAGGCAGGAGTGGAGGGAACCCCCCAGATGCTTTGAGAAGGTTCAGCAGGAACAGCGTAAACCAGTTGGCACCGAGGAGAACGTCCAGTAAACGGCATCAGCTTGAGAAAACAAACAGCCTGAATCCTCCGCGACGGAGACGGGCAGAGATTTCCTCCCATATGCTATTTACAAACACAGTTTCCCTTTTCTGCTGCGGCCAGGGCATCGGCCGTTCGCCTCTTTGGTTTATTTTCTATTCAGAATTATCTAATCACTAAACCAATAACCAGCCCTATTTTCAGCAAGTGATATAATTATCTTGTTTGGCCAATGAAGCGTTACGCTCTCATGTTTCTGGATGCAAAGGCTCAGAACTGTCACCGGCCTTCATTTCAACTTTCAGGACTAATAAGTAGAATAAGGTTTGGTAGGTTTGGCTCATTCTCACCTGAAATTCATTTACTGTGATTCATGAACATTGCACAACGCTCCCGCATATTGTTGTGAACAATCCCATAAATTAATACTAATTTTAAAAAATACATAAAGTGCAGAAGTTTGTAAAAAAAAAAGAGGCTAAAGGTTTAAACAGGTAAACAGGAGAGACCGCTCTATGTTTCTCCACCAACACAGTAAACTTTCTGATGTTGCAGCACGACCGTGCGAGGAGATGATCGTGAAACTCCTCCATCAAACTTCGTCGTGACAATGCACTCATGAGTGCAACTGAGTGGAGGCAGCAGACTCTCGGCTCCATGTTGGACAAACACATGTTTTGTTCTCCCCGCGAAGAACCAATGAGAGGGAACTTTCTCACGGTACCCAGACTAGGCCGATACAGAAAAAACAAACTGGTGCGGTAAAAGAATATCATCTACGTGACCATGGTGTTTACCTTCCCTCTCCCAAGATGGCTGACAGCTGCACGAGCAGCATTTATGTAAGGGCATCATAGGGGTCAGATTACAGGAGAATGCCAACTGTAATCCCATTACTCTGTCAGATTTCAAATGTGAGTGAATGAGATGTTCCCATTCACTCAGAATTGTTTAATTGGGGAGTAAAGTGGGATGAGAAGGTGATTAATCAGACTGTGATACTAACTCAAATTACAGTTTTACCAAATCATCAAATTCAATCCCAAATGCTATGGTCATAATTGTAAATTAGATTTTTCCATCAGATATTCTGATGGAATAAACCAGCAGGATCCTTATTTGTTAGGACTCCTGCACATTGAGCACCACAGCTGCTGACTTTTCTGATTTGGTTACAGGACGTATTTAATCTTGGACAACAGCGCCATCCAGTGCGTGAAGAGAAGATTACGACTTGAGGTTCAATCAGCAGGAGTTTGGATTATGTATAGATTGTCGAGGAGTGTGGAAAACAGTAGGTGTGACATTAATATGAGCCGCTGTACTGCAGTATTAATAATGAGCACAGTAACACCTATTTCAATAAAATGCTCTGTGTCGTGCAGTCTTCAGAAAGGTCGACTGCTGGTTCCAAATACTACACTTCTACTAAACGGTGACAAATCAAACCAAAACCAGGTGGAATACTACTGCATTAAAAAAAACAGCACATAATAGTGGATGCTTCGCATGGCGGCAGGACAAGTGGCTGCATTCAGCGGCAGTAGATCCTCTGTACAATGATCCTGCTGCTTGCTAACACAAAACTCTGCTCACTTCTCCAGACCTCTTTGCTATGTAAAGGCTTTTTCTGTTTTCTCTGATGGAGTCCTGAGGTGCTGCACAGCTGTGTGGATACAGACAGCAGCTCTGGTGTCACCTCCGGCTGCAGGGCAACTAATGTCGGTGCTGAACAAAGGAGCTCGTGTCAACTTTATCAGCTGCTCTCAAGGCATGGGGGGGACAGGTCATATTTTTAATATGGAAAGCTGTTCTATTCTCTCTCATCTCACTGGGAGCTGTTGTTACCTGCCGCGTTGCTTCCTGCCATCATCTGTCAAGTGAAACCACCTGAATCCTCGGCTGCCGCGGTTCACCGGCCTGTGCGTGTTCGATCGTATCTGCTGGACACGAGGGGAAATAAATTCATATGGGGGGTCTTCTCCGACTCCATTATCTCCCTCTCTTTTATGCTCTCACATGTTCTCAAACAGTGCAATTATGTTTTTGACACTTCATCCAGAGTGACTGAAAAAGATTGGAGCAGCATGTCGCAGTTCACTGATCATTACAGCATTACATTAACAGTTTGAGAGGGTCAAGGGGTCAAAGTGTAGATCGGTGGGATCCCAGGAATGACTGTGTACAGGACAGGAGATAGTGGAGGACAACCTATCTCTCTCTCTCTCTCTCTCTCTCACACACACACACACACACACACACACACAGCATTTTAAAGGATGCTTGCTCAGAATGGTGTGGATTTATGGGGAAGCTCATAAACCTCCACCAGAGGTGTTGGAATGATGGGTTTTCACCCAGCTACCCCCCCAACCCCTGCTGCCATCACCATCTGTGCAAAATTAACAAAACACTCGCTTCCGTACGAATTTCAACCGCTGAGCATCTTTCAGTATTATCCAGAATCACTGAGAAACAGTTGTTGGATGGATACGTTACTGTTTAATTTCTTAAAATGGAAGTTTACATCACCACAGAGTGAATTTCAATCCCCCCTGTTTTATAAACCAGTTTCCTCTGTTGCAGTCAGAGTGAGTTCATCTCAGTCATAAATCTTCAGTATGACAGCACGAGTGATGTCAGCAACTGCAAAAATAAAGAGGAGCACATCACATCTGTCTCCTCTCAGTCGCACAGAGCGGTTGAGCCTCCTCCTCATCATCAACTTCACCATCGTTTTTTGGTTTGGAAATGAATGAGTGCGGGGTGGGAGGACAGAAGTGGAGAGTGGGAGGGGACAAACCAGGCTGCAGAGAAAAGCCTTTCAATTACACTGTTAGCAGCGGCTGGATGTCAGAGCATTGAGCATGGAAAATACTCTTTTTTGTTTTTGAGAGGAACTGAACATTGAGCTTCATTTACTATTCTTACATACATCTGCAGCAGATGCAGATGCAGAACTGAGCACCTCAGTGAGGCAGCGGATACTGGATCTTTGAAGGTTTGGTAGGAGTTTGATCTTAGCCAAGCATCACTCTTTGAATAAAGTAAAAAAAAGTGTAGGGTAGTTCAAGTGCAAAGTATACAACGGCTCAAAGGAGAGACAAAGAGAACATCTGTTACAATACCTGCCTCAGCAATGACGGCAGCAGACACCGGGTCAAGGTGGAGATGATTTGGCACCCCAACAGGCATGTGTCCAGTCTGTATAAAGCCAAACACAAGCATTACAACCGGGAATGGCAAGATCACCTGTCACTGTCTTCCCGCTTTGCCCATTAACTTCACATGCATCTGCATTTCACAGTTATATCAGCAGCTGCAGGCCTTGAACGTGTTTTGTTCCGTTTACAGAGCTTTCACTAGCTAGTGTATGCGAGAGAGAAGTTCTACCTCTTGTGCAAAATACAGAACCACAGCATGGCGCGTGGGATTAGCACTGTTAAGAACAGCACTGAGCGCTCTGGAAATAAGTGAATTATTCTAAAAGGTGACCTTTTGTAGCTGTGACCACTAAAACAACCCGAGTTCACCGCTGGCCTTATAGACAAGTACATTATATTAATTGCTGCTTCAGCCTCTTCAACAGTTCTCCATTGAAGCATTTTACGGCTCTACAAACGCCTCTTAATTGACCCGCTAAAGTGGCTGCAAATCTGCATCACAGCAAACCAGCTTTGCCTCTGCGGCAAACGCGGTTCACATTGCCTTCACTTGTAACTCGGAATTTCCAACTTTCCAACCTGCTTCGAAAATGCGTTTGGGTGTACTCGGTAAAAAACCACAAACTAGCATCAACGCTTCAAATTCGATAGTTCTCTTTTTCGTTTTGGAACAATTAAATGGATTTTCAGTTGGTCCGGGGATGGTGATGGGAATTACTGCCAAAACACCGCGGAATGCATTCTGCCATTGACTGCTGTGCCTCCGCTAAAATAGCTAGCGTTAGCCACCTGTCAATTAGCAAACGTTAGCTAAACCCGGCAGACAGAAACACTGCTTCACATACAGTTATCGCTTGCTTGATAACTTACCAGTTCATTATTCTTCAAAACACAAAATGAGACTTCGGGAGAAGGTTCAAATCCGAGCCCTCGTTGCCCCTTCTGCTTCTGCAGTGGACTCACAGTGGAGGGAGAACTTGCTTCCGCCCATTCCTCTAACTTAAAAACTATTAAATTCTGAGAGTAATTCGCATATGTAGCCAGTTCCAAGACATGTTGAAGGATTCTTCACCAGGGAAAAGTTTCACGTTTAAGTCATGTCCACAAACTGTACAAAAAATGAATGTAGCTTTCGTGACATCACCCATTGGTTTGTTAACTGCCGTTTTGAAAACTCGAGTTTGGCAATTAATTTTTAAAAATTAATATACATATAGAAAAATACACCCACAATAAACATTTACATAAAAACGGACTTGTTTTATTGCAACGAGTGAATTCTCCCCCTAATGGTCATTCAAATAATACAGGTTCATGGCACTTCACCATTGGTTTCATTTTTCACACCGTCCATTTTTACAGTCTATGGTCATATCTCCATAGATATATAAAGATCTGAAATAAGTGGGGTGATCCGATAGCTGAATGGTGACGGCGCATAACACATGGACTTTAACTCAGCAAGTTCCAGGCTTGGTTTCCCAAGGGGACATAATTGTGTTCTTTATTCTGCAACAAACAGTAACTTCATAAAGACAAATAAATAGTAGATATTGTGGATAATCTGGTAAAGTTAACTACTTAATGTACTTTGATTAAAGACCACATTAGAATGTACAGTGTGGACAAGAACAAGTAGAGTAAATGATAAGAGACTGCTGCTTTTCCATTAGCTACCAACAGGGAGCAGCAGAGCTCCAACATCTGTGTGCAGCACAATTTATTTCACATCCTGAATATCCATTTAACTGCAGCCAGGCTTGACCCAGTGTGAGAGAAAACAGTCTGAGTACTGTACGTACAGTCAGTGCTGAAGACAGGTGCGAGTGGGTCACACCTGCTCAGGGTGACCTCGTTCTTACAGAATACTCATTTCATACAGACCTTATTAGATGTATTGAACTGTTCAAGGATGGAAGAAATAATATAAGAATATTTTTCAAAATCCAGGACTGATCATGGCAGTTATAGGATGGAAATCGTCATCTTGCTGCTCATTTTTTTGCACCAGGTCTAAAGCTTTGTTCACTATCTCAGAGGTTGGAGACCTCATGCTCCAACTGATTCCAGTTTTTTTCCTTTTGACTCACAAGTCACATAACTGGGAAGTCGAGTTTGGTTCCAAAAATGAAGCAAAAATCCATCCATCACTGGAAAACAAATCCTCCTCGTGACTGATGTGGAGCTCTGAACAACATTTACTGTTGGCTAAACTGAGGCTTTTGCATTCAAATTAATATAGTGTGTACATGTATGTTTGTGTGTGGTGCTTAGTTATTACTGTAACTGTGCTGTGCATTCAGGGTAACTTGTGGCAACAATGAAAGCCTTAAGTGTTTGGGGTCACTGTTTGAAAGCCAAACAGGATTTTGCAGAAACCATCTCGCTAACATCTGCTCATGAGCCCAGTCTAATAAAAACACAAGAATGCCGCCAGCCTGTGTTTTACTGCTCATGAGGCTACTTCACTTTTTCCATATGCTGCTGCTGCAGCGTGGACGAACTGACGTATGGGACCCCTCACAGTTTTGCTTTCACAAATTTAGTCTCTACTCCAAATTTTAAAAAGCCACGTATCCTTCTGAAAGTGTGAAACTACACTCTCCAGGCTGCACAGAGTGACTCCTACAATTAGGTGCCGGCACCCTGGCCTTCTGCCCCCCGCCCTCCTCTGAGCAGCGCCTGCTACTTGTGGTGCAGAGTCTGTTTGAGGCTGCAGCTCGGGATCCATCTGCCTCGGGTTTGCCACGTATTTCCAGAGCAGGAGACTGGCTCACCGGTGCGTTTCTCATGGCGATGTGAAAATAGTGTGAGATAGCTGCTCTGTGCGATTGTGCGTGTGTGTGTGTGTGTGCGCGTGCGTGCGTGCGAACAGGCAGCACAATGTCACCTTGACTACAATCTACGACAGGCACTGAGGGCGCGCTGCATCTGTACGCCACTGGACAGAGGAGGAGTGTAGGAGAGAGGGAGTAGAAGGTATTTTGCGTATCTCTTGGAGTGTGTGTGTGTGTGTGTTTGTGTGTGTGAGAATATGCCAAACGTGTGAGTATATGTGTATGTGTGTGTGTGTGTGTGTGTGTGTGTGTGTGTCTGTGAGAGAGCGAGAGAGAGAGAGGGCTAGAAAAAACTGAGGCGGGTACAGCTCCTCTCAGACGGCTCACAGTTCTGGAGGATCCCTCTTCAGATCCAGGCAAGAGCGACGCAGAGATGTCAGGCGCAGCACACACAGGTGGGTCACACGGCGGCTGAGGGGACAGGTGAGACAGGCGCAGGTGCTCAGGTTTCATGCTTCCTCCGTGATAAAGGCTGGTTTCAGTGAACGGCATAGTGTTCACGCAAAACTACCAAGCGTCATTTTTTTTTTTTTTTGGCGCAGGTAGATGCTGAGCCGGCCTGCAGTCTGGTCCGGGGGTCATCACGGCTCTGGTCAGGTGCTTTGAAAACAAAAGATATATATCTGTCAAATCTGAACCTTTGGGGAGCACACAACCACCACTATAAACAACAAGTAAACAACGAGTGAACATCCTTGTTTGTGCCGTTTCCGCTTTAACACCCTCCTCAACATTTTAATTCACCTGCTGCTGATTTTCTAATCTTTACACGTGAGGCCAGGACACCAGGTGAGCTCTCCTCCTGCAGATCCCCAGGTGTGTGCGTGTGTCTGTGTGTATGAGTGTGAGGCAACCCATGGCCTGCTGACGGACAAGCGCTTACAGACCTCCAAAGAGCCGCAGCGGGACCTCCAGGCTCCCGTCCGGGCCGTAATTGCATTTGCCGCGGCTGTAACAGAGTAAAAAACGGCCGCCGCATCCTTTCCTCTCCCGTCATGTGACTCCACCAGGGCAGAAAAACGTCTGTGTCCTTTTCGTTTCGCTGGAGAAACGCGTCCTCGGCCAATCGCGTCTCGATGGAGGCGTCTCTCTCTCTCCCCCTCTCGTTTTCTCGCTTTACTCTCTAATGGTGGCTTCACGTGTCGTCAGAACTGAGCAACTCGACTTCTTAATTCATATTTGACTGACCTCAATAGGCTGCAGCAAGGCCCTGGATATCATGTTTGAATTATGATCACCATGGCTAAAATCTAACTGATTTTATTTGATTTAATATGCTGTCAGTTGACTTCTTGTGGTTAGATAGTTACATGAAATGCAGTTTGTCTTGGGCCATGAGATGGTTCAAGAATACTGACGTGGCAATGTAGACCAAACGTGTTTTTCTGCACCATCACTTGAACAAACAAAGGCTGCTTGGAAAAGCCCAAGAGTAGCAATTCTTTATTCCTTTTTTCCCCTCACAAAATGGACAAAAACATGCACACACCGAAGAGTTTTTCAAAATCCGAGATTACGGGAGGCCCTTGAAGGCGTCGTGACGTCAGCCGCTCCCCTGCGCTCCCCTCCAGCAGCCAGTCAGAGAAGGGATGCTCTGAACGCAAGACTGCAGCATCTTCACCGAGAGGACGAGCAAGGAAAAAGCGTCTCTTTTCTCCGTGTGTGTGTGTGTGTGTGTGTTTCCTCCAGCTCCGCGTCTCCGGACCCTCCTCACCCACACCGTCACCCCTGGGTGCTGTTCACGATCGGACCCAGGACTGGATAAGAAGAAAGAAATTCTTGCTTGCAAATAACGCGTCGGATTTTTCCCTTTTTTGTATGATTATTGTTGCTTCACCGACCTTCCCCTTCTTTCTTTCTTTCTTCCTTTCCTTCTTTCGTTCTTCTGTCCTCGGTTGATTTCGCCTCCTTTGTCTTGCGGTTGTGGTTTTGTTTTTGTTTTATTTATTGTTCCGTGTCGCTGCTGTTGCAGAGGAGCGCCACCATCCTTCGCTGCCTGACATGAGTACGCTCTTTTATCCGGTTGCAGCGGAATGACACACATATCCTAGCCCGCATATCTGAAGGTTGATGGAAGATTGACGCTCCGTTTGCACGTTTTTTAGTAGCCTAGAAGACGCTCCATCTGCAGAGGTTACGGATTTTTCCCTCCCAACTCTGAGCCGACCATCCGCCGCTTACTGTCCCTGCGCAGCATCTCTGTCTGTACGCACGGCGCACCACAGAGAAACGCGCAGCTAACCTCCTCCGTCCGTAAGAAACAGACGTATTTTTCCAATTCCTAAATCGCTTTCGCCTTCTTCAAGGACTCATCTGCACGGCTACGCTGCGTTAAAAAAACACGGAAAAGAGGGGGGATTTAAACGCAAACGCAGCCCAAGCATCCAAGAGCAAGCTCGAAAAATGATGGCCGGCGGAGCAGTACAGCAAAACGGGATTTTCTCAAATCCTCACCATCACAATCAGCAACCACACATGGAGTCCGATCCCCCGGACTCCCGTAAAAGACCCCTGGAGACCCCCACGGAGGCCAGCAGCACCAAACGCACAAACACGGGAGGTAAGAGCTGCGATGGGAGATGCGGAGAGAGAGGGAGGGGGGCTGTTCGGGGTTTTCTTGGCGAAATGTTTCTTCGTCCTGAGGGCGCAGGCAGAGAGAAAGGAGAGCAGGTTGATCCTGGTTCTTGACGTACACAGTGGCACGCTCGCAGCCCCACGTTCATAGATATGTATGTCAGTAACGCGCTGATGGGATGAATACGGGGAACACGGTGTATTTTTATCCGCTTTCTATAACGTGTGACAGTCGTTTTCCATCAGCGATAATATAAACACAGGCCGTTGCTTTTGATGGAAACAATGAGAGGGACTGTACAAGGGGGGTCGGGGGGGTTGGAGGGAAGCCGCCGGTTCCCCTCCGCTCACATCCTGACTGTATCAGCCGCTTTAAGATCAGCAGAATCGGGTGTTTTTTTTTCTTTCTTCTTTTTACTGCGTCTCAACATTTTACGCGCACAGCGGCCATGCTGGAGCCGAGAACAAGGATGTAAACAAGCGAGAGCCAGATCGGGCTGGTGCGTGATCGCAGCCTCTCATCCCCTCGACGGATGACCTTGCGATAATCTCACACATCAGCCCACCATCACGGCTTTTGTGTACAATTACACAAGCGGATAAACAAGCGGACTCGTATTAAACAGCAGGGCCTGTGGCCAGAGCCAGGGAAAACAGGGGGGAACCGGAGCGGCTCAGAATGCGACAGTGTCTCTCTGTTATTGCAGCATATGTCAGTGCCTGTATATCTTTTATATTCATGCTTCTGCTCTCCTGATTTTAATAAGCTGCAGCTTGTAAATAGAGAGAGGATTTTTTTTTTATTTACCTAAATTGTTTAATCATGTTTCTTCATTATTCTCCGGTTGGAATGGAATATGGATATGTCTCATGGCAATCACCATATTTGGTTTTTGTTTACATGCTGTCATGCGCCAAAGCATTCCCATCACCCGGCATTACAACCATCAGTAGCCTATCCTGGCCATGCACCCCCATCATGGACATGTGGACATACAATACACCTTTTAAATACACTATGATTCACCAATACCACGTGTATTCAATGAAGATTTCTGCATATATGCAGCAAAAGACGTTCTAATGTTTAAAATGTTCCAATTACAACTTTGACCATCCCAACCTTTTAGTACAGACTGTTAAATCTGTCAGTGTGATGCATGTCATACTATTTTTGGATGCCCGTTCCCTTTAGGAGACAGAGGAATATGTCAAGACTGAGAGTGGAAGAGAGCCAGCCCTTATCAAAAAACAAAGAAAAAAATTTTAATGCTAAGAATAGACTCACTCATATTTTCTGAATGAGGTTACATGCAACTGTTTAATTCTGACTATATTTACTGTCATAATATTACATGTTCTTCCCCAAATATCTTTTCTTTTTCTGTGAGGGAAGGAGAAGTCTCTCATGGGACATTAAAAACACACAGATTGATGAAGTGTCTTGATGAAAAGTCAAATGACCAAATGCTTGGTGAGTCAAATTTGAAATCAATTTTTTAAAATCAATTGATTAATAAGATATGCAAGGTTCGATCACAGAGGAGTCCTCCATCAGGGGAATGGAATTTATTCATACCCCTTGGCTTCTGCTTTCAGTGCATGTATTTACTGAGCAGAATCGACAATGTAGGGCAAGATTAATTAACTACCAACAACAATGAAATATCACTCGAAAATGTTTTTCTCTAAAAGTAGAGAAGACTCAGCTGCAGAAGCTCTACACAGTCCTCCCTTAGATGCTTTTTTCAGGCAACAGTCTTGAGGTACTCAGCCATTAAGTGTTGCTGGGTCTCAGACCAGTCATCAAATGGGTCAATACTCTGTGCGATGGATGGAGTGTTTTGTTGGGTTTTTTGTAATGATTTTTCTTTATGTATATAACTGTTTGAATATAGATTAAATAGACGGGGGGAAACTTTAAAGATGGAATTCTATTAGAATTCACACGTGCTATCAACATCCTTTAATAATGAAACACAAAAATTTCATCATTCACTCTTTTGCATAATTATAAGCTGATTTGATAAGACTTTTCATATATGTTTATATATATAATTTTTAAAAATCTTGATTTAGTTATATTTATTAGTATTAGTATTAGTATTATTTATATTCAGAACAATGGCAGAACCAATACATATTTTTGGAACTGAATAATCTTCTACAAAAAATTGTAATGTCAGGAAACAGAAACCAGGCAAGAGGGGTACGACATGATCAAGACACTTTTCTTGGAATGAACGACCCTATTGAAGTGTCATTATTGGCCTGATTTATTAGTCGGCTTATGGCCACAAGACTTTCCTCACAAAGCTGTAAATTTAGGTTGATCTTTAGTTGGTAAGATGGTTCCTTTTATGTTATAAGAACATACAATCTATAGGTATAGTGTTTGAGTGGTCTGTCCCTTTATAGATAAGTTTTTTGTCACTTTTTGTGACCTGGCCCTTTTTAAACCATGAAAGAGAAGAACAGGACAGTCATTTTTAACAGTTTCTTTAGCTCCCAACAGGAAACATGACAGACGTCCTGAAGAGTAATAATTAGGCTGAGGAGGGGTGAGCTGCAGGTTAGCCAGTGTTGTTTAACTGCAGATCGATGCACCAAAGGTTCCTCTTCACTGCATGTAACCCCCCCCCCCAGAGGACCATCCTCCTGCCTGCGTAACAGGCAGCTCGTCCATTTAGACAAATGAAAAGGTTGGGATGATGATGATGATGATGAGTGTGGCCGAGCAGGCTTTTACTCAGGCTGTGCTGCCACCAGGTCAGCGCTCCCTCGGCCGGCAGCATCAGGCCAATGATCGCATGACATTTGGTTGACAACACACACACAAACACACACACACACACACACACACACACGCTTCACTACAAGCCCCGTCAGATAAAACGATGAAGAAGAATTGGTTGCGGGTCTTTTTGCGCTGACAGTTAATTCAGTTCTGTTTTACAAAATGTTTGTTTATTCCAGTTATATATATAATTTGGTCTTGATGCTGAATTAATCAGATCACATTAGCCTAAATACTTTTTTTCATTTTACTAATTAAAATGCACAAACTGTTTATATTTCCGCCCTCTCTTTTTTTTTTAGCCAAAATGATTTTCAGCAGAAGCTGTATATTTTCAATGAAAATATGTTTTTATATTTATACTTATTAATATTTTTTAAAAATCTGCACTCAACCTGCAGTTTTAAATTCATAGAAGTCAAAAGTGCTGCTAAGAGATCTTGACAATGGTTGTTACTCTGTGTGATTAGTTTACGCCACACACTCCCCACCCCTGTGCTTCCTCTCTCTGTAGTGGCCTTCCTGCAGCCCCTATTTGAAACTGAAGGCATTGTATTCCCTCACCAAGAAACTGAGACTCATGGTAAGAGAGACTTTGATTTTGATCTTCTACCTGTTTTGTTTTTTTTTCCCAGTAATAATCTTTACTGTAACCTTTTTCAATGCAGGACTGATTCAGCAGTGATAACATCACAGTACATGTTGTTGTGCTCTTGAAGGCCAAAATTCTGCAGAGCAAAATCTAAATTTCAGGGCATTTCACTGAGGTTGTCTGACTGCTGCAGGGCCTGACATTTACATAGGGTTTAAAGCAACATGTAACACCTTCATATTCTACTCATGACTCAGGTTAATGCATGCTGATATTGTTTATATTGTATGTTATCAGCTCCATAACATCCATTTTCATGCTTTTCAAAAAAATACAAATTCAATGTTTCTTTTGTCATGGTACCCAGCATTGCTGCACAGGTGATGACGTTTGACCTCATGCTAACCCATATCATCAAAGCCTTTGGGTTTATGACTGCTGATGTATTGTTGATGTATTGTTCATTCACTTTTCATTGTTATGTATTTTTGCACCGTGGAGCTGCTGTTGAACAAAAGTCACGACTGTAGTTTTAATATTTGTTCCTTTTTCACAGGTCAATTGAAACTTAATGTCGAAAACAATTTTCTTTACCCAACAGCTGCAGCTTAGAAATATATCCAGATGTAAGGAATAATGCAAAGTGTTTTCCATTCATGTGGATCAGAGCTGCTGTGTGAATGAGAAGTGAGAGTTAATTCAAAAAAGACGAGAAAAAGATGGATTTTTCCACTGAGCTTCCAGGTAGTGGTTTGTGTCCAGGGTTTATCCAAACACGTGTGTGTGTGTGTGTGTGTGTGTGTGTGTGTGTGGAAAACTGGAAGCGACACTAGCGAGAAAGAACCGGTCAGCTGTCAGACAGCAGATATGGGGTGACGTGGGTCCTGTTGTAACCCTGCAGGTCATAAATCACGTCTCATAAAAAAAAGCTGAAGGTCCTAGACAAAAGATCAATGAATAGCCGCAGAAGCTGCTGTTCACAGCCCCCACCCCCTTTAATCCACCGACCCAAACCCATTCTTATCTCTGCCCCCTCACCCCAGGCCCCAGCAGGCTTTCCCCAACATTAAAGGAATTCAGATTTCCTTTTAATCTTGGAAAATGTGATCAGAAACTTTTAATGAGCTCATTGTTAATATTTCAGTTAGTTTCAGATGTTTAAGCGTGGATCATTTTTCAAAGCCAGATTTGATCCTGATTGACTAAATAAATTTTAAAAAAGAAAAAAAAGAAAGTAATTTCAGTAATTTAAGTCAGCCAATCAGGAATCAGTGTTTTAATTCTCTTGGAGGGCAAAAATGTAGAATGTATTATTTTCTGGCAAAGTAGACAACAAAATGAGAAAATCCAAACCGTGGAAGCTTCTGGAGAATTTACAGCAACAGCACTGGATTTGAGTTAAATGCTTTTACAGTATCAAGTGACCAAAATGATTCATGAGGATGAGGATGTACAAGGTTAGTGAACACCAGCTGGAAACAGAACATTAAATCACCTTGAATATAACACTAAATCACTGTATTTGCCAAAACAAAAAGTACCTCAGTGGCTTTGGTGCAGAGATGTATCAACAGTTACAATGGAGTTATAGTATTTGATGACACATATATAAAGTTTATATGGCACAAAAAAGGGTACTGGAGCCAGAGCATCAAGTCTGACACATAAATATAATAAAGCACTGAAACATCTGCTTGATAAATAATGTAACTTTTAAGACCTATCAGCACCTTAAGCAGCACTTGCATTGCTAGATTTTATAACAAGTCCTCCAGCAAAGAGGACCATGTACGTAGGTTGCGCACTGGCGCTGGCCGTAACAGACATCCGTCGTCATGGCAACAATCGGCTACAGCCATGGAAAGTTGTTTAGTTGGAGGAAAAGTTTGTAGTTTGGGACTTAAGGTTAGAGGACATCCGTTGTCACGGTTACTATAACACATCGTTATGGTTGTGGAAAGCTCATAGATAAAAGAAGGTAACAAGCAGTGGCTTCCTGTGTGAGGTGGGATTGTTTTGTCGACCCGTCCATCCAGCCCGACCATCTCCTGACATGGAATTCTGTCATTCTTTCTACTGCGTCACCTGACCTCCTCCTTTACTCCCGTCATATTTACTGCAGCCTCTAGAGGCTGCCCTATCAATAACGCCTAACTATGAATCGTAACGATAAGCTGCTATTGGCGACCTACAGACATGCGTGTTTACAGTAGGCACGGCCTCTTTTGTAGGACTATTGTGTTAGAATTTTAGGATTTATGAAATAATGAGGTTCCACTATTTTCATCACAGACTTTAGTGGTTTAAAGGTGGAAGACAAATGACATCCAGGACCAGAAGAATGTAAAACTGCACTGATGTGTGGAGTGTTTTATTTATATATATATAACCAAAACTGATACTCCTGAACTCAACAGCAGCCTCTTAGCCTGATAGAAATGACTCAGATTCAAAACAAACGCAGCTTTCAGGGGTAAAAGGTGCTTGTATAAGCCATTAAGAAGTCTTATGTAAGCACAAACAAAATGAATTGGATGTTACTGGGGTTTTTGTTTTCATGTAGGTGGTAGAAAATGAACATGTGGGTGGTTCCACCTCCAGGTCGAACAGACAGGGAGAAGTTTTACTGACCTGGACGTACAGACCTTCAGTCCTTTCATCACTTTTGAGCATAGACTTATTTCCTCTCCTCTCCTGTCTGTAAGATATAATACATTCATTTAGTAAATGGATTGACTGGCAACTCTGTGTTGGGAAGGAGGAGGGGAGGGGTCTTGAATTGCCCTTGCCAAGTGACATTAGGGGTCCAGCAGTAGCAGTGTGTGTGTGTGTGTGTGTGTGTGTGTGTGTTATGTAGATACCTTTGTGGTTTCTGTCTGACATTAGTTGCAGTAAGCAAAGGTGAAGTTTTTTTTAATGAGAGAGACAAAAGTGTGTGTCGATGATGCATCAACACAACACACACACACACACACACACACACACACACACACACATGCATGCTGTGCATGGGGCCTTGGCTGTATGAGCCAGGGCCTTTGATGCTATCGATCTGAGTGGTTTGTGTTGCTTCTGAAGCATCTTTTTTTCCTTTTTTTTGGGATGTCCGTACAAAGGAGAGCCGCCTTCCTCACATTGATTGACTGTGCGTCTGATGAGGAGGAAGAAGCTTCAAACACTTGAAAATAAACAAACAGGCGGGGGGGGTTCAGTCCTAATTACAGCTAGAACTGGAGCATTGGGAGTCAGAAGATGGAGAAATAAGTTTTTTGTAATGAAATATTGAGTTGAGATGAGTTGTGTTGTTCATACGTCGAGTGTTCTGTGGCTCACGCTCCTTCTTTAGCGTCGGTGTCTCGCAGAACACCGCGTTCTCTGCGACACGCCTGTTGTCTTCACTCGCCAGCCTAAGCGGTTTCTCGGCTGCTGCCTCTCGTCTCTCCTCTTCCTCTCCTCCTCCTCATCCATACTAATCATGCTCTACTTCAGCCCATCACGACTGCACCCTCATCCTCCTCCTCCTGTCCTCCTTCACCCTCGTCCTCCCATCATTTTGTCCTCCACGCCCCCCACCCTTGGCTCGCAACGCTGCCATTGACGATGCTCGCTCGGCAATCGTTTCCAAAGCTGTTGATCGATACGCAACCACCGTCGGTCACGAGTTTGCAAGCAGTAGCTTCGACTATCCTTCTCCTCCACCCTTTCCTCTTCCTCTTTTTTTTTCGAGCCACTGCGTCAAAGTGGGAAAAAAAAGGAGCCATTGTGCAGGGTGGGGTGAAGGCACCGAGGGGTGGGAACATTCCCACAAAGGGAAGCATGGTATTGGTGAAGCGAGACGCCAGTCACGGCTAGCTGGTCGCTGATAGGTGAGGGGAGCAGGGCGGCGATGAATATGGATGAGGGAGTGATGAAAGGGCCGATGCAGCGAGGACGAATGGAAGCGCGCCCCCCCCAAAATAGCCTTGGCCCATGAACAATACACACCGGTTTTCACACAAACACACAGAAGGGAGAGAAAGGAGGCGACTACTTCGGTTATCTTTGTTAGCATAGCCCCCGCGTCTGGTTCGATTTCCACGCAGCCGCCCTGACGATGGGGACGGCTTCAGTTTGGGGGCGCTCCATTGGTTCTCCCTGAACTCCTATTCAAACTGAATGTTCTTCGAACAGATTACTCTGCTGGGTTCCTCTTCATGATTAGGAGAAGGGGACATTCCCTCGTCCGCTACCGACCAGGACTTTACAGAATTCCAGTTTTTATTTTCAAATAACAGGGGCCACCTATTATTTTTCGTTATAAAGATGTGGCCCTCGTTTTTAAACTGATTTGTCCTCCATTTTAAAACCCCTCTGAGGAAAGGATTGCTGGCACGGAAACAAAACACGGCATTAGATGCTGCCTGTGTTATGAGTCACCATGATACCTTTAAACAGAGAAAGACACGTTTATCTTTGATTTGTTGATACTGACTTCAGAATGTAGAAGAGAAAGACCTTTCGCAATGTAGATATGGAGCATTTATTGATTAAATCACTCTGCGGCACAGTCACGCCAAGCAGCTTATTGGACTAAGAAATGCCCTTTGTCTTTTCTCCTCCAAATATTTGATTATTCAAAGGGTCACAGGCGTCATGGCTGCCGCCAGCAGCATCCCAATGTAGTGACTGAGAAATTGGAGCCCCCCACCCCCAGCACCCCCACAAGTAAAATGTCAAATCTTCAACTGGACAGTGAGGGAAGTGAAAGAGGTTTCCTCCTGTTCTCCCTCCTCTCTGTGTGTGAGTGACGACGGCATCTTTCAGACTGAAGACAGCTGGCCAGAGCTTTACGTGTGTGTGTGTGTGTGTGTGAGAGTGTGTGAATGTCGCCCCTCAACAAAAGAGCAGAGGACTGGAGGGGGGGTGTTAGACAAAGCCTGCCCCCCCACCCCCCACCCCGACTTAACTCTCCCTGCTTAGGGGAGATGAATATTTTCCAAGTCCCCAAGATCTCCATACCAGAACCAGCCCCCCACCCCCGCCCCCTAATCAGCCGAGGCTACAGTTCAGATTCACGCGGAGCTTCCATCTGATGTTTCTAGATTCTGGTTCTGGACTGCTCGTGTAAATTTGACCCAAATTCATCTGTGATATTTTTAGAAAGGAGACTCTAGGTTTCTGTTATCTGTGATGCTCCTGTAGGTTTTCAGTGGTTCCGCTGTCACTTTTTAGTCTTGTCGTGAGAAAAACACATTGAGACCACTGTTGTTGTTCCACAGTAAAAGATCAGATTGGTCTTCACTTTGACGCAGGTGTAAATCACTATGTTTAATTTTGAAAAAGCAACGTGATTAATACAAATTAGGAATAAAACAGATTCCAGTTTATCAGATGATTGATTTTTTTTCTTTTTTTGGGGGGGGGTTGTTTATACAATGAAATTGCTTGAATTTGAAAAATTTTCTCTGGAAAAAGCCAAACAATAAATCTAAAGAGGGAACTTGGGGAACGTTTGTGAACATTGAGAGAGCGAGGAGAAGTAACAGGACATGAGAAAGGATTTCTGATCTACAGCCCCCCGCACCCCCCCTGCAGGCCCATGGACACCAGATCCCGGGATTTGAGCCTCCAATCCCCCAGCATGGAGAGCACTATTCTGGGCCTGGCGGGTCTGCGGGTGCCTTAGCAACAGATTGGGCTGTTTACTCATCCCGTTCTGTCGTGGAGGTCGATATATTATTTATTATGAGCCACCTCTATGTCTCCAACACCCCCCTACACACACACACACACACACACACACACAATTTTTTTGGTCTTGACCCACAGATGAAGACACTGATTTTCAGAACACACACACACAGCAGTTCCACTGGGCACACGGCGGCCACTCTCCGACCTCGCTGCCTGTGTTGTTAGTTCCCTTCAAAACAAACTTTCTGGGAGTGATGGGTGGGCCACATTTTTTTATTACATCACACACACCCTTCAAAAAACAGATACGCAAATGTTTTTTGCCTTGAAAAAGAAAATGTGTGCACTTCCTGTGTGTGTGTGTAGCTGCAGGGATTTTTCTGAGAGCGTTGCTTAGAGGAGTGAAAACAAAGACACTCATCACAGTAAGCAGCAGGGAGTCCTTTAGTTACTCAGCTGCACACACAATATCTGCACACACACACACACACACACACACACTCACAATCCATTACCTGCCCTGTGCTCTAGTAGCCGGTGGTTTGAACTTGTAATATCCTCCATTTTCTCGCCCAGAGTTCCTTTCTTTTTTTAACATTTTTGTAACTGTGTCTCAGTGCGTTTGTGGTTTTGTGTTGTGGGAGTGTAGAGGTTTGATAAGAAGGCTGCTGGAAGCCCGCCAGTTTACATGGGAAAACTAAGAGAGTGCACGCACTTTGCATGAAGGCACACAAAAAAAATAAAATGGAAAAAACATGACTTGTTACTGTAGTGGTGTCTGTTTTAAAGCAGCTTTGAGTTAGGGAATGAACTCACCCTGACGTGGGTGAATTAATGCAGTGTTGAACAGGAGAACATGGAGGCCTACGTGTTGGGATGGATTAAGCCAGACTTACACTGCTATCTATCTCCACGGTGCTGAGGAGCTTCCTTGTTAAAGTTTTGCACATGAGTAGTTGATCACGGGCATAAAAAAATTGCAAAGTCATGCGAAAGAAAAAGATGTATGTCAGCCCTGTGGTTGAATGATCCGGTCGGACGCCAGTGGCAGCCTACGGTGAGTCGGAGCAGGCCTTCGATGGCAGCCATTTTGAAAGGTGCTCAGCTCTGTGGCAGCTGAATGTGACTTTGATGGTTTGATTTGTTTTATGTATGTTTTATTTGGAACCGAGCTCTGCCTGTTGATCGTACAAGCCTGACAGATTCACCGGTGATCGCAGACTTACTGTACAGCATATATTAGTATGAACACAGCAACAGAGGCAGGGTTGACTTACAAACAGTTCATGTCCAAATAAGAGCAGTGACAAGTTGATTTTCCAGCAGCAGATTTTCCTGTCCTGGGGGGATTCATGTCTTAACTTCAAACAAAGCCGCTGCATGTTTGGATTCATTCATACAGCGGTTTGTGTGACAAACGTTATTAAGGTAATTGCTGTATCGTAAAGTGCATCCTTAAAGGCTCCCTCTCACCAAAAAGAAAAGAAAAAAAGAAATACTCCCTTCGTACTTTCTGACAGCTAAAACACTAAGAGCTAATCAGTAACAATCCCCACATCTGTAATTGTGGTGTTTTTCTTGTTCTTATTTGCACTGAAAGTTTACATGCTCATTATGTTGTCAGCATGAAGGAGTTGGTGTGTGTGTGTGTGTGTGTGTGGGGGGGGGTCCTTGATGATGGTACATATCAACAAGTGCAGAAAATAGTAGCAGAGAACAATGAGTCTGAGGCCGTGCTGAGACATCAGCTTCTCTCCACACACTTCCACTGACCAGTGGTGCATCGTGCATCAAAGTGAGCATTTGCTTCTGCACGCCGATAAATTTTGATTTTTTCCTGAAAGCATTGCAAGAACTTTTTCTGTTCATCATTTTTCTCCAAAGAATAAATTATTTCAGTTCACCTCGAGAGATTCTGCTGCACCACCCACAAGTGGAAAAGTTTTTTTTTATTTGCCAAAGCTGTGAGAGGGAATGAAATGCGTGGGCGAGTGTTGCATGAGCTCTTATCGGATTCTGAGGTCAGCTGCCGACACGACGGGTCAGTCGGCGGCTGAAGCGGAGCCTCTGGCTGCTCATTATGCTCGGAGAGATTGAGGCGCAGGAGTGTCACCTGCACCCTTCAGAGGTGGGATGACAGCACTGAGGGGAGTGCGGTGTATAATTACACATAATTAGGATTTGCAGCTGTGACAGGTAGATAAATGAGGCCCGGCTTTTCCATAATTGTGGCAAAAAAAAGTAACCAAACTGTGCGGGGTGGCAGGGATGGGGAGGTTCAGGCTGCCTCAGGATTGGCGGGATAATTTCAGATAATTGGGATTTACCTTTGTGCTCTCTACATGGAGGGTAGAGTTTTGAGTTTCAATTAATGTTTACGTTATGATTACTTAATATTTTGCCATGTACTTGTGTTAAGACTGACAAAACACAGAACCAAAGAGCTTTGTAAAGTCACAACATTACATCCTGAAACCAGAAAGCTCAACATGAAGATACAGAACTTTTTAAACTTTAGACCCAATAAAAGCTGAGGAATGTTAAAATGATAAAACTTCTGTGTAAACAGTGTGGGAGGACGGGGGCAGATAGTGCAGCACAGATTACTTTTTTTTTCTTTTCTTTCTGGAACTTAGTGCATATTTATGAAAATTGAGTCATGGCAGTTATCAAACCTGCTAAAAGCTTATTTCCAAAGTTTAATTCAGTGTAATGCAAACACCCCTCAACAAACTCACCACTGGAGTTCTGTTTAATGATACAGATGAGCTGTTGACTCGGTGTGTATGGAATCTCACAGGCATGTTGTGTGTAAACATCTGCATTGAGTTTGTGCTTTTAACAGCTTCCTAGTGTGTAAAACTGCTGTTGACAGTATTTAGATTTTTTAAAGTTTAAATCTTGCTGAAGGTGAGGATCCTTGCAGCATATATATATATACCTACCATGGTAACCCATTCAAGTCATGAACTGTCACCATGCAACTAACTCAAATGATGAACATGAGTCACTCATCTTATCCACTTAAATACGTGATGAGTCATGTTGACGAGGTGTGTCGCTTGTTTATGAGATGTCGGAAACGGTCTGTTTGTGGAGGAGGTGTTTGTGAATGTATGTGTGGGCTGCAGACACACTTTTGTTTTTGTGTACGCCTGCATATATGTGCGTGTGCGCGTGTGTTGCGTATTTACCAAATCCCTTGCCTTATTAATACTGGCTGGTTATAATTAGCCATAGCCTCCATCTAAAGCAGGTCAGTCCGAGGCTTCGCACTCAAAGTGGGTCACTGCAGCATGGAGAGGAGAGGAGAAGAGAATTGGGAGGTGACTCGGATTGGAAAGGAAATGAGGAGAAAAGGAGAGGGAAGAGAAGAGGAAGGTAGCGAGGAGAGAACAGACAGTTTCGGGCCACGACCGTGAGACTTTTTCTTTCAAGCTTAGAAACAAGGTGCTTCTGTGAGCTTTAATATCTGAGGGAGCAAGAACTCAATCTGAGCAATAAACGACTGTTGATACTGTTTAATATTTGGAAAAATTCTAACATAAAAGATGGACGATTGCTCGCCATGCTCTAAAATGCCTGTTCTGAGATGAAGTTGAAGTTTCTCATCAGGGCAACTCTAAGAGGTTGGTTTGACTCAGCGTGTCACATTTTTAAAAAAGAAAACACAGGAGAAGAATCCAAACGGGCTGCTGGAAATAACTTCACAGAGAGAATGAATATTGTGAAGTTTAGTTAAGAAGGTTAGAGGAGATGACTTTCAAACAGCCTGCAGCTGCCAGTCTGCCGACCCTCCAGCCTCCTCACTAACTCTGACTCCAGCTCTGCATCCGAGAAATGTTTCTCTGAGCGGAGACCAGGCCAAGACAAGCAGCGAGATGATGGAGGGATGAACAGATAAAGAACCAAAGAGGAAGAAGAAGAGGACTGAGTATTGAGGAGAAAATCATTATCATGTAGGTGTTTTCATCTTGGAGAAAACATAAACTCTGAGCTTTGGTTGTCCAAAGCGTAAGAGCCTTTAATTGAACACAAATCACAATTAAACTGGCAGAAAACACTTTGCTTGTTAATGCACATCAGGGGATTAACTCAAACTCGAGAATAAAATCTTACTGGATGGATTGAAAAGGTTCCTCTCTCCTCTCCTCTACATCCACTTTTAAGCTCTCTGCAGTTTGTATTTCATCACCAGCAGAGCTGAGAAAGGGTGGTGGTGGTGGTGGTGGTGGTGGTGGTGGGGGGGGTCGGGTTTCCTGTGTCTGTATGCTTTGACTTGGCTGAACACTCAGTATGTAACACTATGAACGCCGTACCAGTACCTTTCTATAAACTGGTTTGGAGCACCGGACGAAAATTTTCTCTCACATAAGATTTAATTTTGATCAGTTTTCAGTATTTGAAATAAAAGGAACACCTGTCGAAGTACGAAGATGAGTTTGCAGTGAGTCTGAGTTTTGGAAACCTTTTTAAAATCAGGATTGCACTGCCTCAAATATTCCTACTTATGCCCCATTCAGTCACTGTAATGACCACTTTCTGACTTATAAACAATGTTTATGTCCTCAAAGTGTGAATCCTAATTATAACTGAGTTCTTCCTCTGAAAGCTCTGACATTTCCCTGTCATCACTGCCAGAAACCAAACACACCAACAAACACGGACACAGCATCTCCACTCATTTTTGTGAGATTCTGATTTGGTGGTCACAAACACATGCACATGTCCAGCTTTGGGGGCCATCGTTCGGGTGTCATCGTGTTCAGACACTGTCCGTGTGGAGGACTTAACATCTCCATCTCTTTATGGTTAATGGACTTTTGAGATGTGAGCAGACTCCCAGTGTCTCTTTCTGCCAAATGACTGCACAACATGCACAGAGGACTGATTAGCCAGAATAAGTGAGAACACCTGTGTGGGTGCGCGGGGCCTTCCACTAATTAAATGTATTTATAGTGAGGGTGTCGCACAAACACCTCGGATCCACTGTTGTTTAGTTGTTAGTGTTAAAGGGATTTATAGCTATTAAAAGGCACATTAAGTGTGCTCACTGTAACGACACTGTCTTCTATCCGTGTGCTCGTACCTGCTCTGTCCACAGGATGTTGTGTTGTGTCTTGTAAGCATTCACGTCTTCGCAGATCAGTGTCTCCAGTTGTTCACAGACAGAAGACACTGGTGTTACAAGGTGCCTCGTCCTTATAAAAAAAACAACTGTGGCCTCTGTAATAATAATCCTATTTTAATCTGCCTCCTGAGGTTACATGTCCTGGATTATCAAATATGAAAGGAAGTGGAGACGCTGCGAATCAGTTTAAAGAGACATAACTCTGCAAAACCATGTTACCATGTCCCACAGCCTCAGAGAGAAGGTTTCTTTATAGAATCATACAAAAGAATGAAATCTACTTTATCACTAGTGTGAAGACCAAAGAGATTATAGTGCGAAAAGTGGAAAATATGAATGATGAAAGAAATGATAGTTCTGTTTTAGTTCATACAATGGAGTTGACCTTTTGGTTTATTCACCTGTGCCATCAGTTTATCATTTCTCACTAAAGGCTGAAGCAGAAAGTTGAAAATGTTACACCTCATTAAGTTTGTGGACACATCCTGTAAACAAGGACGTTTTCCATTCAAATGCAAACAACATTTTCTCTGGCGCCACCGGAGGATTTGTTTCAGCCAGTTTAAGTGAGATCAAATCAGATTAGAAATTCATGTATTTTTTAAGATTAAAAAAAATGTACTCTTGCAGCTGCATTTTGTATAGATTTCTTTGGCTCAGTTGAAAGAGTCAAGAACTGGTCAGTTGGACAGACAGAGGTGAAGACGACACATGCAAGACAAAAGGGAACATTTCTGGCTCCAAATATTTAAATTGGCCAAATGGAGGCAAAAGTTTAAAGGAAGTATTGATGGTCTTTTCTGTTTGGATGACCCCCCCCCCTTTTCCTCTGACAGATTGATAAGACAAACGTATTTCCTATGAAAATCCGACTGCAGCGCCTCAAAGACATCTTTATCCCATCAGGGCAGTGAGCAAAGCTCAATCAACACGAAAACCACATCAAAGGGGAAACATCTCAGAGTTTACACCACCAGCCTCGATGCAGGTGTAGCTCCACATCAGCAAGATAAAAATATCTCAACATCTGTGCTCTTTCTGCATGCAGTGTCATTCACCAGCGTCCGTTAAATCAGTTGATTGGCACCTTTAGTGACAAAAAGCGAAGAGCAGCATGTTCCTCAGCGCCCCCCCCGCCCCTCGTGCCGAGGCGATGACGAGGTCCAGATTCCTCAGGCCCGACGCTGAAATTAGATCAGACCAATCTAGGGAGAGTGTTTAGAGGGCTCGCGTAAATGGACGATGCAGAGAAAAGGGGAGAGATAACGGCAGCAGGAAATCATCAGATTATGGAAATAATTAGTTGTCATGGATATCAGTGACTGTTTGATGTGACTGGTTGGATTTATCGAGCAGCTTTGGGAAGCCTGGGATGGTCGGCGGGGGGGCAGCATATTGTGAGTGTATGGTGCTTTGGCATAGTGATGCGGCTCACGTCTTTGCTTCCACTTCACAATTTCCACTTGTTCAAACCAAATGATCTCTCATTTTTAAAATTCAGAACAAAAATTGCTGCAAATTGTCATGAAAGAAAAATCCACAATCCACAAGGCAGGCATGAGGGCAAAGGCCTGAGAATTCATAATGTGGCTTCTTCTAATATTTTTCTCTTTCAGCTTTACTTAAACAAAAAGCTGCAGTAGCTCTCTCTGACTTCCTGTTTCCTGTTTCCCGCTGCAGAGGAAGGCGAGTACTTCCTGAAGGTTTTGATTCCCAGCTATGCGGCGGGTTCGATCATCGGGAAGGGGGGCCAGACCATCGTCCAGCTGCAAAAAGAGACTGGAGCCACCATCAAACTGTCCAAATCCAAAGACTTCTACCCTGGTAAGACTCCACCGCCCCCGCCGCAGCCGCCACTGAAAGATGGATGAATGGATGGATGGATTGATCCGTTCTCTTAGAGGAAATGAAGGATGGAGGGAGTGTGGCAGGATGGGCAGATGGTTTTGATGCAAAGTGTTTTGACCCACTATGGAAACATTTCATTATCTCAGTCTTCATTCATCAATTTTTCACAACGTCAAAACACACACCAGCATACAGTATCTCCACACACACACACTGCACATATACACACAGTGAACAGCTGGCTGATTTTTACTGCTGTGTGGTATTTTAGGGAGTTTACCTTCAGGATGGAACGGCTGAGCTGCTCCCTGTTGTTGTGCTCTGATGTTGACAATTGCAGTTTCAGTTCAATTGACAGCTTGAAGGCTGTGTAAGACAATAATATATTTATAAAGGCTGTCCTGTGTGTGTGTGTGTGTGTGTGTGTGTGTGTGTGTGTGTGTGTGTGTGCACACACGCGTGCGTGCATACTGCTTGTATACTGTCCAGCTGTGAGTCCAAGGCTCGGGTTGTTTGAGCTGTGGAAGACATGATGCTGACAGCAGCATGCATGTTGTTTCTAATTAAACGTGTATGAAAGACTCTGATATAAAACACATGTAAACACTTCACTCAATATGTTTTAAGGTTAAAAAACATCATTCAGTGTTTATTCTGCAGCCAGGAGCATTGTTGAGAAAGTGAAGTAGTAGGGAAGAGGCAGTGTCGCATCTTGTCAGGCTTCTTGATGGGGTTAGAGGAAAGATGGCGGCCTGGGTAAACACTGAAAAAAGACTTCCAGCATTGATTTTTTTTTTCAGTCCTCGACCAAGACCACAATCTTTCTCTGACCTCAACTGAGTGCTTAGAGTCGCCTAAGCACCAACCATGAAATTATTATTCCTGCTTTGGTTGCCAGCAGAGGATGTTGTTGAAAAACCAGTTGTGCATGTTGCACGTTTGCAGGCTTCTACCACACATGAACTCGTGTGTAAAGACACAAAAACATCCTGAACTGATTAGCAACGCACCGTGCATGTGTCTCTCTGAGTCCTTCTCCACCTCCGAGTTGTATAAGATCAGACTATGTGGGAAAAAAATGGTGTTGTGTCAAGATTTAAGTGCCCCCAGTTCAGATGTGTGCACTCAGCTGCAGGCTGGTGGCAGATAGGACCAGTGCAGCGAAGCATATTTAGATGACCCAAATCTATTACTGCCATGCAAACTGTTCTCTGTGGAGTAATATTCCCAACCTCCAGGGTTCCTGTAAGAAGTAAAACAACCCCTGGAGGTAAGAATTATAGTAACGCGCTCACGCTGAAACAAAGCGCCAGCAGGCCCACCGAACGGTCCCACCTCCAGCTAAACTCCCAGCGACTTCCCAGTGTTGTCGTAATGCCTGTGGAGCCTCTGATGTAATCGCTGACCCCGAGCCAATCACAGCGTGACGGTTCCCTTGTCGGACACTCATGTGTCTCTGCTCTTAAATAAGTTCAGCGTTTCAGATCAGAGTTTATGTTGGAAATCTGTGTTGGTTTCCGTTTGTGCAGGGACACACAGCTGCTGCTGCGCAGATGCAAAAAATTGTTCTTTATGACCAAGTTGCCATTGATGACAAGCCAAAGTTCTCCATGTTCAAGCTAAGAAGCACAAATTCAGTAAACCAGCACAAAGTGTTTTGTGCTGCAGGACTCGAATTTCAAAAACTCACACTGGTTAAATAAAGCTCAGATAAACGACTTTTGCGATCAAAGCCTGTGTTTTGTCTGCTTTAAGAACAAACAAAAAGAAAATTCAGAAATATTTAGTTTTGATGCGTTTTTACTTTTAAGGTTTTGGCTGTCGGAAACAAACTTCATGCAGTGTGGAAATAAGTCATCAAACACTGTGAAGACTTCTCTAAAGCTTCACATCACCTCATCCTGTTCTGCCTTAAACTCCAACATGGTCTCCAAGTATTTATTTGGTTTGAAATTCAGCTTTCATTCTTGTTGTCTGTCTGTGTGTGTGTGTGTGTGTGTGTGTGTGTATCAGTTTAGTGTTGGGGTCTGCAAACAAGCCACCGTTGTTTGACACCAGCACATGAGACTTCTGAAATCACTGCCAGCGAGAACAGATGCAAGGTGCAGAAGCCTCCATGATGCACGCACACACACACACACACACACACACACACATGCAAAGGTCCTCAAACCCAATAAATGGACTGATGAAAACACAAACACCATATACAGTCAAAAGAATCTTATGATTACATAAATCTGAAGTTGGTTTGCAAATTTGCAGAAAGAGCATGCATGTGAATTCACAAAAAAAATTCACACACACACACACACACACACAAACACCAACATACATCAACACACAGACATGGTTTCCATTCGCCTGAGGTTTGTTGACCAAAATCACTGCAGAGCAGGAAGGGAGGCAAGTGAAAGAAAGAAAAAAGAAAGAAAGAGAGGGTTGTATGGGCCCCAGTCTCAAGGGGAGGACTGAAGGAGCTGTGTGTGTGTGTGTGTGTGTGTGTGTGTGTGTGTGTGTGTGTGTGTGTGTACGCGCACCCTTCCTCTGCGCTGAAGGGGGCATCTGTATGCAAATGAGACACGGTTCTTCCTGGGTGACAAATCAAAAGGCCCACCTGCTGCAAGGGCCCACGTGTGTGTGTGTGTGTGTGTGTGTGTGTGTGTGTGTGTGTGTGTGTGTGTTGGGAATAACAGGGCCAGTCTAATGAACAGAGTAGAGAGTTACTGCTGTGTCTTGGCCAAAGCGTCTCATTCCTCTCCTCTCGCTCCTCGGAAGACATTAGCCCCCCCACCCGACCCCTCCCCCGTCTTCCCACTCTACTCACCCATACACACACACACACACACACACACACACACACACACAAACGTACACAAACGCACACACATTCTCATCCCAGCTGTCATGGAAATCCTGGCAGAGGTCACTGTGGTTTTGGGAATTGCATCTCATTGTCCTGGGAAATGTTTAAAAACTTGTCCTTGCAGCTTTTCCTCTTCCTTTCAAAATAAAGGCACATTCAGTGAAGGGTTCTTGTCTGGACACTTTGTAGGAATTAATAATAACCCAGTTAAAGTGGTGTTAAGGAGCTTTGCCAAAGTCCCGCGGAGTGAGAGCAGCATCGGGCCAAAATGAGATGTGATCCAGCAACAAGAAAATCTAATATTTCAGCGCTGGTGTTAAGAAAAAGAGAATCACGTTCCAGAACTGAGATCATCATTTTAGACTAAAATAAAGCACCTCTGGCTCTAAAGATTCTTTATCAGAAAACTCTTGCTGTGTTTGGCAGCATTTTAAGAACAGAAAGTTGGCAAGATCTCAAGTTGGATCCTGTAGATTGGAAGTTTTGAAAGTAAATGTTAAAGATGGATGGATTTTTTTTTTTTTTGCAGTAAATGCAGAAGAGAGGAGGATCCTGAAAAGAAAAAAAAAAGTTGTGAGGTTAAAAAAAACACATGCAGGAGGATTTAGGGGAGGATCTGTATTCTTAATGTGTAGATTTCAGTTTGGTTTTGGACTGAACAGGTGAGAATCAGGACTCAAACACATGACCTTGTCTTACCCAGCACTCCTCTCCTCAGCCTACATTCCTCCACTCATATATCACACTCCTCTCCCTCCATGCCTCCTCTCCTCCGTCTCCTTCTCACCCTCGTCCCGTATTTATTCATGCAGCCTTCGATCCGGCTCCATCTCACCTATCAATCATTTCTCCCCCCTCCTCCTCTTCCTTGCATTTATTCCGTTGCCTCCCTCCCTCCTTCGCTTTGCCCCCCTCCCCTTCCCCTCCGTCTGTCCCTCCATCCCATCTATCTGGAGAATAGTGCAGCAGCAGCACTTAGGCCGACGACCAATTAGCAAGGAGCAGCAGTACCGGGGGACGAGACAGGCCACTATTCATCTGCACACACACACACACACACACAGACAGCACTATGCAACCCACCATTCACTATTATGGCACAACAGATTTATTCCATACCCATACAGTACAAGGCAGTGCCGCCTCCAAATATAGCTTCTCTCTGTCTAGTTCTCTCCTTCTATTTGTTTCTCTCTCTCTCTCTCTCTCTCTCTCGCTCGCTGGGCTAACTCAGTACAAAAGGACATGGCAGTATTTTATGACATCGCTGCATCTGCACAGCAGCAATCAGCAAGAGACCTTTTTCAAAAAAGGACAACAAACAAGAAAAGGACATAAGACTGTGGGTATGAGGACATGAAAAACGGCTGCGTGTGTCAGACAGAGCGACGCTGCCATCAAATCCAGTGCAGACGTCTACGATAAGCAGCTTTTTCTCACTTCTTAAAACAAAACACTGAATCAACATCGTGACAAATACTCTCACTTGCTTTCTCGGGAGATGGATGCTGGTTTGTGCAATTACAGAAATGTTCTATTCCTTTAACAGGTTTCAGCAGCTCAGGTGACACTGACCAAGAGTTGAGGAGCGATTGAAACCCGTGCCACAGCCGCATCCTGCGGGTTCATCAGTTTGTGCGAAGAACAAACATAGCCGCTGCCATTCCACATAAAATATTCATTCGCGACACCTGTCTTATAATTAGAATCGACCCGCTTCCCCCCTCGTCTTCTCCTCGCTGCTGAGATATTGACCTCCTGGCCGGACGCGAAGGCGAAGCTGTGAAGACAAACTAAAGGCTGGAAATGAGTTAGCATCGATGCCGTCAAAGTTTCCCTCCTCTGTCCCGTCGCAGTTTTATGACCCCAGTTGGGTTTCGGAGCCTAGGGGCCCGAACGTCTCTCAGAGTGTCACAGCAGTGTTGACTGGAACTGGGATTTCTTATTGCAATAATGTTTAGTTGAATACATTTTGTAAATAATCTGGATGTTTGATGCCTGAACTGCTCCGTCCTTTAGTTTCGTTCGCTTGTGTGGGTAAAAAACACTGACTTTCAAAACATTGCCCCCAAAAAAAGAGTCCACCTAAAGTAAGAGATATACTTATTCAGTTCCTCATAAATACAATTTGCCCTGCAATCATGTAAAAATGTCTTTTTAAGGCTGATTTGATTTTTCCATGAAAATCCATAAAACCTCAGTGCAGTTGGTGCTGAAATGAATTAAACTGGAGAGCTGAATTTAATTTAACGGCTTCGCTGCCAGAACGTCTGAGCTCATGGGACGACAAGTTACCAAAACATCCAGTAAAATCGTGTCTCTTATTTTCACGTCTTTTGTCTGTAACTGGAACAGTAATCTAACCAAACACAGAACAGAAAGTAAACTTTTCCGCTGTGATCCGAACCAAAGAGAAAATGACGTCTGCCGTAACACTTCAGGGGAATTTATACTTTTCCCTCTTTGTGTTTGTGTGCGTGGACAATACTACCAACGTCTGTTTGGACACACACACACACACACACACATGTTCCTGCAGAGGTGACTTCACCACCACATATAACCCACTTCATAGACCCAAACTAAACTGAAACCTGATTGTTAATGAGACGCCCTGCAGGACCAGGACCACATGGTCTGAGCGCTGCATGTGATAGTAACAGTGCAGTTCTGTAATATGTGGAAACTAACCGATAACTTTACCGTCGTATACTTTTGGCCATAAAAATCGAAAGACTTAAAGGGTAAAAACTGGCTTTTAAAAAAAATGGTAGATTCATGTCTGATCACTTCTCATTGTGGCTGTCTCCATCACTCTCTCTCCATCCAACCATTTTCTTTTCCTCTGGGTTCTGTCTCTCTGTCCGTCCTCTGTCCGTCCTCCGTCACCTCAGGCCACCATTTTAGAGCTTTGTCTTTAATCCCACGCCATAATTGCGGTTTTCAGTGTTTTAATATCCCATCACCACGCACACACTCACACACATCTGTCCCCGAAGGTCGCATGAACTAACATAGCAACACACACCTGCACACACACACACATACATACACACACACACACACACTGCCCTCAGCCTTTATCAACATGACTGATTTCAGCACTTTAAGCCTCTTATGCAGCTCTAAGCTATCAGACTGAGAGATGGAAAACTGCAATATTGCATCTCTCTCTCTCTCTCTCTCTCACACACACACACACACACACATGCATGCATATGCAAGCGTAATGAATTTCCTGTTTGTTAGCCATTTCCCCTCTTCATTAAGCGACTCGTTCATTACGAATGTCTGCTGTTTATCAGCCATAACAAGATGATTCCCGTTAAATTAGATTCCTACTTTGGTTCCGTCTGAGTTTGTCAAATTACTACAGTAAATCGACGCCGGTTTAAGTGTCTGCAGTCCGTCTCGAGTGTCACAGCTGATCTGAGCTCAGCCGAAATTTACCCCCCCGTACGTGTTGTCACTTTAAGAAAGATAGCTGAGTTACCAAAAGGCCAAACCTTAAAGATTATGTTTCGGATAGAGTACACATGAGTTTTCATTACGAATCAGTGTCTTGTTTAAAATTAAACCTGGCTTCACTGCCACTCTTCTGAATCTGGCTCAGTTACATCACACAGATAAATAATACAAGCTGCAGGAAGCGATTATTTTCACCACCAATGAATCTCTTAATTGCTTTTTTTAATTAATTGAAAAAAAAACCCATTTAGCTCAGAAAATGTGTGGAAATGAGGAGAAATACTTGTCACAAGTTCTCAGATCCTGAGGTGATGCTTTAAATGTCACATTTTGTCAAACTTTGAAGCCCAAAATAATTTTTAATATAATATATAATAATATAATCATACTTTCAAATGATATAAAGCCACAATAAGCAGTGAATCTTTCAGAGAAAATTTTAACTTACTAATTAAGCGGTTAGCAAAAGGCAGATGCATTTAATCAAGCAGTTCTTTCATCGTACTTAGAAAGGCATAAATTTGCAGGGAGTTTATTGGTGCAAAGGATGATAAAGCACAGGGAAGTGACTCTCTGCAGAGATGACTTTTCATTAAAAAGAAAAAAAAGGATGAGCTGCCTTAACGCCAAGTGCATAAAATGATTTGAGCTGAAGCCGAAGAAACCTTTTTATATCTTGTTGAACTTGTTTGTGTGTGTGACGTCAGGCAGCAGACAGGGCTGAGTAATGACTCGGTACCGGCTGGTGCCACGCAGGCTGACGGACGGGCGATCATATCCCAGAGAGAGAGAGAGCTCTAACACCTCCATCACCCCACAGGCAGAAATATTCTTCAGATTTGTGCAGCAACATGAGTGCTGATCTACAGTGAGATAGTGTGAGTCTATAAAGCAGTTGCTGATGTTATCAGTTGCAGTGAGGCTGGACCATGACTTTTTCATTGTTGTCTTCTGTGATATGATCGGTTATTTGATATGATAGAGGATACAGCCTTATTTATACATGTGTGATAGTAGTTAATTAAAGTTTATGACGGTTACCTCGACCTTGAGGTTTTGCAGTTTGTATTTACTGAATGACAACCTTCAGATGACGAGGAGCCTCCTTCCTCCTCCAAACCGGTTCAGAGCGGAGGAGCTCTGTGGATGGAAAAGGTCAAACTCAATGTGGTGGAAGCTTGTTGCTTCTCTCTGAGTGTGTTTCTGTGTTCAGACGAACTCTGCTGGGACCTGAACCCTGAACCCTGCCGAGGTCGCTTCATGTTCTCCAGCATGAACTCGTGCAGAATGAGACCCCTCCCCGCCCTCCAGCCCCTCCTCTCTAACACCACACTGACGCACAGCTCCATCAACCACACAGCTCAGAATCAAACCACATTCAGTTTATTAGAAACACTTCCAGTACAGCACCACCAGAAACTGCAGATATGTGTTATGATGCTGGGTTGCATCATGTTGCATAGATGTGCACCCCCCCCCATCTCCCCTAGTTTGTAGGAAAGCCCTGCTGTTAAAGTAGAAGTAAAATGCAGTACATGGTCACATTTATGTTGGTTAGTGTTGAAGCATTTTCATCTCCGCTCTCACCCAGTGACACCCCACTCCCCCACCACCCCCCTTATAGACATGCATGGATAATCAATCTGTGCACCACATCTGTCACGCAGAGACGGGGCGTGAGGATACACCCAGACTGTCGTAATGGAGCCTGCATTTCACTTTAACTCCTCTCACATTTTCATTGTCCTTCCTCTGTTACTCTGTACGGTGGCCTGCAGCATTTAAATACTGCACAAATGATGATGAGAAATGAAGAAGCTGCAGATCAGTATTGGTTTTCCTGCACCTCAGTCTCTCCCTCCATTTGCTGCCTTCGTGTTTAGACTTTTAATAAGGGAGCGTTGAGGGTCCCAGCGAGGCCAATTGTAAATAGAACAGCAGGAATATGGCCGGCCAGCCCGCAGATCAATGCTGTGTGTGTGTGTGTGTGTGTGTGTGTGAGTGTGCATGCATGCAAGACTCTTAACTCTTGCTTACTTGCCTTGTCTATAAGTGTGTGAGTGACTGTTCATATTCAGCTTTCAGCCTGTGTGCGAGTAGGAGAGAGAGAGAGAGAGAGAGTGTGTGTGTGTGTGTGTGTCCTTGGGAGGTGATGGGATAATGCAGTCTGCCAGTGAAATACGACTGTCATAAACCCACTCAAACACTTTCACTGCCTCTCATCTCAAAGTGCACACGCTCGCTCACAAATGTGCACACAAACACACACTCCATCAAGACTCTGTGACATGACATCGCTCCTGGTGGAACTAAAACTCTTAAAGTTCCTGATAAGTATCAGTGGGCATGATGACTGTTAAAGGACTAATTTGCAGATTTTTCTATTGTTGATTTATAATATCCCAGAACACTGTGTTCATAGGCAATGTTCATGATAACTTTGATGGAAAGCGTTCAGTGTTATATACATCTTTCATTCACTTTTTTATGGTTCCAGTTTATTTGGAATAAACAAAAGAGGCAGTGGTCAGTTGAGCAGCTGTGACCACTGCGGTGATTACGCATCAGTGTTGTGATGGATGAGACGCCACCTACACAGGTTTAAATTTAACCAAAAGGAGGAAAAAACTCGCACAGGGAATTGTGTTTGCATACTGACGTGTGAATGATTTATTTTAAATATATACATATAAATCATCACTATATTAAACCCTGATAATGTTTCGGATCTGTTTATTCTTTTTCTTCTCACAACATTAATCATACTGCCCCCGTCTCCTCCAGGCTCAGAGCTGCTGTGATGAATGGGATTCACTTGGAATCACATCTATAAGTCTCATCCTTTAATATTAGATAGACTCAGACAGAGCCCCAGCTACCTGCAGCTCGCACCCCAACAGGAGGAGCCATTTATTTTCTTAATGACAACACAAACCTGAACAAAACTGTACTGATATTATTTTTTCCCCTTGCAACGAACAAACTAATCTCCTTCGCTGTGTTCACAGAAATCCACATCAGGCATTTAGCAGCTGCTGGAATCCAAAGCTACAATAAACCGAGCAATCACTAGTACTGTGCAGAAAGCAAAGCAAAATGCAACAACAGCAAATGTTGCAGAAAACAAAAAAACACCCACAAAACAAACCAGTGATGGAGGAGCCTTTTAAACATGGACGGCTGTTTTGTTGTTTACGATGGGAAAAGAATTTTTTTTCTGCTTATGTAAGTGAGAGGAGGAGTAAAAAAAAGTGGACAGGGAAGAATGTGACAATGTGTGATTCAGAGAGTTTCCACTGGACACTCGCAGCATCGCGGTGTTCTGCAGCCTCTCAAACTGCAGCGTCCCGTCTCTGTCTGCCCGGCCATGCTGCTTCTCCCTGTGGGTGAGGGAGCCACTGGGGCTCCCAGGCTTCGCTGAGGCCTCCAGCCTCACATAACACTCGCACACACACACGCACGCACGCACGCACAGCTCCGAGGCAGCTGGACTCCCGTATATAAACACATACTGCAGAGATGCGCTAGATCCACCTCCTGGTGGAAAACTCAATTCCAACATGGAGGCTGCTAATCTGCACGGTTTGACCAAGTTTGTCTCCATGTAGACTCTGTTTTGGCTTTAATCAGATTCCAAAATCACGTTAAATTGTGGAAGGATAATCTGATTTCATCTTTGTCAGATTAGTGCAGGTCAAAGGTCAACAGACACCTTGATGTCTAGCAACCTACATGTGCTTTATTATTTAATTATCAGATAAGAATAACCTCAGAGTTTTGGCTGCACAGAAACAAGATTGATGAAATGATCTTCCTGACCATCATTATTTCATTTCTCTTATGCTGAATATTTTCTACTGTATTCTCACGTTCTCCACAACTGTTATCATGTTTTGCAACGACCCAGCTTTCCCACACAGATCATTAATGATTCATGTGATCTAATCTAATCATCTGACTGAGTGACTGCAGCGTCAATAAGAGCTTCAGCTTCAGTTCAGGCAACAAACATGAAAGACAGAAGTCTGAGAAGAGGCGCCGTACACACATTTTTTCATTCCTGCCTGCATGCGTGTCTGCACGGGTCCAGTTGTGTCAGTGTGTGTGTGACAGACCGAAGAGTCCAGTCAGCAAATGGGGGGTGCGAAAGAGAGAGTGAAATAAAGAGGAGAAAGGAGAGGGCAGCAGCAGGAGGAGGAGGAGGAGTTGAATGTGCAGAGGTTTGTATGAGCTCTGAGGGTTTCCAACTGTCGCAGACAATAGGTGGAGGCAAGGCGCTCTGTATGACAATAGGCTCTTTGACCCCGGTCAAGCTAGCAGGGGGGTGGGGGGGATTGGGGGGGCAGAGGGTGTCCCCATCTGCCTCAGGAGAGAGCAAGAGGGTGTGTGTGAGTGTGTGTCTGTTAGATCTGTACACTGGATCCCCTCTGTTTATCACCACGATCAGTAAATCTGTTTAATCGCCACAACTCCACAGATCCAGGATCAGCTGTGTCCGGCTGTGCTTGCACGACACCTCATCCTTGGCCTGATCTCAGCTCCACTCCTCCCATCCCTCTGTCACACTCTTAAAGTGACTGTTTCATTACTGATTTTCAGCTTTGCGTAGATGTGCTTGACTTTTCCATCCTCTCTAACATTTACTCTGTACTCAGTGTGACCTTCAGGCAGCTGCTTTAAATTGATTTTTGCTTCATTTTCATGTGATGCAACAACCCAACGTGGTTAAATAAAGGCAAAAACAGGCTACGGCACGCGTGCAGGCTATTCCCGGCTACTGTTGTGCAGTGGAGACACAGCCGGTGCAGACGCTGCGACAGAGATTTCTTCCATTTCATTGAGATTTATGAAGCCAACGTCTTTAAT